>JBAIZL010000005.1:63475154-63510154 GCA_036971475.1 Prosapia bicincta | reverse complement strand
TGTATTGGAAGCCCCTCAGATTCCCATAGTCTTTGACCAGCTCTACAGTAACTCTAAGTTAAGGTGTACTTAAGGAGAGTAGTTCTTTGCCCCTACAAGTCTCCCGAGTAGCCCCACAGTTCTTGGATTTGTTGCACCCTAAGATTTCATTTCATTCTTACCTGCACAACATGTCTATATGTGGCGTGATCCTCTTGCGCCCCTCCTGAGGCGGCATTTCCACTGCCCTCAACAATGGTCCTTGAGTTATACACCCTTGTTTTGTTCAGCTCTCTCATTCCCTATCCAGCCAGAATGTCCTGGAATCCAGGTTAGGTTGAGCGAATTATACTTACTCAGCTGTGCTAGAGAAGCTATAGTCTCAGCTACCAGCCTAGAGCTGGCACTAGCCTTACCTAAAGCCTTCAGAGCTGCCTGACTGTCCGAGCAAATCCAGATGGTCTTGCCCCTCTTGCCAGGAAAACAGAATTGATAGGCGATGACAAAATCTGTCTTGGTGTCTAGGTCCACTAAATCCTGCTAACACTCCTACAAATATAAACAAAATACCAATTTTCATTATATTATAGATAGTAAATATATTTTATTTTTACTTAAATAAAGGGTTTCCTTCTGTCCAGGTCTCTAGCAAGCAATGATCCTTCCTGCTGCAGTGCTAGCACGCCCTTATTCCATCGTTAGTCATCACTTTTTTTTTGCATAAGCCTTTCAGTTACTTACGCTGGACTGTAACAAGTACACAAGTCCTTAATGAACGCGTCTGTGTTTAAGCTTATCTATAAAGCAGCGCGTTTAACGTCAATTTCCTAATATTATCCATTATTGATAATTCTTTCCTTAACCTCAAAAAAGGTTGTACTTAAACAAAATTTAAATTTAAAAGAGACAATAAATCCTCTATCCAACTAATCTTTGAGCTTAGCTTGTAAGTTAGAGTTGTAAGTTAGAGTTTGTAGTAGTAACACTCATTGATGATGATGACTTTGTCATTGAAACGAGTATGAGTTATTAAATGATCAATTTATGAGTATTGTGTATGTTTTTATTTGTTTTAATAAATCCTCTATCCAATTATTTAAAATCTCCATAGTTTTGCCTTTTTTATTTCTATTTTAACATAGAAAATACTTGATTTTTTTAGTGGTTCCTGCACTCGTGATGAACGTATTCTTGAGAGTAGCCTTCGCGAGAAATCTTTCCCTTTAATGTCCAGACAGAATAGGTTTATATTTTATGCCAACCCTGTCTACCACTGCCCTTCTCCATAACACTCGAGCGACATTAACTATTAACAATATATTAAAGTATTTATTTGGCTTTGACCGGGTACAAGTTGTATAGACTATTTCGCCTCCTCTGACTAAAGATATTTAGCATCTTGAGTTTCCCCTCTAGAAATGTCCCTCAACGGTGAAAAACTCACTAGAGTTATTATAAATAAAGCAATAAATTTCAATATATTATAGTTAATAAATATTTTTTTATTTTTACTGAAAAAAAGGCTTTTCTTAGACCCAAGTCTTTAGCAAGTCATAATTCTCCCTGTTCCAGGGCTAGCGTCCCTTATTCCTTCATTAGTCCTTTATTTTACATATCTTGTTTTCCCTTTTCCTACGCTGAACCGTAACAAGTAGACGCGTCCTTAATGAACGTGTCTTTATGGAAGCTTGTCTGAGTTTAATGTCAAATTCCAAATGTTTCAGTAACGTAACTCTTCCCTTACCTCTAACGGAGAAGCTACTGAAATTTAAGGTCAATTCAAAAGAGACAATAAATCCTCTGTTTAATTATTTAAAATCTGTATAGTACTGTTTTCTATTGTTCATTGTTATATTTTTCATTTTCACTTCAAATAGTATTTGCTGTTTGTGGTGTATTCAAAAACGAAACGACAGCCTCTATAGAAAGTATACTATTAAAGGTGTAAGAAAATATATTCACTCTTACATAGCCTATGCAGGTAAACTACATCAGATTATGACTATATTTTTGGAACGAACGGTAGGTTATAGTGTAGCCTACTTTATACAGTTTAAATCTAATTTATTTATATTTCTAACTTTGAAAATACAAAAATGTTCTTACAAAGAAAACAAATATTTATTAAATCTATCAAATATATTTGCTCTAATTAATTCTAGTATTATTTATGCCTTATTTTGGTTTAAGATGTCTCTTTACAACTCAGTCTATATGTAGACCACACCTGACTATAAAGACTTTATCTCTTCTGTATTCGTTTGTACCTTTACGTTTGCTGGCGACGGCTTTCTCCCTGGTATTTCCTTTGCTTATCGTATTTTGTGCAAACGGCTCAACAAAAAAGGATTTATGCGTATGTTTGTAAGAAAGTGGAGATTAAGAATAAGGCGGGACGGGGCGGCTTTGAAGTGACCGCTGCGTCCAGATGTTACAGCGGCTAAGCATCCCGCCCAAGACTCAATCATTGTACAATTAGTCTTGCCGTCCTCTCTTCCTAATGCCATCTTTCATTTCTGTCCTTTGAACAAGAAACACAATATTATTATTTGCCATTTCCTTTTCCAGCTGTGTACAACAAACGGACGATAGACGTATACTTTCTTAGGGATGAGGTGGTTTTAAAAATGGTAAAATCATTTAGGGACGACGCTTTATCATCGAATTTATCCAGAAAATAAATAAAGGATAAATTTTGTTCTAGATCTGTTTCTCTATATAATTCTCCCATTAAAAATTTAGAATTGTAATTATAATCAAATGGACCTTTTCGTTTGTACATCAAATAATGTCATGCGTACATTAGGAGCGCAGGAACAGTTCATCCCTTAGTCAAATTAATAAGTCAAACTAAATTATATTAATTATTATTATTAAATAATAGAGGAAAAACTAAAAAGATTTTAAATAGTTGGACGGAGGACGGTTTGGAGGATATGGAAAGAATTTTGGATAATGCGCATAGTTAGGTCATTCACATTAAACTCCCTCGTACATAGAGAAGGTTATATTGTAGGAGGTTACATAATCCAGGCTATTCTCTAACGATTTCATTAATAACCCAACCCATGTTAATGAGTTAGAAACATGAGTGTCTCTGTTTCTGCTTTAAACCAACAAACATTTTTTGCCAAGCTCTCTTTTTCATTTTTATACAGAAATGGACGTCTTGTAGGATATTTGAGAATGTTTACCCGCACTCACTTTTTTTAAATATTAAAAACAACATTAAAATCAGCGCTTAAATGATGGCTGACTTGAGAGGAAACCCAAAGTATCATCTCTCTAATTGTGTTTATGTGTGGAAGTAACAAAAGTTACGAAAACGAGATCATGTTAAACCAAAATAGCCCTTTTTTAAAATTTATTACGTTTTACTGATATCGGTTACAAAAGATATGGAGGGGTTGTGAGTATAGGTAGGATTAAGATTGGGAAATCTACATATATTATCTACATAAAATCCCTTAGTAGAATTATCTACCATATATTAATAAATACAGGGTCATGTGTGCAGGACCACGTATAACTGTCGAACTATAAGTTCCGCTCTAACCTTCGGGGGACGAATGATGACGCGCGGTTGTTAGAGGGGTAAGAATCAATGCTGATCTGCAAACATTTGTCCTCTTGGAATTACTAATCTTCTAACGTATTTATAAATATGTAAACTATTATATGTATATATATATATATATATATATATATATATATATATATATATATATACGTGGGAAGTAAAATTGCTCGCGTCCGTAGAACTGAATAATGCATACGTACCGAGTGCTGCTAAATGAGCAATAATAGTTAAAGTTACAAACTGAATTGCAAACAATTTTTTTTTTAAAGATTTTAGTTAACGAGAAATTAACATTGAATATAATACTGATATAAACATGAGTTTATTTTATGTAGATTTCAACACTTTTTTGTTTATTAACACTGGACAAAGAATAAAGCAGAAATTAATCAAGAATACATTTTTCTTCTTTAAAACGGCACTAAAATTCCTTTGTTGAAATAATGAAACTTGTATGGTTAGTGCAGGAGGTTAATAGGAGTTATTAATTCTGTGTAGAAATCACATACATACAGGACCGACGCTTAATGAAGCGGAATTTCAAAACAGCTGTAAACGTTTTGCTAACGTTGGGGATAGAGTTTAGACAGCACTGTCTGAAAACGCTACGGGAGGAGAGCGAGAGACGTAGTACGCAGACTGGCTAGTAGCGGCCGAGCCAGAGCGGGACTTACAGTGCGCTAGTAATACATGTTTTGCTAGCGTTGGGCGTAGAGACAGACAGCACTGTCTGAAAATGCTACGGGAGGAGAGCGAGAGACGTAGTACGCAGACTGGCTAGTAGCGGCCGAGCCAGAGCGGGACTTACAGTGCGCTAGTAATACATGTTTTGCTAGCGTTGGGCTTACAGACAGACAGCACAGTCTGAAGACGCTGCGGGAGGAGGGCGAGAGACGTAGTACGCAGGCTGGCTAGTAGCTGCTGAGCCAGAGCGGGACTTACAGTGCGCTAGTAATACATGTTTTGCTAGCGTTGGGCGTAGAGACAGACAGCACAGTCTGAAGACGCGGTGGGAAGAGGGCGAGAGACGTAGTACGCAGACTGGCTAGTAGCGGCCGAGCCAGAGCGGGACTTACAGTGCGCTAGTAATACATGTTTTGCTAGCGTTGGGCGTAGAGACAGACAGCACAGTCTGAAGACGCGGTGGGAAGAGGGCGAGAGACGTAGTACGCAGACTGGCTAGTAGCGGCCGAGCCAGAGCGGGACTTACGGTGCGTTAGTAATACATGTTTTGCTAGCGTTGGGCGTAGAGACAGACAGCACAGTCTGAAGACGCGGTAGGAAGAGGGCGAGAGACGTAGTACGCAGACTGGCTAGTAGCGGCCGAGCCAGAGCGCGACTTACAGTGCGCTAGTAATACATGTTTTGCTAGCGTTGGGCGTAGAGACAGACAGCACAGTCTGAAGACGCGGTGGGAGGAGGGCGAGAGACGTAGTACGCAGACTGGCTAGTAGCGGCCGAGCCAGAGCGGGACTTACAGTGCGCTAGTAATACATGTTTTGCTAGCGTTGGGCGTAGAGACAGACAGCACAGTCTGAAGACGCGGTGGGAAGAGTGCGAGAGACGTAGTACGCAGACTGGCTAGCAGCTGCTGAGCCAGAGCGGGACTTACAGTGCGCTAGTAATACATGTTTTGCTAGCGTTGGGCGTAGAGACAGACAGCACTGTCTGAAGACGCGGTGGGAAGAGGGCGAGAGACGTAGTACGCAGACTGGCTAGTAGCGGCCGAGCCAGAGCGAGACTTACAGTGCGCTAGTAATACATGTTTTGCTAGCGTTGGGCGTAGAGACAGACAGCACTGTCTGAAGACGCGGTGGGAGGAGAGCGAGAGACGTAGTACGCAGACTGGCTAGTAGCGGCCGAGCCAGAGCGGGACAGACAGCACAGTCTGAAAACGCTGCGGGAGGAGGGCGAGAGACGTAGTACGCAGACTGGCTAGTAGCTGCTGAGCCAGAGCGGGACTTACAGTGCGCTAGTAATACATGTTTTGCTAGCGTTGGGCGTAGAGACAGACAGCACAGTCTGAAAACGCTGCGGGAGGAGAGCGAGAGACGTAGTACGCAGACTGGCTAGTAGCGGCCGAGCCAGAGCGCGACTTACAGTGTGCGAGTAATACATGTTTTGCTAGCGTTGGGCGTAGAGACAGACAGCACTGTCTGAAGACGCGGTGGGAAGAGGGCGAGAGACGTAGTACGCAGACTGGCTAGTAGCGGCCGAGCCAGAGCGCGACTTACAGTGCGCTAGTAATACATGTTTTGCTAGCGTTGGGCGTAGAGACAGACAGCACAGTCTGAAGACGCGGTGGGAAGAGGGCGAGAGACGTAGTACGCAGACTGGCTAGTAGCGGCCGAGCCAGAGCGGGACTTACAGTGCGCTAGTAATACATGTTTTGCTAGCGTTGGGCGTAGAGACAGACAGCACAGTCTGAAGACGCGGTGGGAAGAGGGCGAGAGACGTAGTACGCAGACTGGCTAGTAGCGGCCGAGCCAGAGCGGGACTTACGGTGCGTTAGTAATACATGTTTTGCTAGCGTTGGGCGTAGAGACAGACAGCACAGTCTGAAGACGCGGTAGGAAGAGGGCGAGAGACGTAGTACGCAGACTGGCTAGTAGCGGCCGAGCCAGAGCGCGACTTACAGTGCGCTAGTAATACATGTTTTGCTAGCGTTGGGCGTAGAGACAGACAGCACAGTCTGAAGACGCGGTGGGAGGAGGGCGAGAGACGTAGTACGCAGACTGGCTAGTAGCGGCCGAGCCAGAGCGGGACTTACAGTGCGCTAGTAATACATGTTTTGCTAGCGTTGGGCGTAGAGACAGACAGCACAGTCTGAAGACGCGGTGGGAAGAGTGCGAGAGACGTAGTACGCAGACTGGCTAGCAGCTGCTGAGCCAGAGCGGGACTTACAGTGCGCTAGTAATACATGTTTTGCTAGCGTTGGGCGTAGAGACAGACAGCACTGTCTGAAGACGCGGTGGGAAGAGGGCGAGAGACGTAGTACGCAGACTGGCTAGTAGCGGCCGAGCCAGAGCGAGACTTACAGTGCGCTAGTAATACATGTTTTGCTAGCGTTGGGCGTAGAGACAGACAGCACTGTCTGAAAATGCTACTGGAGGAGAGCGAGAGACGTAGTACGCAGGCTGGCTAGTAGCGGCCGAGCCAAAGCGAGACTTACAGTGCGCTAGTAATACATGTTTTGCTAGCGTTAGGCGTAGAGACAGACAGCACAGTCAGAAGACGCGGTGGGAAGAGGGCGAGAGACGTAGTACGCAGACTGGCTAGTAGCGGCCGAGCCAGAGCGGGACTTACAGTGCGCTAGTAATACATGTTTTGCTAGCGTTGGGCGTAGAGACAGACAGCACAGTCTGAAGACGCGGTGGGAAGAGGGCGAGAGACGTAGTACGCAGACTGGCTAGTAGCGGCCGAGCCAGAGCGAGACTTACAGTGCGCTAGTAATACATGTTTTGCTAGCGTTGGGCGTAGAGACAGACAGCACAGTCTGAAGACGCGGTGGGAAGAGGGCGAGAGACGTAGTACGCAGGCTGGCTAGTAGCGGCCGAGCCAGAGCGGGACTTACAGTGCGCTAGTAATACATCTTTTGCTAGCGTTGGGCGTAGAGACAGACAGCACAGTCTGAAGACGCGGTGGGAAGAGGGCGAGAGACGTAGTACGCAGACTGGCTAGTAGCGGCCGAGCCAGAGCGAGACTTACAGTGCGCTAGTAATACATGTTTTGCTAGCGTTGGGCGTAGAGACAGACAGCACAGTCTGAAGACGCAGTGGGAAGAGGGCGAGAGACGTAGTACGCAAACTGGCTAGTAGCGGCCGAGCCAGAGCGGGACTTACAGTGCGCTAGTAATACATGTTTTGCTAGCGTTGGGCGTAGAGACAGACAGCACAGTCTGAAAACGCTGAGGGAGGAGGGCGAGAGACGTAGTACGCAGACTGGCTAGTAGCGGCCGAGCCAGAGCGGGACTTACAGTGCGCTAGTAATACATGTTTTGCTAGCGTTGGGCGTAGAGACAGACAGCACAGTCTGAAGACGCTGAGGGAGGAGGGCGAGAGACGTAGTACGCAGACTGGCTAGTAGCGACCGAGCCAGAGCGAGACTTACAGTGCGCTAGTAATACATGTTTTGCTAGCGTTGGGCATAGAGACAGACAGCACAGTCTGAAGACGCGGTGGGAAGAGGGCGAGAGACATAGTACGCAGACTGGCTAGTAGCGGCCGAGCCAGAGCGGGACTTACAGTGCGCTAGTAATACATGTTTTGCTAGCGTTGGGCGTAGAGACAGACAGCACAGTCTGAAGACGCGGTGGGAAGAGGGCGAGAGACGTAGTACGCAGGCTGGCTAGTAGCGGCCGAGCCAGAGCGGGACTTACAGTGCGCTAGTAATACATGTTTTGCTAGCGTTGGGCGTAGAGACAGACAGCACAGTCTGAAGACGCGGTGGGAAGAGGGCGAGAGACGTAGTACGCAGACTGGCTAGTAGCGGCCGAGCCAGAGCGAGACTTACAGTGCGCTAGTAATACATGTTTTGCTAGCGTTGGGCGTAGAGACAGACAGCACAGTCTGAAGACGCAGTGGGAAGAGGGCGAGAGACGTAGTACGCAAACTGGCTAGTAGCGGCCGAGCCAGAGCGAGACTTACAGTGCGCTAGTAATACATGTTTTGCTAGCGTTGGGCATAGAGACAGACAGCACAGTCTGAAGACGCGGTGGGAAGAGGGCGAGAGACGTAGTACGCAGACTGGCTAGTAGCGGCCGAGCCAGAGCGGGACTTACAGTGCGCTAGTAATACATGTTTTGCTAGCGTTGGGCGTAGAGACAGACAGCACAGTCTGAAGACGCGGTGGGAAGAGGGCGAGAGACGTAGTACGCAGACTGGCTAGTAGCGGCCGAGCCAGAGCGAGACTTACAGTGCGCTAGTAATACATGTTTTGCTAGCGTTGGGCGTAGAGACAGACAGCACAGTCTGAAGACGCGGTGGGAAGAGGGCGAGAGACGTAGTACGCAGGCTGGCTAGTAGCGGCCGAGCCAGAGCGGGACTTACAGTGCGCTAGTAATACATGTTTTGCTAGCGTTGGGCGTAGAGACAGACAGCACAGTCTGAAGACGCGGTGGGAAGAGGGCGAGAGACGTAGTACGCAGACTGGCTAGTAGCGGCCGAGCCAGAGCGAGACTTACAGTGCGCTAGTAATACATGTTTTGCTAGCGTTGGGCGTAGAGACAGACAGCACAGTCTGAAGACGCAGTGGGAAGAGGGCGAGAGACGTAGTACGCAAACTGGCTAGTAGCGGCCGAGCCAGAGCGGGACTTACAGTGCGCTAGTAATACATGTTTTGCTAGCGTTGGGCGTAGAGACAGACAGCACAGTCTGAAAACGCTGAGGGAGGAGGGCGAGAGACGTAGTACGCAGACTGGCTAGTAGCGGCCGAGCCAGAGCGGGACTTACAGTGCGCTAGTAATACATGTTTTGCTAGCGTTGGGCGTAGAGACAGACAGCACAGTCTGAAAACGCTGAGGGAGGAGGGCGAGAGACGTAGTACGCAGACTGGCTAGTAGCGGCCGAGCCAGAGCGGGACTTACAGTGCACTAGTAATACGTGATACTTGAAGCAGACCTACTTTTTATCGAGCTCACAAAGACCTTCAGCCTAATGCCATCTTAGATAGGACTAACACATGGTAACAGGTATGGGGTAGAATTATGTCATCGGTGAGGGAGAATTATTCAATTGAAGTGACTTGCTTTTAGAGGAGTCAACTAGTTATCCGGAAACGCCAACAGAGGGGAGATCTGACCCAAAAAGAGTAATGAGGTCCAGGCAGAGCGAGTAGTAAGAGCGCGGGAAATAATAGCCTTAAAATAAACCTATACTGCTATACATATACTTAAGTCTGTTCGAGATGTCGTTAGAATGAGTTATTGTTAAGGTTTTCAGATGCGTCTTACACACTGACAAGGAAAACATAAAGACGCTCTTCTCCACTTTCACTGTAAACATGTATTTGCAACGGTTTTCAGTGTTAGGGTCAGGCTTCATCTCATTCTGCATGTCCTTTTGGTGAAAGATCCAGGACTGCTACATAAACTATTCGAGTACTCTAGAAGGGAATTCAGTTGTTATATTCTACGTAGCCTTCTTGTTAGGAATTTCATAAATATGGCACGTATTACATCTTTGGATTTCTTTGCGCTGTCACATCCTTTTTTGATCGGTAAAATAAACAATAACTTGCTACAATACGGGTAAAGGCAGATATAAACAATAACTTGCTACAATACGGATAAAGGCAGATATAAACAATAACTTGCTACAATACGGGTAAAGGCAGATATAAACAATAACTTGCTACAATACGGGTAAAGGCAGATATAAACAATAACTTGCTACAATACGGGTAAAGGCAGATATAATCAATAACTTGCTACAATACGGGTAAAGGCAGATATAAACAATAACTTGCTACAATACGGGTAAAGGCAGATATAAACAATAACTTGCTACAATACGGGTAAAGGCAGATATAAACAATAACTTACTACAATACGGGTAAAGGCAGATATAAACAATAACTTGCTACAATACGGGTAAAGGCAGATATAAACAATAACTTGCTCTAATACGGGTAAAGGAAGATATAAACAATAACTTGCTACAATACGGGTAAAGGCAGATATAAACAATAACTTGCTACAATACGGGTAAAGGCAGATATAAACAATAACTTGCTACAATACGGGTGAAGGCAGATATAAACAATAACTTGCTACAATACGGGTAAAGGCAGATATAAGCAATAACTTGCTACAATACGGGTAAAGGCAGATATAAGCAATAACTTGCTACAATACGGGTAAAGGCAGATATAAGCAATAACTTGCTACAATACGGGTAAAGGCAGATATAAACAATAGCTTGCTACAATACGGGTAAAGGCAGATATAAACAATAGCTTGCTACAATACGGGTAAAGGCAGATATAAACAATAACTTGCTACAATACGGGTAAAGGCAGATATAAACAATAACTTGCTACAATACGGGTAAAGGCAGATATAAGCAATAACTTGCTACAATACGGGTAAAGGCAGATATAAACAATAACTTGCTACAATACGGGTAAAGGCAGATATAAACAATAACTTGCTACAATACGGGTAAAGGCAGATATAAACAATAACTTGCTACAATACGGGTAAAGGCAGATATAAACAATAACTTGCTACAATACGGGTAAAGGCAGATATAAACAATAACTTGCTACAATACGGGTAAAGGCAGATATAAACAATAACTTGCTACAATACGGGTAAAGGCAGATATAAACAATAACTTGCTACAATACGGGTAAAGGCAGATATAAACAATAACTTGCTACAATACGGGTAAAGGCAGATATAAACAATAACTTGCTACAATACGGGTAAAGGCAGATATAAACAATAACTTGCTACAATACGGGTAAAGGCAGATATAAACAATAACTTGCTACAATACGGGTAAAGGCAGATATAAACAATAACTTGCTACAATACGGGTAAAGGCAGATATAAACAATAACTTGCTACAATACGGGTAAAGGCAGATATAAACAATAACTCATTGTATTGAAATGTGATGAACTTAATTAGTTATTGCATTTCTTTAAATTATTCCACAATATAAGCAATGTTTGTTATTAATGACTATTCTAATACTAACGATAAACTTTCGTAGTGATGAACAGTGTGGGAGCTCTGAAGGAAAGTCAGACGCTGGAACACGACTTGATTGCCAACATGTGTTAACAGGCCTTCATAATTTCTTCAAAGACTTTGAAAACAGCAGTAAACCTTCGATCTGTGGGCTAACAGCTCGGCGCATTGTTTACCGTTAAAACGAGGAAGTTGTAAAACACTAACAATATATGCAGAGTGAAACCGGATGTTAGGTTGTACTGAGATTTAGTTGTAGCGGAATTAAACTAAGGTGAAACTATTTCAAGTCAGACAGAATGGGAATTTTACAGTTTCTTGTAGTTAAATCCAACTGAAGAGGGCGAAGGTTCTTCGCGTTAAAACAGTGAACCTAACAATTACTCTTGAGTTTTGTAGTCAATTGCGTTCGGTAAAACTCTGGTTTATGACTATCCAAACTTTATTTTTTGTAATATTGTAAAAACCTATTGAGACAGAATGTTTTCGATCGCTCCGTGGCGATCTTCATCAGTGTCTAAATTTTCAGCTAGGAGTTGTGGTTAGGTTAACTCCTCAACCACCCTTTCCACAACACCTCAACCACCCTACCCAACACAAACACGCTGCCTTCAGATCCATGCTCCATAGACTTAAAGAAGTACCAATGACCACAGAAAACATTAAAAATTAACTAGACACCATTTAATATTTAGCATACACAAATGAATACAACACTACAACACCACAGTAATAGACAAACTATGGTACAATATACAAAAAACACTAAAACTAACACTACAGAGAGGGAAAACAAATACACGACAATACCATTCATAAACAGAACATCAAATGAAATGAACCCACAAATTTTTAAAAACAAGATACAAAATCGCATATAAAACTAATAACAAACTGCAATACAAAATACAACACGACACCAACAACAAAGATAAACTACAAGCAACAGGCGTATACAAATTAAACTGTAACAAGTGCAACAAATTCTACATTTAGTAAACAGCTAGCAGCTACCATCAGAGTCGAGGAACACAAACGGACACCAACTAAACATTTTACAATCAACTAAAAGAAACAGAACACAAGTACACAGACATTTACCATAACCTAGAAATCCTACACATCTACAAAAAAGTACCACATCTCAACACACTAGAACAATATGAAATTTACAGACACACAAAAACACAAAGTACAAACATATTAAACAAGCAAAACCAATACAAATCACACATACTCTTTGATACTATCGAAAACCTGCCTTTAAAACCGTCACCGCTTGACCCAACAACAACTCCAAGCGGAATTTAGACACTGATGTTGATCGCCACGGAGCGATCGAAAACGTTCTGTCTCAGTTAGTTATTAAAGTTCGGATAGTGATAAACTAATGTAAAAGTGATTGACTAACAATTACGTTAATAATATTATTATATAATAATAACTTGAACCTATCGCAACACATACTCGTCGCGCGTGCGCGCCCCCCCACACACAAATATATATATAGGCCTAGTATTCATTAAAAGTATTCTTGTTTTGGAAATATTTTTAATTTATTATGTATGTATATATATATATATATATATATATATATATATATATATATATATATATAGTGTGTATTTAATGTAAATGTTTTAAAATAATCACTAGGCCAATATATAGATATATGTGTAGTATATAACCATAGAATATTATACATGTGTGTTTTATAAAACTAATGTTATGTGTATACTTGAAATGACACGCCAAGCACTCTTTCTTTAGGGATAATATCTGTGGAAGTATCCGACATCCGATATGCGCAATATTATACTATATTGACATTTATAACATACTAGCAGAGAGCCCGTCCAATGTACGGGGTTGTCGTATATTTGTATTCATTTAATTTGAATTTGTAATTTTGTTGAATTTAATTTACTGATATTAAATCCCAATAAATATATCAAACTATAAAGTTAACGAAAACCCAAGAGAAGGAAAAGCTTCTGCTTGTAACATGACATTTTCAAAGTATAAGTAACCTTGAAAGATTAATAGCAACAAACATATACTATCGCTTGTTTAAATGTGTTTAAAAGTGACTTTTACAGGTGATTACTAACACATTTACTATCAGCTGATTAAACCAAGTATATAAGGGAGTATTGGTAATTGAATGTTAATGGAGTTTTCAAGGTCAGTGGGTGGAGAAGCCCTGATGGAATTTCTAAACAAAAATAAGCCTCAGTGTTAACAAGGAACCCTGAGTACGTATATGTCAAATTTCAGTTCAATAGGTCCAGTAGTTTTTACGTGATTGAGAAACACACACACACACACACACACACACACACACACACACACAGGCACTCACTCACACACACAACCACACACTCAAACACACGCTCGCACGCACACTCACACACACAGACGTCATTAGATTTTTATACAATAATTTCAGACAGCATCGGTTTTCCTCTTATTTTAGAAGCTATATTCAGCCATTTTTAAATATAATTTCCTAAAAATAATAATGAGAAAATATGATTTGTACTCTGCATTGCGGAAAATTGACGAAGTACATTGATGTATCATTCAATATTGTCGGGCGAATACTATGCTACACCTGCTGACGTTACAGTGAGACCACTTACCATGTGATGTTACTTCTAGACCGTTACGATAATAGTCACCAGCGTTACGATGATACAGCTACACCTGCTGACGTTACAGTGAGACCACATAGCATGTGATGTTACTTCTAGACCGTTACGATAATAGTCACCAGCGTTACGAAGATACACATCAGTTGATTGATTACGAACACGGTACATGTGAGAAACACCCTCAGTGTTACCTGACGGTAATATTACATCTCATGGCGTTACGATGTTACACCTATAGCGTTACGATGGTACACATCAGTTGATTGATTACGAACACGGTACATGTGAGAAACACCCTCAGTGTTACCTGACGGTAATATTACATCTCATGGCGTTACGATGTTACACCTATAGCGTTACGATGGTACACATCAGTTGATTGATTACGAACACGGTACATGTGAGAAACACCCTCAGTGTTACCTGGCGGTAATATTACATCTCATGGCGTTACGATGTTACACCTATAGCGTTACGATGGTACACATCAGTTGATTGATTACGAACACGGTACATGTGAGAAACACCCTCAGTGTTACCTGACGGTAATATTACATCTCATGGCGTTACGATGGTACAACTATAGCGTTACGATGATACCGCTATAGCGTTACGATGGTACACATCAGTTGATTGATTACGAACACGGTACATGTGAGAAACACCCTCAGTGTTACCTGACGGTAATATTACATCTCATGGCGTTACGATGGTACAACTATAGCGTTACGATGATACCGCTATAGCGTTACGATGGTACACATCAGTTGATTGATTACGAACACGGTACATGTGAGAAACACCCTCAGTGTTACCTGACGGTAATATTACATCTCATGGCGATACGATGGTACAACTATAGCGTTACGATAATATCGCTATAGCGTTACGATGGTACACATCAGTTGATTGATTACGAACACGGTACATGTGAGAAACACCCTCAGTGTTACCTGACGGTAATATTACATCTCATGGCGTTACGATGTTACACCTATAGCGTTACGATGGTACACATCAGTTGATTGATTACGAACACGGTACATGTGAGAAACACCCTCAGTGTTACCTGACGGTAATATTACATCTCATGGCGTTACGATGGTACAACTATAGCGTTACGATGATACCGCTATAGCGTTACGATGGTACACATCAGTTGATTGATTACGAACACGGTACATGTGAGAAACACCCTCAGTGTTACCTGACGGTAATATTACATCTCATGGCGTTACGATGGTACAACTATAGCGTTACGATGTTACACCTATAGCGTTACGATGGTACACATCAGTTGATTGATTACGAACACGGTACATGTGAGAAACACCCTCAGTGTTACCTGACGGTAATATTACATCTCATGGCGTTACGATGGTACAACTATAGCGTTACGATGTTACACCTATAGCGTTACGATGGTACACATCAGTTGATTGATTACGAACACGGTACATGTGAGAAACACCCTCAGTGTTACCTGACGGTAATATTACATCTCATGGCAATACGATGGTACAACTATAGCGTTACGATGTTACACCTATAGCGTTACGATGATACAGCTATAGCGTTACGATGGTACAGCTATAGCGTTACGATGGTACAGCTATAGGGTTACGATGTTACAACTATAGCGTTACGATGGTACAGCTATAGCGTTACGATGATACACCTATAGCGTTACGATGGTACACCTATAGCGTTACGATGGTACAGCTATAGCGTTACGATGGTACAGCTATAGGGTTACGATGTTACAACTATAGCGTTACGATGGTACAGCTATAGCGTTACGATGATACACCTATAGCGTTACGATGGTACACATCAGTTGATTGATTACGAACATGGTACATGTGAGAAACACCCTCAGTGTTACCTGACGGTAATATTACATCTCATGGCGTTACGATGGTACAACTATAGCGTTAGGATGTTACACCTATAGCGTTACGATGGTACACATCAGTTGATTGATTACGAACACGGTACATGTGAGAAACACCCTCAGTGTTACCTGACGGTAATATTACATCTCATGGCGTTACGATGGTACAACTATAGCGTTACGATGATACCGCTATAGCGTTACGAAGATACACATCAGTTGATTGATTACGAACACGGTACATGTGAGAAACACCCTCAGTGTTACCTGACGGTAATATTACATCTCATGGCGTTACGATGGTACAACTATAGCGTTACGATGTTACACCTATAGCGTTACGATGATACAGCTATAGCGTTACGATGGTACACATCAGTTGATTGATTACGAACACGGTACATGTGAGAAACACCCTCAGTGTTACCTGACGGTAATATTACATCTCATGGCGTTACGATGGTACAACTATAGCGTTACGATGTTACACCTATAGCGTTACGATGGTACACCTATAGCGTTACGATGGTACAGCTATAGCGTTACGATGGTACAGCTATAGGGTTACGATGTTACAACTATAGCGTTACGATGGTACAGCTATAGCGTTACGATGGTACACCTATAGCGTTACGATGGTACAGCTATAGCGTTACGATGGTACAGCTATAGGGTTACGATGTTACAACTATAGCGTTACGATGGTACAGCTATAGCGTTACGATGGTACAGCTATAGCGTTACGATGGTACAGCTATAGCGTTACGATGATACACCTATAGCGTTACGATGGTACAGCTATAGCGTTACGATGTTACACCTATAGCGTTACGATGGTACACATCCGTTGATTGATTACGAACACGGTATATGTGAGAAACACCCTCAGTGTTACCTGACGGTAATATTACATCTCATGGCGTTACGATGGTACAACTATAGCGTTACGATGTTACACCTATAGCGTTACGATGATACAGCTATAGCGTTACGATGGTACACCTATAGCGTTACGATGGTACACCTATAGCGTTACGATGGTACAGCTATAGGGTTACGATGTTACAACTATAGCGTTACGATGGTACAGCTATAGCGTTACGATGATACACCTATAGCGTTACGATGGTACACCTATAGCGTTACGATGGTACAACTATAGCGTTACGATGATACCGCTATAGCGTTACGATGGTACACATCAGTTGATTGATTACGAACACGGTACATGTGAGAAACACCCTCAGTGTTACCTGACGGTAATATTACATCTCATGGCGTTACGATGGTACAACTATAGCGTTACGATGTTACACCTATAGCGTTACGATGATACAGCTATAGCGTTACGATGGTACAGCTATAGCGTTACGATGGTACAGCTATAGGGTTACGATGTTACAACTATAGCGTTACGATGGTACAGCTATAGCGTTACGATGATACACCTATAGCGTTACGATGGTACACCTATAGCGTTACGATGGTACAACTATAGCGTTACGATGATACCGCTATAGCGTTACGATGGTACACATCAGTTGATTGATTACGAACACGGTACATGTGAGAAACACCCTCAGTGTTACCTGACGGTAATATTACATCTCATGGCGTTACGATGGTACAACTATAGCGTTACGATGTTACACCTATAGCGTTACGATGGTACACCTATAGCGTTACGATGGTACACCTATAGCGTTACGATGGTACACCTATAGCGTTACGATGGTACAACTATAGCGTTACGATGATACCGCTATAGCGTTACGATGGTACACATCAGTTGATTGATTACGAACACGGTACATGTGAGAAACACCCTCAGTGTTACCTGACGGTAATATTACATCTCATGGCGTTACGATGGTACAACTATAGCGTTACGATGATACACCTATAGCGTTACGATGGTACACCTATAGCGTTACGATGGTACACCTATAGCGTTACTATGGTACACCTATAGCGTTACGATGGTACACCTATAGCGTTACGATGGTACAACTATAGCGTTACGATGATACTGCTATAGCGTTACGATGGTACACATCAGTTGATTGATTACGAACACGGTACATGTGAGAAACACCCTCAGTGTTACCTGACGGTAATATTACATCTCATGGCGTTACGATGGTACAACTATAGCGTTACGATGTTACACCTATTGCGTTACGATGATACAGCTATAGCGTTACGATGGTACAGCTATAGCGTTACGATGGTACAGCTATAGGGTTACGATGTTACAACTATAGCGTTACGATGGTACAGCTATAGCGTTACGATGATACACCTATAGCGTTACGATGGTACACCTATAGCGTTACGATGGTACACCTATAGCGTTACGATGGTACACCTATAGCGTTACGATGGTACAGCTATAGGGTTACGATGTTACAACTATAGCGTTACGATGGTACAGCTATAGCGTTACGATGATACACCTATAGCGTTACGATGGTACACCTATAGCGTTACGATGGTACAACTATAGCGTTACGATGATACCGCTATAGCGTTACGATGGTACAACTATAGCGTTACGATGGTACAGCTATAGCGTTACGATGATACACCTATAGCGTTACGATGGTACAGCTATAGCGTTACGATGATACACCTATAGCGTTACGATGGTACAACTATAGCGTTACGATGATACCGCTATAGCGTTACGATGATACACATCAGTTGATTGATTACGAACACGGTACATGTGAGAAACACCCTCAGTGTTACCTGACGGTAATATTACATCTCATGGCGTTACGATGGTACAACTATAGCGTTACGATGATACCGCTATAGCGTTACGAAGATACACATCAGTTGATTGATTACGAACACGGTACATGTGAGAAACACCCTCAGTGTTACCTGACGGTAATATTACATCTCATGGCGTTACGATGGTACAACTATAGCGTTACGATGTTACACCTATAGCGTTACGATGATACAGCTATAGCGTTACGATGGTACACCTATAGCGTTACGATGGTACAGCTATAGCGTTACGATGGTACAGCTATAGGGTTACGATGTTACAACTATAGCGTTACGATGATACACCTATAGCGTTACGATGGTACACCTATAGCGTTACGATGGTACAGCTATAGCGTTACGATGGTACAGCTATAGGGTTACGATGTTACAACTATAGCGTTACGATGGTACAGCTATAGCATTACGATGGTACAGCTATAGCGTTACGATGGTACAGCTATAGCGTTACGATGATACGCCTATAGCGTTACGATGGTACAGCTATAGCGTTACGATGGTACACCTATAGCGTTACGATGGTACAGCTATAGCGTTACGATGGTACAGCTATAGGGTTACGATGGTACACCTATAGCCTTACGATGATACTGTAAAGTGGTAAGGAGCAATACGCAAAGCGTCACGATAATACATCCGAAAGGGTTATGTTATTTACCAAACTTCCACAGTATTGGCGAAAGTAATAAAAAAGCGTTTGTTTAAAATATTACTTTAGTCTGTTATCTGTAATGTATTTTAAATTCATTTACAACAGCAATGGATTGCGCGAAACGTATGTTAGATAAAGGAATCTGTTTACTTTTATAGTCGCTAGAACAACATCTTTATGCACGTTACTGCCTTCCTCACGTCTTCTTTGTTATATTAGGCTTAGTTAGGCTTGAATAACTTACACACAATTGTCTGATAAAGTCGGTGGCACGTTTGCAAATTATATATTTACGTAATTATGTAGATTACCTTTGTATTTGTGATTACACAATTAAAATTATTATTGTTGGCAAACTTTACAGCTTAATTACATGGCGAACTGATAATTTGGTAAAACCAACACTACACTTAACATCCAATCCAGTTGTAGACGTTTCGTTTATTTCTTAGATAAAATGGATAATCTAGATTATTAACTAGGCTAATTGCTTTGGAGCAGAGAGAGTAGTTTTGTATTTTTCTGGACTTTGTCCCCCGTAACAATTTACGAAACCTTATGATTGAACATAATAATATAACTACTAGCCGACAAGGGCGGCTCCAGGATAGACTTTCGTGGAGGGGGGCACAATTGCAGGAAAACATAAGGGGGTGATTGGGGCGGAGAACTTTCAAATTTAAAATTTCATTAAAATTAAATAAAATTAAAATGAAATTTCAAACTATACTTATACTTGAAAGTCACAGGAAATTTTGCATTTTTTCCATCAAAACATGCATTTTACCTGAATTTAGATAGATTCCGGCTGTGGCTACCGCGCTCCAGCGGTGGTAAAATGGACGCTACATAAAAAATATTGTTTAACTTTGATCGTTTCATCAAACGGCTCGGTCTGACGAGGATGAGTACACAGACTATTAGTGGGCGACTTGTAACATGCCAGTGTTTATGCTGCGTAGAACTACCAATGTTATCAGAGGAATGTCCACATCTAACATTACATGAATGTAAAAACAATATACGTTGCTTTAATACAAAAGTCAAATGAAAAATATATTTTTATAAGTAAACTGGTATAAATTTAAATATGTTAGGGAATATGAAAAATATTTCAAAAAAAATTGAAGCCAAATTCTCGAGGGGTCAATAACAGTATTTACTGTTCCTCCCCTGCAGGCGCCCTTATTTGCCGAACCTATAATATTTTGTAAATGTATAAAACACTTATTTAGACACAACGTTTACGTTCGCATACCAGGCTCTTCTTCAGTGTCTAGGTTGGGCGCTGGGATGCGTTGCTGATATTGGCAGCAGCGGTTAAAAATTTTTTTTTTAATGTGGTAAAAAATAAACGAGAAGTCGGTTGACCATAGAGTCAAAGATTTTTATTTTGGCAATGTAACGTTTCTTCAGCTAGTTCGTTGCCGTTATCCAGCCTGCTGTGCTATAAAAATATCCATACATTTTCAAATGTGTAAGTGAGGGGTCAAAATAGCACAGGGAGATATTAGTGTAGTGTAGGGGGGTTCGACGTTTTGCTATTATTATTTATTTATATTTATACTATTCTAAGGTTTGACATTTTATTATTAGTATAAATATCTTTGGCTCGATGATCAACCATTTTCTCATTTATTCAATATTTAATCCCAATGTTTGAATATACATGAATTGAAAAATTGTCTATGATTTTAATTTTGGGTTTGTTCATTCAATGTTTTTTTTTAATTTTTGTTTTGGTATGTTTGTAAATTTCATATTGCTCTAGTATATTACAAAGCAATATGGTCTTTTTTGTTGATGAGAACAACATCCACATTATGGTTGATGTCCGTGTAGTTGTAGCATTTCTATTAGGCCTATGCGGATAGCAAAAATGAGTAGATAATTCACATTATCTCATTTACATTACTACAAATAACATAAATATATGACACCGGTTATTGTAACAACTGACAATAACAAAAGTGATAATTATCCGATCTCAAATTTTGAGTAATAGAATAATGATGTCCTGACTTTCCTTCGCTCTATTTAGTATCGCGTTTGCTCACCAGGAGCACTAGTGTGTATTTCAATTGCATTTGTGCGTTTAAGCGTTAAGAATACATCATCGATGTATGTTAAAACGAGTGGCAAAAGTTTGAAAATAAAGTCGAATGACCAATAGATGTTCAAAAAGTATTTAAATTAAACATCATCGATAAAAATGTATTATTATTATAGAGATTGTAGAGCGTCAAAGCAAAGCAATCTATTTTAGCATAATTAAAATTGCACCATTAACAACAATCTGAATTTATCAATTGTAGTTTGTGTTGTTTTAACTCCGTAAATCATTTATGTTTGTTTAGATAATTTTGTTTGTAATAAAAGTTAGAATGTACAGTTAAAGGTATGTATAATAAGTTTAGACTACGTACCTTTTTTTTAATATCTTAATGAAAAGTATTTTTAATAACTCGCTTCTAAAGTCCTTTTCTAGAGATTTTTCGAATTTCTGTCCAAGGCAATCCTACACTGTAAAGGTTTATTTTCGCTGCTATTTACAGTAATTAAACATACCATTACACTCGCCTCGATCGTGTAAGAAGAACTAAAGCACTGGTTTCGTTGATCATTGCCTCCATCTTTAGGTGTTATAAAGGTAATCGGGTAAAGTTCTCCAACAGCAGTTACGCTTCTTACATAGTGACATGATACATAATAAATAATGTATTTTTCTCTGATATCTAAAGATTATCATTGTGAAATGAAAAACAGGCGATATTCCGTTTAAAATGACGATGATCAGTTAGAATGACATCGGAACAATCAGTATATCTATTCTCATACAATTGTCACAAACAACAATGTTCTTGCAGAAAGAACAACTGAACTGTAATTCATGATTAGTGGCTCGAGCCTTACAACGGGTCACAAGAACTTTACTGGTAATTCTTCCTTTCAGTAATGCTTTAAACTTTTCAACAAATTCTAAGGGTTTCATTGCCACTGCTAATTGTAGCACCACATAATTAGTTTTTAATTGAAACACACAAACCCCAAGGCTACTAGGTACTTTTAAACTTGCCCATTTATTGCGCTTTACTTAGTAAAATTTCTGACGCAGACTTATCTGAAAAAATGTATCAAGTGTTTTTCTTTTTAAATACCGCCCATTTAAAGTTTTACTCTTGCAGCACAACTTTTATTAATGAACAAACTTTTGAAATTATCTCAATTTTAGCTTCAAGCGAATCAGAGATTTTCTTCATTGCTGGAGTAGCGTATCGACTCTCAAAATGAACAGTTCTAGTTCAGAGAACGAATGGTGACATCTTCAACAATGATTTTTCACCAAATTTTCAGTAACCTACAAAAGAAGATTATTATTTTCAGTTTTTTTGCTACACATCTTAAGGGTTTGTTACACATCTTAAGGGTTTGTTACACATCTTAAGGGTTTGTTACACATCTTAAGGGTTTGTTACACATCTTAAGGGTTTGTTACACATCTTAAGGGTTTGTTACACATCTTAAGGGTTTGTTACACATCTTAAGGGTTTGTTACACATCTTAAGGGTTTGTTACACATCTTAAGGGTTTGTTACACATCTTAAGGGTTTGTTACACATCTTAAGGGTTTGTTACACATGTTAAGGGTTTGTTACACATCTTAAGGGTTTGTTACACATCTTAAGGGTTTGTTACACATGTTAAGAGTTTGTTACACATCTTAAGGGTTTGTTACACATCTTAAGGGTTTGTTACACATCTTAAGGGTTTGTTACACATCTTAAGGGTTTGTTACACATCTTAAGGGTTTGTTACACATCTTAAGGGTTTGTTACACATCTTAAGGGTTTGTTACACATGTTAAGGGTTTGTTACACATCTTAAGGGTTTGTTACACATCTTAAGGGTTTGTTACACATGTTAAGGGTTTGTTACACATCTTAAGGGTTTGTTACACATCTTAAGGGTTTGTTACACATCTTAAGGGTTTGTTACACATCTTAAGGGTTTGTTACACATCTTAAGGGTTTGTTACACATCTTAAGGGTTTGTTACACATCTTAAGGGTTTGTTACACATCTTAAGGGTTTGTTACACATGTTAAGGGTTTGTTACACATCTTAAGGGTTTGTTACACATCTTAAGGGTTTGTTACACATCTTAAGGGTTTGTTACACATCTTAAGGGTTTGTTACACATCTTAAGGGTTTGTTACACATCTTAAGGGTTTGTTACACATCTTAAGGGTTTGTTACACATCTTAAGGGTTTGTTACACATCTTAAGGGTTTGTTACACATGTTAAGGGTTTGTTACACATCTTAAGGGTTTGTTACACATCTTAAGGGTTTGTTACACATGTTAAGGGTTTGTTACACATCTTAAGGGTTTGTTACACATCTTAAGGGTTTGTTACACATCTTAAGGGTTTGTTACACATCTTAAGGGTTTGTTACACATCTTAAGGGTTTGTTACACATCTTAAGGGTTTGTTACACATGTTAAGGGTTTGTTACACATCTTAAGGGTTTGTTACACATCTTAAGGGTTTGTTACACATGTTAAGGGTTTGTTACACATCTTAAGGGTTTGTTACACATCTTAAGGGTTTGTTACACATCTTAAGGGTTTGTTACACATCTTAAGGGTTTGTTACACATCTTAAGGGTTTGTTACACATGTTAAGGGTTTGTTACACATCTTAAGGGTTTGTTACACATCTTAAGGGTTTGTTACACATGTTAAGGGTTTGTTACACATCTTAAGGGTTTGTTACACATCTTAAGGGTTTGTTACACATGTTAAGGGTTTGTTACACATCTTAAGGGTTTGTTACACATCTTAAGGGTTTGTTACACATCTTAAGGGTTTGTTACACATCTTAAGGGTTTGTTACACATCTTAAGGGTTTGTTACACATGTTAAGGGTTTGTTACACATCTTAAGGGTTTGTTACACATCTTAAGGGTTTGTTACACATGTTAAGGGTTTGTTACACATCTTAAGGGTTTGTTACACATCTTAAGGGTTTGTTACACATCTTAAGGGTTTGTTACACATCTTAAGGGTTTGTTACACATCTTAAGGGTTTGTTACACATGTTAAGGGTTTGTTACACATCTTAAGGGTTTGTTACACATCTTAAGGGTTTGTTACACATGTTAAGGGTTTGTTACACATCTTAAGGGTTTGTTACACATCTTAAGGGTTTGTTACACATCTTAAGGGTTTGTTACACATCTTAAGGGTTTGTTACACATCTTAAGGGTTTGTTACACATCTTAAGGGTTTGTTACACATCTTAAGGGTTTGTTACACATCTTAAGGGTTTGTTACACATGTTAAGGGTTTGTTACACATCTTAAGGGTTTGTTACACATCTTAAGGGTTTGTTACACATCTTAAGGGTTTGTTATACATCTTAAGGGTTTGTTACACATCTTAAGGGTTTGTTACACATCTTAAGGGTTTGTTACACATCTTAAGGGTTTGTTACACATCTTAAGGGTTTGTTACACATCTTAAGGGTTTGTTACACATGTTAAGGGTTTGTTACACATCTTAAGGGTTTGTTACACATCTTAAGGGTTTGTTACACATGTTAAGGGTTTGTTACACATCTTAAGGGTTTGTTACACATCTTAAGGGTTTGTTACACATCTTAAGGGTTTGTTACACATCTTAAGGGTTTGTTACACATCTTAAGGGTTTGTTACACATCTTAAGGGTTTGTTACACATGTTAAGGGTTTGTTACACATCTTAAGGGTTTGTTACACATCTTAAGGGTTTGTTACACATGTTAAGGGTTTGTTACACATCTTAAGGGTTTGTTACACATCTTAAGGGTTTGTTACACATCTTAAGGGTTTGTTACACATCTTAAGGGTTTGTTACACATCTTAAGGGTTTGTTACACATCTTAAGGGTTTGTTACACATCTTAAGGGTTTGTTACACATCTTAAGGGTTTGTTACACATCTTAAGGGTTTGTTACACATCTTAAGGGTTTGTTACACATCTTAAGGGTTTGTTACACATCTTAAGGGTTTGTTACACATCTTAAGGGTTTGTTACACATCTTAAGGGTTTGTTACACATCTTAAGGGTTTGTTACACATCTTAAGGGTTTGTTACACATCGTAAGGGTTTGTTACACATCTTAAGGGTTTGTTACACATCTTAAGGGTTTGTTACACATCTTAAGGGTTTGTTACACATCTTAAGGGTTTGTTACACATCTTAAGGGTTTGTTACACATGTTAAGGGTTTGTTACACATCTTAAGGGTTTGTTACACATCTTAAGGGTTTGTTACACATCTTAAGGGTTTGTTACACATCTTAAGGGTTTGTTACACATCGTAAGGGTTTGTTACACATCTTAAGGGTTTGTTACACATCTTAAGGGTTTGTTACACATCTTAAGGGTTTGTTACACATCTTAAGGGTTTGTTACACATCTTAAGGGTTTGTTACACATGTTAAGGGTTTGTTACACATCGTAAGGGTTTATTAAACATCTTTAGGGTTTGTTACACATCTTAAGGGTTTGTTACACATCTTAAGGGTTTGTTACACATCTTAAGGGTTTGTTACACATCTTAAGGGTTTGTTACACATGTTAAGGGTTTGTTACACATCTTAAGGGTTTGTTACACATCTTAAGGGTTTGTTACACATGTTAAGGGTTTGTTACACATCTTAAGGGTTTGTTACACATCTTAAGGGTTTGTTACACATCTTAAGGGTTTGTTACACATCTTAAGGGTTTGTTACACATGTTAAGGGTTTGTTACACATCTTAAGGGTTTGTTACACATCTTAAGGGTTTGTTACACATCTTAAGGGTTTGTTACACATCTTAAGGGTTTGTTACACATCTTAAGGGTTTGTTACACATGTTAAGGGTTTGTTACACATCTTAAGGGTTTGTTACACATCTTAAGGGTTTGTTACACATCTTAAGGGTTTGTTACACATCTTAAGGGTTTGTTACACATCGTAAGGGTTTGTTACACATCTTAAGGGTTTGTTACACATCTTAAGGGTTTGTTACACATCTTAAGGGTTTGTTACACATCTTAAGGGTTTGTTACACATCTTAAGGGTTTGTTACACATGTTAAGGGTTTGTTACACATCGTAAGGGTTTATTAAACATCTTTAGGGTTTGTTACACATCTTAAGGGTTTGTTACACATCTTAAGGGTTTGTTACACATCTTAAGGGTTTGTTACACATGTTAAGGGTTTGTTACACATCTTAAGGGCTTGTTACACATCTTAAGGGTTTGTTACACATCTTAAGGGTTTGTTACACATCTTAAGGGTTTGTTACACATCTTAAGGTTTGTTACACATCTAAAGGGTTTGTTACACATCTTAAGGGTTTGTTACACATCTTAAGGGCTTGTTACACATCTTAAGAGTTTGTTACACATCTTAAGGGCTTGTTACACATCTTAAGAGTTTGTTACACATCTTAAGGGTTTGTTACACATCTTAAGGGCTTGTTACACATCTTAAGGGTTTGTTACACATCTAAAGTGTTTGTTACACATCTTAAGAGTTTGTTACACATCTTAAGTGTTTGTTACACATCTTAAGGGTTTGTTACACATCTTAAGGGTTTGTTACACATCTTAAGGGTTTGTTACACATCTTAAGGGCTTGTTACACATCTTAAGGGCTTGTTACACATCTTAAGAGTTTGTTACACATCTTAAGAGCTTGTTACACATCTTAAGGGTTTGTTACACATCTAAAGTGTTTGTTACACATCTTAAGGGTTTATTAAACATCTTAAGGGTTTGTTACACATCTTAAGGGTTTGTTAAATATCTTAAGGAATTGTTACACATCTTAAGGTTTGTTACACATCTAAAGGGCTTGTTACACATCTTAAGAGTTTGTTACACATCTTAAGAGCTTGTTACACATCTTAAGGGTTTGTTACACATCTAAAGTGTTTGTTACACATCTTAAGGGTTTATTAAACATCTTAAGGGTTTGTTACACATCTTAAAGGGCTTGTTACACATCTTAAGGGCTTGTTACACATCTTAAGGGTTTGTTACACATGTTAAGGGCTTGTTACACATCTTAAGGGTTTGTTACACATCTTAAGGGTTTGTTAAATATCTTAAGGAATTGTTACACATCTTAAGGTTTGTTACACATCTTAAGAGCTTGTTACACATCTTAAGGGTTTGTTACACATCTAAAGTGTTTGTTACACATCTTAAGGGTTTATTAAACATCTTAAGGGTTTGTTACACATGTTAAGGGCTTGTTACACATCTTAAGGGCTTTAAACAATTGTATTTGTTGATATCACTTGGTAAAAAAGCTCCTACTTTCTGATATTTTCATGGTACGTGTGTGTGAGGTTAATTTTGGTTTGCGTGTGATGTTTGTGATTACAAATTCTATATTTGAACACATACTTAACAACTACTCTATGAACAATGACACACTACAGAGTCACGCCAACACAACACACCTGAGCAACAGTCTTGTCCGTGAGTCATAGGATTGATCGCGTCTGAAAATATCAGTAAGTAGTGGTTTTTTTCAAGTGATATCAAATAATATAATACTAATAACCCTAACAACCTGTCACATCACATGTTTAAGCTTTAAATATTTACTTCCAATCCCTTCCATTGCCTTAAATTTTACTTTACAATATGAAATAGATTAGAACTGGCACTCATTAACTCTTTAATCATATATTGTCTTATAAGGTAAGCAGGTAACAGTTCTATAGTTGCAGAATTAACAAAATTGTTTAAATTCGTAGAAATGTTGAGTTCCAAACAAAATCCTTCCAGAAGGATTTAAACTATAATCTTTCTGGATTATCCATTGGTAACGAAGCAAAGTAAAAAAATTGCTTTAGGACTCCATCTATTACGAAATTGAACTACATTAACACAAAAAATATTCTAATACGAGCGATATTAAAAATATTAATATTTGTTCCACAAATTAGGATGATAAACAATATAAAAAGATATAAAAACCAAAACAAGGCGAAATAAGTGCACAGAGGGTTTGCTAATGGACAAGTCTAGTGGAAATTATTGGCTTAGTAGAAAGGATTATAGTAAAAAAATCCCGAACTAGGATTATGGCTTATTTGAAGTAAACCTTTCTGTCAAAAATGTAGAAAGTACAGTGCGTGAGACTTAACTGTGTCTGACCTTGTGATCGCTAGGGTGGACTGAGCTGCAGTGCGGGGTCAAAACCCAACACTTCAAAAAACATCAGTGTCGTGTTTAAAGTGTAAACAGCTCTAATTAACTAAATGATAATACTGTAATAGTTTGATGTAGACATGATCTTTAAATGTGTTGCTCTGCTTCTGCAAAGAAAGTGACGCGATTACGAAAGAGACGATATATGTATTGTATAATGTTTTCAGTTAGGCTAGTAGTTAAATGTTAGAGCAAAACGAGGGACACCATTAAACGTCACGCACTGTATAGTGCGAACCACAGAACTTGGCCGTGAGAGACTACCACTTCTGAAAACATGTTACTCATCCAAGAGTGAGCTATACACCAACAGGTTTATGTAAGAAACGATCAGTGATCGCAAAACTACAGAAGCTACGATCAGCAACGCATTTGTATGGAGACTGATGAGACTAGTAGTTTTATAATTACTACGAGTGTTTTCACAGTCCTTGTCATGTTTTTAGGAAAGCTTTAATACTGACCCTCTTCCCCCGTCGCGCCTACTGCAATCTCTCAAGGCCAGGTTCACGGTTACGTGGTCCGCACTATAACAAGTAACCGTTTCGTAGGGTATCTACCCGTTACATTAAGATAAAGGATACGCGAGGATAAGACTAAATAGGAATATAATGATGCCTTCTTATGGAGTATGGGAGTTGATGTATCAGGGATTTAGGTGCTTAAGTAACCTCTCCCTCAAAGAAATATGTGTACCAATTACCTTCTCTAAACATGTGTAAGTTGAATGTACTTTGGAATAGTTATAGTATGTATGAGGCTTTTTTTGTTGTGAGTAGGAGCTCTGTGATATATATATATATATATATATATATATATATATATATATATATATATATATATATATATATATATATATATTAATTGAGTGGGCTATTGCAAGAGATTTGCCTGTTGTAGCTAATCCATTGTAGGAAGAGGGGATGATACAAGTATAATAAGGGAATTACTAAGGAATCAATATCAAGATCCTCTAGTAGTATTGGGGAAAGTAGAATAATGGATAGCTGACGAGTATATTAATATTTCTAGTTTCCAAGTTTTCAAAGACATTCCTTTTAATTTTTAATTATTCCAACTTAAACTGATTGTCATTTGCCAAGTTTTACATTACAGGATAACTATTGAATAGATTTCACTTCCATATTTTGAATATTTTCACTACAATATTCAATAGCTGTAATATTATAAAATATCTTCACTTCTAAAATACAGGATCGAATTTCCATCTAAACCTAGTTTTACGTTGACTCCAGCTGTTATTAGCAGTCACATGGGTCGGATATGGGAGTGGCCAGGAGGTCCGTGCTAGACCGCTCGACGCCGAACCGCCGTGTTTTGACAAATGCTCGTTTGCTTTTCACATTAAACAAGACTTTCCCTGAGACACTGAGACACTGCATATGTTGTTGGCTATTTTAGCCAATCGTCACGACAGGAAGTAGGGGAACACACACAGACTCTCACACAGTTAATGTTTACCGGTTTTTGTCACTTTGTTCAAATATAATTTGTTTCTAATTGCCGACAGCATGTCTGGGCCGCCACAGAGTGTGGGACTATTCCACTAAGGGTTAGTAAATGAGCTAGTTTTACATTCTTTCTATTTCAGGCTCAAATTTATAGATGTTTCGAGAACTTTATGGAAAGAAATATTTCGAGTTTAAAAATCAGTTTCTGAAAATAATTGTTTAAATTAGTTACTAAATGTTTGTCTAATAATAAGGTTATTTTTACGAGAAATGGAATTGTGTCAGAATGGGTAAAAAAGAAAAATACTAAAAATGGTCGAGGAAAAATATAAATGTATTACAGCAATGAAGAAACGAAACTGCTAAAGGATGATTATTAGAAGGTCAGGTATAAGTTAAAGAGTCTGTAAATGGCTAAAACTATCAAAATGTATAAGAATAGAATTTCAACACGATTTGACTTGATGTGGGTTTTTTTAATTGGTCGTGGAAGAGTAAATTTTTTATAAAAGTATTGCCAAAAACTACTTCGAATATCTCCTTGCCTATTTTTTCCAAATAATTAATTATATAACTTTTAAATGATTTTTCCAAAAGTTAGCCGTATCAACAGAGGTTAGCCGTATCGACAGAGGTTAGCCGTATCAAAAGAGATAAAATTAACACATTTTTACTGTTCATTAAAAATTAACTAAAAGCTGTAATTTTATTTAATATATTCGAATTAATACATTGTGTGATGCATAACTGTGATGTGTATATATGATGTAATATAACCACTGTGGTGTGGTGGTATAACTGATGGGATGTGATGTGTAACTGTAATGTTATACTATCTCTGTGGTATGGTGGTATATCTGATGTGATGCGATGTATAACTGTGATGTTATATCATCACTGTGGTGTGTTGGTATAACTGATGGGATGTGATGTGTAACTGTAATGTTATACTATCTCTGTGGTACGGTGGTATATCTGATGTGATGCGATGTATAACTGTGATGTTATATCTTCACTGTTGTGGGGTGGTATAACTAATGGGATGTGATGTGTAACTGTAATGTTATACAATCACTCTAGTGTTGTGGTATAACTGATGGTATGTGTAACTGTGAAGTTATACTATCACTATGGTGTGGTGGTATAACTGATGTGATGTGAAACTGTGATGTTATACTATCTTTGTGGTGCGGTGCTATAACTGGTGTGATGTAATATGTAACTGTGATGTTATACTATGACTCTTTTGTGGTGGTATAACGGATATGATGCGACGTGATGTATAACTTTGATGTTTTATCATCACTGTTGTGTGTTGGTATAACTGATGTGATGTGATGTATAACTGTAATGTTATACAATCACTCTAGTGTTGTGGAATAACTGATGGTATGTGTAACTGTGATGTTATACTATCACTATGGTGTGGTGGTATAACTGATGTGATGTGAAACTGTGATGTTATACTATCTTTGTGGTGCGGTGCTATAACTGATGTGATGTAATATGTAACTGTGATGTTATACTATGACTCTTTTGTGGTGGTATAACGGATATGATGCGACGTGATGTATAACTTTGATGTTTTATCATCACTGTTGTGTGATGGTATAACTGATGTGATGTGATGTATAACTGTAATGGTATACTATCACTCTGGTGTGGGGGTAAAATTGATGTGATGCAATGTGTAACTATTGTTTTACCATCATTGTGATGTGGTGGTATAACTGATGTGTCGTGATGTGTAACTGTGAGCTTCTACTATACCTCTGGTGTTGAGGTATAATTGATGGGATGTGATGTTCCACGGATGCGAGAAATTTTACTTTTCATGTATAACCACAAGACAAGTTAGAACGGTAAGTGTTCCAAGAAAACAATTGCTTGCAGAGCAGCATTGAAACCCTCTCACCCTTTCGCACCATTACTCGCCACTCGACGGCCAGAACGGAACTTTATACTGCGCCAGTTCTACTCAATTTGCAAGAGTTACTAAAGAAGTTGCTTGACGTAATCATCTTGATTTCACTGATTAAACTGTATTTAAAAAGTACTTAACTAAGTGAATACGTAATGGCTTATTTACTGACGTGTTTCAAAACATTCGTTCCTTTTACGAAGCTAACCCTCTACTGGCGACATCGGTTAGGTATAAAGCCTGTAACGGGATGGATTTATGACTGTGGGATGGGGTGGGTTATTTTGGTTGTGTGTCATGTAATGGAAAAGGCTGTTGGGTTCAAAGAGTGTGTGATCATTTAATAGGATTTCTTTATCTGTTGCGTAGTGTTTGTATATCTCGTATTTTTCTAAAGTTGTCAGTTATTTACTTTGTTTTAATGTGTGTAGAACATTTAAATTAGTATGTATGTTCATGTGTGTGTGTTGCCTGTTTTTTAGGTGTTTTGCGTAGCTGTATTTTGGGTTGTTTGTTTCCTTTGGGTAATGTGTTCTTCGAAGAGTGTACGGAATGACCTGCCGATTTGGCCAATGTAATAACAAGGGACACTTGTTACATGTTAATTTGTAAATACCTGATAGTTTGTATTTGTCAGTTTGTCAGTTTGAAAAGGTTGTATGTGCTGTCTTAAAGTGTTTGTTGTTTTGTAGGATATTTGGTAATGGAGTTTTTTTAATGTGGAGGCTATTTTGTGTGTGTTTTTGTTGTGGTAGGTGAGAGATATGTATTTGTTGTTTTTATGTAGTTTGTCTGCGTGGCCGTTTGATAGTGTTTGTGTTTAATTTTCCTGAGTATGTTGTCTATCAGTGTATGTTGGTAGCCGTTTTGTTGAGCGATGTATTTTATTGTATTGAGTTCTTCGTCGTAGTCTTTCTGTAGCATTGGTATATTGATTAGGCGGTGTAGCATATGATTAAATGCAGAGTGTTTGTGTTGTGTGGGGTGATTGGATGTATTATGCATGACAATATCGGTAGTTAATGGTTTTGTGTATATTTTGTAATTGTGTTTGGTGATGGTAAGATCTAGAAAGTTTATTCTATTGTTTTCTTCTAACTCGAGAGTAAATGTGAGGTTTTCGTGTATGGTATTAATGTAATTGTATAGTTGTTTGATTTACCGTTTGTTGCCGTTGTATAATAATAAAATGTCATCTACATATCTATGGTAGTAAATCATTTTATGTGTGTGGTTATTGTTCTGTAGCATATATTGTTGTTCGATGTGGTGTAGGATTATTTCTGCTAGGATGCCTGAGATGGGGAAACCCATAGTAGGCGGTCTTTCTGTGTGTAGAGTTTACTAAAGGTTGGCGAATCAAGAAGAAAATGCTCGTAATTTATTACATTTAATAATTGCATTTATTCACCTCTCGGTTAATAAGAGCCCACTAAAACATACCCCTATAAACCTAACTTACAACTGAAGAGTTATCTTCATCAAGGCTCTTCAGTAGGCATTGAACTCACCTTCAATATGTTTGAAAATGAAATCACCACTAGTCCTCCAAAACCCGCTCTACATAGTAAGATCGTGCAAAGTTACATCAATAGTATATGAGTAAGTGTTATTTGTTAGTCTAGATGTTATTTCCAAAATGCATGCGCTACAAGCCCTAAAATCTCTGACCCAGTAGAGCTCTGTGTGTAGGAGCTCGTAGCTTCTGGCTTTCCCATGTGTAGCTCTCCCATGCTAGGCCAATGCCATTAAATCTAGCTCCGGGACTGGAGCCAGTTTCAGTGATACAACGCTAGCAGCTTCAAAGCGCTTAGGTTAGGCCAATGACTCGTACATTCAAAAAAGGTTTGAACATCTGCAGTTGAAAAGAAAATCTCAAGGTATCATTTCAAACGGTTAGTAATTCACTGTCAATGAGGGACCTAGTGGAAAATATCACCAAGGTCATTCTAAGCCTTACAGAGTACTGTTTAAGTTATGAGTTATAAATAATTACAGAATAACTCTGAACGTCTTTTATCTCAAAGCCACATTTGTAATAACTCATTTAACTGTATTATAGAACTAAATTACAATATATAAATGTATTACAAGTAGGGGCATGTACATTTTTGTAATATAATCATCTTTGGATTGTCAGTACTCTCCATGTAAAAAGTACTTGTTATAACCAAGAGGGGTGAGTCGGTTACATTGTTATTAATTTTAGTTTTTTCTTGTTCTTTTTTGTTTTGTAGTTTTTGGTGTTTACCGAGTTCATGATACACACACGAGTATAGCCTTGTATTTAACGGTATTACTAATATAAAGTAGCATTGTGTATTTCGTCAATTGTATGAGCCAAATTACCATTATTTCCCCATTGGCAAATATACCTTCGTTATTCAAACAGCAAAACGTTTAAACTTTCTAGGAACTCCGTACGGCGCTGCGTAGGTCTACTTCTGGGTAGGTACCTTATACACACGGAAGATAATCTCCACTTAGCCTCCGAGGTAAAATCCATCTTGGGAAAAAAATTACCAGTCCTTAACATTGTATCTAATTTACAACTCTTTCCATATTCAACCGTAACATGGGAACCAAGGAGGCATCTCTTCGTCTACTTTATATCTCTCTACGGCCTGAGTAGGGAAGAATCTTTGCCCACGGAAACTATGATTCTCCCCAACCTTCAAGATTAAATTCGATTTGCACGTCTCCCGTGATACTATTGCATTCAAGATTTAAAAAAAAAAAATCCTTCTCCATAACTTACAGTTGGGTTATTATTACACGACTATTATGCCCATAGACTCCAGAAGAGCAACAATGACTATCCCCATTTTCCAAAATTATGGAAATTCATTTTTCAATCTCACTGCAACCTGATGTATTATTACTTTTAAATTCATTTCTATACAATTTAAATCCTTTCTACCTATCAATGCTATCTTTGTAGAATTAGGTGGACTCCTGAAGAGTGGCAACGGTTAAACTTGATCTCCCCTACTTCTCATAACAAGGGAGGGTGTGTCCCTATCTTATTTAAAATTCTGTTCAAATTTATTTCCGTACGTAGATGAATATCTGTAGATAATCTCTAGAAGAGTACAC
>JBAIZL010000005.1:63445154-63470154 GCA_036971475.1 Prosapia bicincta | reverse complement strand
GTAATAAAAGTTATAATCATTTCCAGTAATTTTTATTTTGTTCCAATTAAATATAACATTTTTAAAACCTGGTTTGAAACTAAATAGTTATTAAATTTTTGCAGTTATATACACTTTTTATTAATAGTAAACCTATTTCAATTACTTTACCCTTACAAGGGAGCCGAACGAAATCTTGCCCGACTAAATGCTAAAGCCTAAGCACGAGGCTGAATTTCTAATTGCAATATTTCATCCATCATATACCCGTAATTTAACAAGTTTAACATTATATTTTCAAAAAACGTAATTATCAGAAACAAAGTAACAATTACCTACAAAAATAAAGCCTTGAAATATTAAATTAAATTACATTACTAATCTACATGTTTTCAGACACTAAAATTACATGAAACACGAAAAAACTATTAGAAAAACAGTCAAAATACGAAAATCCATTAAAAAATTAATATAGAACTAATAAAATATATAATTTAACATTACTTCATTATTTTAAGTTATTAAATTATATCACTTGGAAGAATAATTCTTTTCCTGAAAAGATCAGTTTGCACTGAATCTTAATTCGCTCAGAGCTAATCAGAATTTAATTTCAAAAGTTTACCCCTCGACGAACTTATATTTTTTTGCAAAAGTTTGAGAGTTTAAGCGGACTGTGTTCTTTAAAAAAACTTTACATTTTTTTAGATAACTTTGTTTTAGAAATTTTGAAAGTAAAGTGCAATAAATGGGAAACTTCAGAAGTATATCTGAGCCTTAGGGCTCTTGTGCTTCAATTAAAAACCAATTATGTGCCCCGCGATTGGCCGAGAGCAGTGAAACTTTGGCTAATTTTTGAAATGTCTTTGCTAAGTTCGGAGCACTACGAGAAAAATTAAAAATTACAAGTAAAGTTTATAAGCTGTTGAAAAGGGGAGGGCTAAAACTGGTTGTTTTTTAATGTACGCCTTGGCTTATAAAACTGGTACTTTTGTGGTAAGATTCTAATATTTTACTGGCGAAACAGTTTCTCCCAACATCGTGCCGAGGCGTTTGTTTCACAAAACCTATCCCAAAATAAATTATTTGAAACTACCTTTAATGGCGAACTCTCTGAGCCTACTTTTATTGGCGCATTTCGTATGACTGTGACCCAAAGCAAGTTTTTCCCTCTGGAATTGTGCTTTAAGATTTAGGTGGGCAAATAGATAAGCACCTTTTTGTCCCCCCTTTAACGTAATTTACAAAATTCAATAATAAATGTAACAAATAATAATTATTTATCTTCCATATGTTTTGGCAAAACATCCATCCTCAGAGGGAACAAAACATAAGGGTGCCTCTGGGAATTACCTATAAGGTGGTATTACATATAATAATACATAAAACAGAGGTAAAGTTATTATAACAAAAAGACACAAAAAATAATAAAACAACTTACTTTGATAAAATAACCACTATTTTGACAACATTTACATTTACAGGTTACGAAGTAATTGAACCAATAATAGAATTATGAATGTTAATTAATAATAATAAGAAGAAAAAATATATAGGCGATATGAGAGAAATGGTGATTATAGTATAGAATGTAAAAACTGTAATAGATGGGTAGGTAAAAGTATATTTGAAAAAAAGTTTTATATATTGGCCTATACAGTTCTTTTGTGTGTGTGTGGGGGGTATGTGTGTGTGTGTGCGCGCGCATGCGCGCGCGTGTGTAACTCATTAAGTTAATAAATACAATATAATATCAACCTTATATTAACAGACACAGTGCTCCAAAGAAAAAAGTAAAAAATAATATAATATAGGATATTAACAAAAATTTGGAATGAACTATGCATGACTCAGATAAATATTTAAGCATAAAGTTAAAAATTAAAAAAGTAACAACAGTAGAAGCACTAGGCATATATATAGGTTACCCATAACCATTGGTGATATGGCAAAATGAATAAATATTTCAGCAATGTAAGGCTGATGTGTTGTGGTTGTCATAGAGTAAGTTTTTTTTATAATAACGCCAATTATGAATAACAGCCTTACGCTGCTCAAATGTTTGGAATGATAACAAAGTCTACTAAAGTTGGTTCATGGCTATAGGAATAAATGTCATGGTAAGAAGCTTCCGAAGCTCCAAGTTGAACGAATTAAAAACGATGAAATAGAATAAATATTGTCTTGGTTCAAAACGTGAAGAAAATAACATAAAAAGGTGACTGAAAGATTTCGGATCTTTATGATAAGAAAGCTATTTCGTCGAGCTGAAGCTATGACGTAGATGAAACAAGTGCAGGAATAACCGAGAGGTGGTTGTAGCGTAAGATAGAGTAGGCGAAACTGGAAGTGTGGAAACGTCGACAGCTGAAAAGTAATTACCCTACCTAAAGTAAAAGGAATATTAATATTAAATAAGCAAGGTACAAGGGTTTGTTCAGTCATAGCGTTGCATCCTGTGGGTTAAGTTAATAGCATTAGCTTTGTCCACGTTTTGTCAAATTTAACCGGATCCTGTGACGATGTAATTAAGTCAGCAGTGATTCTAATACGGAAGTTAATATACGAGTGATTACAAAGCATTCACAGCCCTTACAGGGATTATTTACACAGATGAATAAATAATAGCATCAGTTCGCGGGCCGCTAATTGTCAGAGGGTGGTCCTTAGGGTACTCCACCAACTGTTCGCCTCTCAGACGCGGATCGTTGCTCTGGTTAAGTGAGTATTTTTCACAATGGGGGAGTAAAACAAGTGCGCGATTGTGTCGAGGGGCCCCTCTGATTGCGCTAAATAGCCCCCCTACTCCTTCAGACAAAAGTGTTTTTTATCAACAAGAAATTTGTGTTGAATCGTACAAGTGCTTTGGGGAATATAAAACTTAACTTGGGTACGTAAACAATTATTCGTTTGTTATGAACAATGTCTCATCTCCTGTGCTTTGCAATCGCCCATCTGGTTGGCCATAAGCAAATATATCCACAAGAAAGATAACGCTGGGGCAATATTTGTAAATTTTGTTTTCAGAAGAACTGTGTTTATATATATATATATATTTGTAGTTATGATGATATATATATATATATATATATATATATATATATATATATATATATATATATATTTGTAGTTATGATGATATATATATATATATATATATATATACTGTATGTCATAAATGCTAAAGGCTTTATTGAAATTTTAGGGTTTCATTGCTCAGGTCAATTACAAATACAAATTGAATATATAATTATTTTTTGTTAATAACTTAAAAAATAGTCACCGGTAGAAATCACTGATCCAAGCCTGGCGCTGTCATTAAAATCACCAATCCGTTAAAGTAACTGGATCGACCATCCCTAATAAATTGTAAAACCGAATTGTTCTACTTAATCACGAAACACATAGATAGGGTAGCATAGAGCAACATTTACTAGAGTAACATAATATATTTGTTCGCTAGTAATGCTCTAACGACTTGTTAGTCAATAAAAGGTATAACTTGGTACAAGATAATTTATTTAATGGCCACACCCTTTGCGTTAAACGGTTAGACTTCTTATTTCCCATGTAGATGTCTTCATGAATTACATCTATGGTTTATCACCGCACTGCATATCCATATATGGTCCTAAGCCATAGTGATCTGTGTAGATCATTGTAGAACGTGAAACAGGCGGTGATAAAATCTATAGTCGGTGCAGGTGACTAACTAGATTGTGAATGGTCAGGGTATAAAAACCTGTCCGAGATTACTTTACATGGAAGGTAAACTGCGAATTTACACTCTATAGTTTGTAATATTCTAAAATCTTTCAGAAATCCAGATAAACCCGTTCCAACTATCATAACGTCAAATGGGTCAAACTCCAACGGCCCTCGCTACGAACGAACAGACGTGCTCGTGTATAAACAGAGCGGGCGCGTAGAATCAACACGGGTGGGATACAGCCGCCAACACTGACTCGTGTAATGTTTGTCCGCCGTTTATTTTGACTTGCATTGTTCAAATGTCATAATTACAAAGTGTAAACACAACAATATAAATCCTCGTGACATACGCCACAGGATCATGAGCGTTCAAGGCTCACTAAATATTTAAACTGTTTTCCACTGCATTGTTCTAGCGGTGTTTGCACGGCAAGCTGGAGCCTGAGATAGCGTTATCAATAGCAACACAGTGATTGTACGTCAAGTTCAAAGTGAAAGACTGATGCTGATTGAAGCTGGTGGGAGGATGGGTGACAAGCTAGTTAGAACCAAACTCGCGTAAATGAGATCTTATGAGCGTCGCTATAAAACATATGCGAGTTCATGAATGCATGAAAGGACGATAAGGAGGAAGTTATGTAAGAGTGAGGCTTTATGTGGGTCCAGTAGGGCGTGAACGAAAGATGTGAGAGGTCTAGCAGTGTCGCTGAGTTCCCGACTCAGTGGGTAGGCTGAGTTACCACTCTGCCTAGAAGCTTGGCGCTGAGTGAATGGTCAAAACCACAAAGAAAGGATTGTGTTATTCCATTTATCGGGTCGATTTAAGGAATGTTAAAAAGAGTCTTAGCGATTATTATTGGATAAAGCGTTTCCCAGGCTGTTCAATACAAAGAAGCCGCCAGACTGGAACGGCGTACGAGACTACAGTTCACAGTAGCATGCGGTGTAACCGAAGGATGCTCGGAGGAAAGAGACAGACTCTCATCCAGGATAAAGCTAGAGTACTTTATAGAAGACCTCTAGGCAAAAGGCCTAGTGCCAAGAGTGCTGTTTTCTGCGGCAAAAATCGGATGTATTCATACTTTTCAGTGTTCACCACAGTTCACCCACTTATTCACTTACACAGGGTACAACATAAAAGGAATAACTAAAACACTAAAAAATAATTATATTACAGTAAATGCAACATTGTAATAGCTTACAAAAACACAGGAATAATAATCAATAAAATAAACCAACCGGAAAAAATATGTCCCAAACTTAATAACGGAATATACACAATCGTATGCCCAGACTGTAATAAAATATACATAGGCCAAACAAAAAAGAAATTAAAAGACCAATATCAAGAACACGTCAATGCATACATTAAACCTGAAACTTATAACTGAAACTTAGCCACACACGCCATCAAAAACAAACTCACACTCCCCACATTAGAAAACGTACACATAATTTTAAAAAAAGTACAAAAAGGCCTCAAAATGACAATCTGGGAACAACTACAAATTTATAAACATAAAAATAATATCATAAACGAACAAATACAAATAAAATCCAAAAAAAACTATAAATTATTCAACCTAATAGACAAAATTAACCCCAAGACAAACTTAAAAGACTCGCACAGTGCAGTGAATCCGAATAGAACAATAACGGTACACCACACCTTGTAACAACGGAAATTCCACACAGCTGGCAGTCTACTGATGCTTGATGATGGAGATACTACCAATCTTTGAAAGTTAACTCGCATAAATACCAAGTAAGATTCTTGTTTAAGTACATATAGTGAAAGATATATATATATATATATATATATATATATATATATATATATATATATATATATCCTGTCACCCGATTCGTCGGTGACAGGATCTCTACCTGGTTAGAAACTGGTTCGCAGACAGTCCGCCTCTCAATTCCGCCCAAAGTAGGTGAGAAATGGGAATGGGGTCCCCTTCGTAAAGAAGATAGAAACATGAAATCAGGGCTGTTTGATATTGCACTGGGATTATTATTATTTTATTCATTTATTTATTGTCAAATATCTTTAACCAGTGGAAAAGACAGCTAGGTTGTTTATTAAATTCCATTAAAATCTTATATCTGATCTCATGACTTAATTAATGTATTTAAAAAATACAAAATATTGGAGAGATGGAAAGATCGCAAAGAGATTGGAATGGATCTAAGTTCATTGGACATTTTCAATTCAGATCTATGTGTTTGATTATTTTCTCTTATTTCCATTTAGCCTACTAAATACTGTGTGTAAATATACGTAATCATAAACATAATAATAGACTAATAAGGAACAAATAATATAGAAATAAATAATAATACAAACACTCAAACAATATAATGCATAGGATATTGTATTGTTTAAAAATACCCACTGCCATACGCATTTTACTTGAAAGTACCGTCTTCGGCTCGGATGAAAAGGGAAAGGGTTATCAAAGCGAACCATTCAGGAAGACGTACACTGTGAGGGTAAATGGAAGTAATACATGGGTGAGTATTACCCAAAAACGATTTTGAAAAGCATTGGGTTCAACTTTTATATTTAAATGTGCGTGTGAAATCAGCTGAACTTTTTGAGTTTCGTAAAGTCTGTGAACATACTTTGAAATTATAAATTCAGTTTTTTTAACGTTTTTGTTCAAATGATAAATGTTGGTTATTGTTCGTCAAGCAAACGCTTGCCTTTAAGACAGATTATCAATGTTGTTGGTCATTAATCTTCAACAAATTCCTTTTTAGTGCAAACAACTTTCTTACAGAATACATCTTACTTCTATACTGAAACAGTTCTGTATTTTTGCCTCTCCAGGGTGCCCGCTTTGCCACGAAGCGAATTCACAAATGGACATGCAACAAATCTATATTTGCACAGAAATCTATAGTAATGACAGAAATAACATTATAGAAAATAGCGACCTCGAGCGAACCATCCTCTATTGGACTGCGCGGCACCGGATTGCAGAAACGGCAAGAGTGGGCAATCAATGAAGAAGGGGAAAACAGTTCTGTATTTTTGCCTCTCCAGGGTGCCCGCTTTGCCACGAAGCGAATTCACAAATGGGCATGCAACAAATCTATATTTGCACAGAAATCTATAGTAATGACAGAAATAACATTATAGAAAATAGCGACCTCGAGCGAACCATCCTCTATTGGACTGCGCGGCACCGGATTGCAGAAACGGCAAGAGTGGGCAATCAATGAAGAAGGTGAAAACAGTTCTGTATTTTTGCCTCTCCAGGGTGCCCGCTTTGCCACGAAGCAAATTCACAAATGGACATGCAACAAATCTATAGCTGCACAGAAATCTATAGTAATGACAGAAATAGCATTACAGAAAATAGCGACCTCAAGCGGACCATCCTCTATTGAACTGCGCGGCACCGGATTGCAGAAACGACAAGAGTGGGCAATCAATGAAAAAGGAGAAAACTCTTCTGTATTTTTGCCCCTCCAGGGTGCCCGCTTTGCCACGAAGCGAATTCACAAATGGACATGCAACAAATCTATAGCTGCACAGAAATCTATAGTAATGACAGAAATAACATTACAGAAAATAGCGACCTCAAGCGAACCATCCTCTGTTGGACTGCGCGGCACCGGATTGCAGAAACGACAAGAGTGGGCAATCAATGAAGAAGGGGAAAACAGTTCTGTATTTTTGCCTCTCCAGGGTGCCCGCTTTGCCACGAAGCAAATTCACAAATGGACATGCAACAAATCTATAGTTGCACAGAAATCTATAGTAATGACAGAAATAACATTACAGAAAATAGCGACCTCGAGCGAACCATCCTCTATTGGACTGCGCGGCACCGGATTGCAGAAACGGCAAGAGTGGGCAATCAATGAAGAAGGGGAAAACAGTTCTGTATTTTTGCCTCTCCAGGGTGCCCGCTTTGCCACGAAGCAAATTCACAAATGGACATGCAACAAATCTATAGTTGCACAGAAATATATAGTAATGACAGAAATAACATTACAGAAAATAGCGACCTCGAGCGAACCATCCTCTATTGGACTGCGCAGCACCGGATTGCAGAAACGGCAAGAGTGGGCAATCAATGAAGAAGGGGGAAACAGTTCTGTATTTTTGCCTCTCCAGGCTGCCCGCTTTGCCACGAAGCAAATTCACAAATGGACATGCAACAAATCTATAGTTGCACAGAAATCTATAGTAATGACAGGAATAACATTACAGAAAATAGCGACCTCGAGCGAACCATCCTCTATTGGACTGCGCAGCACCGGATTGCAGAAACGGCAAGAGTGGGCAATCAATGAAGAAGGGGGAAACAGTTCTGTATTTTTGCCTCTCCAGGATGCCCGCTTTGCCACGAAGCAAATTCACAAATGGACATGCAACAAATCTATAGTTGCACAGAAATCTATAGTAATGACAGAAATAACATTACAGAAAATAGCGACCTCGAGCGAACCATCCTCTATTGGACTGCGCGGCACCGGATTGCAGAAACGGCAAGAGTGGGCAATCAGTGAAGAAGGGGAAAACAGTTCTGTATTTTTGCCTCTCCAGGGTGCCCGCTTTGCCACGAAGCAAATTCACAAATGGACATGCAACAAATCTATAGTTGCACAGAAATCTATAGTAATGACAGAAATAACATTACAGAAAATAGCGACCTCGAGCGAACCATCCTCTACTGGACTGCGCGGCACCGGATTGCAGAAACGGAAAGAGTGGGCAATCAATGAAGAAGGGGGAAACAGTTCTGTATTTTTGCCTCTCCAGGGTGCCCGCTTTGCCACGAAGCGAATTCACAAATGGACATGCAACAAATCTATATTTGCACTGAAATCTATAGCAATGACAGAAATAGCATTACAGAAAATAGCGACCTCAAGCGAACCATCCTCTATTGAACTGCGCGGCACCGGATTGCAGAAACGACAAGAATGGGCAATCAATGAAGAAGGAGAAAAGACTTCTGTATTTACTTTGAGTTTAAGTTAAGAATACAATCACGCTCTCTGACACTGAGACGTGTATCATAGTTATTCCGGATTTCATAATTGGTTTAAAAAAATTTCCCACGTCATAATTGAGTTGGAATATTTACATTTTTTGCTCAATTTGATCTAGTAAATTATTATTAAGTCGTTTTAGGTTTGCTAGATGTCGCAAAGGTTCTATAACCGAACGATATTGCGCATTTATGCCTATTGTAAAACGGTCACATTGACGTTCATTCAGCTGCTTACGTCACACCGCCTCGTGTTTGTCGGCTTATCTATGCTGCATCACCGGTTACATAACCTCTTCGCCACCAAACCATATTTAACAATATCTTTCGCCGTTCAGTTACGCATTCAAACGAACTGTTTGCGAATAAAATGTAACTGTATGTGCGAACGTTGCTTCATTTTTGGGCTTGGTAATGTGAGTTTAAATTAACCACGATGGTTTATAACAATGCTGTATGAGTTCTGGTGGCGATGAACTCCCCCGTAAGTCGAAAACTGTCGTCTGGAATTTGGCATAGGTGGAACGTAAGTACCTGAAATACGTAAATTAATCCGTTAAAACTCTAATTACGAGATGAAACTGTGATTTATGTTCGAAATGTCTTATAAATTAACAATAAAATTAGATTGAACTTTAATATAGGCTAAACTATTGACAAACTTTCAGATGATATATGAAGCAATATCATGTGACTGTTTGACTATAATTTTAGCGAATATCAAATCATCTTCCTATTAAAGAAAGTAATATAGAAAAAGTATTTTTTTAAAGTCAATTCCTTCTGAGGTCGAGAAAGAAAAGTTTTATTTGAGTTACTCTTAATTTATATAATTACAATTAATATAAATATGAAAATATCGTTCTAACCACGACTTGTAACGCTTCACTATTGCAAAGAATTTCATATAGTAAAACTTTAAGCAGATTTTAGCTTTGAGAAAGTTATTTCAGTGGTATTAGTGTTGGTTTTTAAATATGTAGATCCACAGTTCGAATCCCACCAAGACACTAAATTTTTAAATGTAAATTATTATATAATATTTGATAAATAACTGTATTAACAGCAATTATCATCCACTATGGGCTTAAAAAATGTATTTGAACTTGATTGGTCGAATAAAAATTTATTTTATTAGTGATTGAAAATTTGTACAAGATATATATAAGGAGAGTGTGTGCTAATAGAAGGAATTTAATAAAACTGATAATCACAACAAAATGTTTTCAACAATTATTTATATCCAAATACTGCAGCCACTCATACAGGAAGTTCATTAGCTAATTACTATAATCTGTGTATAGCCTACAGTATAATTTGCTTTGGCTGACAATGAAAATAGGCTCAGGTATATTTTTCAACATTCTATTCGAATATTGCTTTTTAAACTTTTATAAAATAGTGTAAATAAAATTCACATTCGTAATTTTAAATAAATCATTACTTGTCTCCGATTTGTTAGTCATGCTTTCAGAAATTCCTTTTCATAAATCACGTATGAATGTTTTGTGTAGCCTATTACGTTAAAGCGGAACTTTTAAAGGGCTTCACCATATGGCCTAACTTTAGACCACTAATTATTATTTGTTAGAGAATATCCTCTAGGATATATAGCTAATAGCTTGAAAGAATCGAGAATCGGAGAAAAATCTTAGAATTGAAATCGGAATCGAAAATTTTAGCAATTGACCCAACCCTAGTTGCATTAATTGCATTGCATATCGAAATTTACTAAACAATAAATGCTGACTAAAAATAGCCTAATATTTCTATTCTATGCCCATTGGAAAGCCTTTTGGGTTCGTTCTGACGCTGAAGGCCGCAGGCCCGACTAATGGCTACATTTGTTACTCCAATTAGATATTGCGAACGCTTGACACATCTCCCAACAGCTTTCACTCATTAAAGCTTGCATTTAAATGAAGTATAGGCCTAAATCATGCAATAGATATAATGTAATTAGAGAGGCATAAATATGCAAACCGAACTTGGGGATTAAAGTGGGGGGATGGGGTATCGTTCTGGCCAATCAGATTAACTGAAGAGCAGTGCTTGGAACGTCATTATATTCCACGCTCCTCACACATTGCTAGTTTGTAATGCGATGTATCGATATAAAAATGTTTCAGGCAATTTCTTATAAATGTTCATATCCATGGATTTAGAATTATAATTAAATTATGTAGCTATATATATTTTTCAAGTATTGCCTAAGTCAATAGGTGGCCTTTATTTATTTGACAACATTAAAATTTACTTTTATTTATTATTATTATTATTATTACTAAACTCCTTCTATTAGCTCACTCTCCTCTTATATATTATCTTGTACAAATTTTTAATCGTTGATAAAATAAGTTTTTATTTATCCAATCAAGTTCAAATATATTTTTTTAAGCTATAGTGGATGACAATTGATGTTAACACTGTTTTTTAAAATATTTATTCAATAATTAAATTATAAACATTTAGGGATCTAAGTTGGATTCGAACTGAGTATCTTCATGTTCGAAGTTTAACGCATTTTTTGCTGGTATGCCAACTTTCGCATACCTAGAAGCGGACTTCTCAAAGATGTATATTAGAAACCTCTATTGTATAACCTTAAATTGTTGCTATGGTTACCACACAATTTTATAAATAATGGTCTAGGGTTAAAACTGAATGAAATGAATAAAATGAACAAACAAACTGGATTAACGTTATGGAAAATGGAAAAGTAAAGCGAAAAACTACAACACAATGCAAGCGACGAAAAACAGTGTAGTAACAAATAAAAATAATAGTTCATCACCAAATATAGAAACGAAAATGGAAAATTGATATTAAATTTGCTTTTTAGTTTGCCACTTAATATTGTTTTTCTGACACATGTATTGTAACATAAAATTATTTCTTAATTCGAAAATATGGAACTCAAATTTTAAAATGCCGACAAAGGGCGGCACAGTACAAAGAGAGCTGTAACCATAAAATAATAAATCTAAGGCTTTTGACTTTTCTATGCAATAGAATCACTAAAGTTTTTTGTTTTGTGTTAAAAGAAACAAGGGGCTAGAGGGTCGCTAAAATACCTTTAGAAAAGGTTAGGGCAATGACTTTAAGTTTGCAAAAAAATATAAGTTGACCGTCAAGTAACGGTACAAATTTTTAAACCAGAGGTTACAGCTAAGATGTTATTGGTTGTACTTGAAAAAGTGTTTTGTGATTTTTTGAAAATTGCCAGATGAGGGAATAGGACGCTAGTACGAGAGGATATCAGTCTTTAAGATTAAAGTAACCTTTTAAAGAACCCAGAGTAAACATAACTAAATTGTATTATTAATTATTTTGCAGTAATTATGACTTAAGTTCAGTTAGGTAATTATGTTGCAGTTTGAAAGGGCAAATTAAAGTAGAGTTTGTCACCTAACAGTGTGTTATTTATATTACCTAGTTAGAAGTGTATTTTTTCTTGTATTTATTAAAAATAAATAATTATGGTAAACTAAAGTAAAAATTAAAATAAATTACTGTAGTATAAACATATTTATATTAATTGTAATTATAAAATTTAAAAAATATAATAAAATTTTACATTGTTGATTTAAATAGGAATGGACTTTTTTAATAAAATTTATATCACTTGCTTATAATAGTAATGTAACAAATAAATACTGCTACGCCTTATATCTGTGTGCTAGAGAATTGGAATTTGTCAAAAACTGTCAAGTGCAAGAGTTGTAAGTGATTTTAATTTAAAAAGCTTTTATTAATAAAACCAAGTCTCATTGGTTAGTTATGTAAATTTTGTTAATATGTTTAATAAAATAAGATTGAAGATGACTGATCTGCTTAAACACCTGAGCACTAATCTAACCATGCATTCGACGTATTTGTAGATTACGTTTCTAGTGGGGCATATAACCTGAAACGTATTGTCCAAGTGTCAGTGTAATGTTCAATAAAGGAGTAATTTGGTTTTTAAATTACAACTAATGTCATTTGACATTTTCTATAGTATCAGGGAAGATAGTTCTCAATTGTTTTTGTCTACAGCAAATGGTTTTACCTTGTAAACATTGGTTCCCTGATATTAAGGGTGAGCCATCGTTATAGTTGAAAATGAAGGTTTTGTGGTACCACAAAAGTCGTGTCTTCTGAACACTTTTTTAAATTTCATTCAGACAAGAAGGGAATATTCTGAAACAAGGGGTCTAGGATGCCGCTAAAAGTTTCACCTTATAGTCATTTGTCTCAGTGTCTTCCAGTTGAAAAGAATTTATTCTTAAACAAGGATAGTTCGGGTGATGCCAAAACCTTCACATTGTAAACGTTTTCTTCAGGAGAAAAAAAACAATCTCAATGGAGGGGTTGAGAATTATCTTCAGCTTTAGGTTGTTACTATTTTCTTTATGAGAGAAGAAATTCTCAAACGATAAGTTTTTTCTTGTCCCTAAATAGAGCCATAATGTCCCTTCCCTAAAGCCAGGTCCTCATTACATCTCTTCCTTGTTCCCACTTTCCTTCCCTGTACCCACTACTCTTATACCTACAGGTTTGTATATGGAGTTAGTTCGTCACCATGTGGTGAGGTACTTCGCCTATATTGTAGCTGTCCACACGTCCCATATTATTCTTCATTTATACAATACCATAATGTCCTTCCATAGAGCTAGGTGCTAATTACATCTCATCCTTGTTCCCACTTTATTCCACTTAACCAATACTCATCCTACAGGTTTGTATATGGAGTTAGTCCGACAACATGTAGTGAGGTACTTCGCCTATATTGTAGCTGTCCACACGTCCCATATTATTCCACATTTATACAATACCATAGTGTCCTTCCCTAGAGCCAGGTCCTCATTACATCTCTTACTTGTTCCCACTTTCTTTCCCTTTACACACTACTCTAATTCCTATAGGTTTGTATATATCCTCAACCTTAAGTAATACAATACCATAATGTCCTTCCTAGAGCCAGGTCCTCATTACATCTCTTCCTAGTTCCCACTTTCCTTCCCTTTACCCACTAATCTAATTCCTATAGGTTTGTATATATCCTCAAGCTCAAGTTATAGAATACCATAATGTTTTTCCCTAGAGCCAGGTCCTCATTACAACTCTTCCTTGTTCCCACTTTCTTTCCCTTTACCCACTACTCTAATTCCTATAGGTTTGTATATATCCTCAGCCTTAAGTTATACAATACCATAATGTCCTTCCGTAGAGCCAGGTGCTCATTACATCCCTTCCTTGTTCCCAATTTAAATCTATTTACCAACTACTCTTATTCTTACAGGTTTGCATATGGAGTTAGTAGGTCACCATGTGGTGAGGTACTATATACCTTTATTGTAGCCGCCCACACGTCCCATGATATTCCTCATCCCAAAGTTATACAATACCATAATGTCCTTCCATAAAGCCAGGTGCTCATTACATCCCATCCTTGTTCCCAATTTATTTCTCTTAACCAACTACTCTTATTCTTACAGGTTTGCATATGGAGTTAGTACGTCACCATGTGGTGTGGTACTATATACCTTTATTGTAGCAGCCCACACGTCCTATGATATTCCTCATCCTCAAGTTATACAATACCATAATGTCCTTCCATAAAGCCAGGTGCTCATTACATCCCTTCCTTGTTCTCATTTTAATTCTCTTTACCAACTACTCTTATTCTTACAGGTTTGCATATGGAGTTAGTACGTCACCAAATGGTGAGGTACTATATACCTTTATTGCAGCAGCCCACACGTCCCATGATATTCTTCATCCTCAAGTTATACAATACCATAATGTCCTTCCATAAAGCCAGATGCTCATTACATCCCTTCCTTGTTCCCAATTTATTTCTCTTAACCAACTACTCTTATTCTTACAGGTTTGCATATGAAGTTAGTACGTTACCATGAGGTGAGGTACTATATACCTTTATTGCAGCAGCCCACACGTCCCATGATATTCCTCAACCTTAAGTAATACAATACCATTATGTCCTTCCGAAGAGCCAGGTGCTCATTACATCCCTTCCTTGTTCCCACTTTAATTCTATTTACCAACTACTCTTATTCTTACAGGTTTGCATATGGAGTTAGTTCGTCACCATGTGGTGAGGTACTATGTACCTTTATTGTAGCCGCCCACGCGTCCCATGATATTCCTCAACCTTAAGTAATACAATACCATTATGTCCTTCCGAAGAGCCAGGTGCTCATTACATCCCTTCCTTGTTCCCACTTTAATTCTATTTACCAACTACTCTTATTCTTACAGGTTTGCATATGGAGTTAGTTCGTTACTATGTGGTGAGGTACTATATACCTTTATTGTAGCCGCCACCGCGTCTCATGATATTCCTCAACCTTAAGTAATACAATACCATAATGTCCTTCCATAAAGCCAGATGCTCATTACATCCCTTCCTTGTTCCCACTTTAATTCTATTTACCAACTACTCTTATTCTTACAGGTTTGCATATGGAGTTAGTTCGTCACCAAATGGTGAGGTACTATATACCTTTATTGTAGCAGCCACCGCGTCTCATGATATTCCTCAACCTTAAGTTATACAATACCATTATGTCCTTCCGAAGAGCCAGGTGCTCATTACATCCCTTCCTTGTTCCCACTTTAATTCTATTTACCAACTACTCTTATTCTTACAGGTTTGCATATGGAGTTAGTACGTCACCATATGGTGTGGTACTATATACCTTTATTGTAGCCGCCCACACGTCCCATGATATTCCTCATCCCAAAGTTATACAATACCATAATGTCCTTCCATAAAGCCAGATGCTCATTACATCCCATCCTTGTTCCCAATTTAATTCTATTTACCAACTACTCTTATTCTTACAGGTTTGCATATGGAGTTAGTACGTTACCATGAGGTGAGGTACTATATACCTTTATTGTAGCCGCCCACACGTCCCATGATATTCCTCATCCTCAAGTTATACAATACCATAATGTCCTTCCGTAGAGAAAGGGTCTCATAACATCCCTTCCTTGTTCCCAATTTAATTCTATTTACCAACTACTCTTATTCTTACAGGTTTGCATATGGAGTTAGTACGTTACCATGAGGTGAGGTACTATATACCTTTATTGTAGCCGCCCACACGTCCCATGATATTCCTCATCCCAAAGTTATACAATACCATAATGTCCTTCCGTAGAGGCAGGTTCTCATTACATCCCTTCCTTGTTCCCAATTTAATTCTCTTTACCAACTACTCTTATTCTTACAGGTTTGCATATGAAATTAGTACGTTACCATGAGGTGAGGTACTATATACCTTTATTGTAGCAGCCCACACGTCCCATGATATTCCTCATCCTCAAGTTATACAATACCATAATGTCCTTCCGTAGAGCCAGGTTCTCATAACATCCCTTCCTTGTTCCCAATTTAATTCTATTTACCAACTACTCTTATTCTTACAGGTTTGCATATGGAGTTAGTACGTCACCATATGGTGTGGTACTATATACCTTTATTGTAGCCGCCCACACGTCCCATGATATTCCTCATCCCAAAGTTATACAATACCATAATGTCCTTCCATAAAGCCAGGTGCTCATTACATCCCTTCCTTGTTCCCACTTTAATGCTATTTACCAACTACTCTTATTCTTACAGGTTTGCATATGGAGTTAGTAAGTCACCATGTGTTGAGGTACTATGTACCGTTATTGTAGCAGCCCACACGTCCTATGATATTCCTCATCCTCAAGTTATACAATACCATAATGTCCTTCCATAAAGCCAGGAGCTCATTACATCCCTTCCTTGTTCCCACTTTAATTCTATTTACCAACTACTCTTATTCTTACAGGTTTGCATATGGAGTTAGTACGTCACCAAATGGTGAGGTACTATATACCTTTATTGCAGCAGCCCACACGTCCCATGATATTCTTCATCCTCAAGTTATACAATACCATAATGTCCTTCCATAAAGCCAGATGCTCATTACATCCCTTCCTTGTTCCCAATTTATTTCTCTTAACCAACTACTCTTATTCTTACAGGTTTGCATATGGAGCTAGTACGTCACCAAATGGTGAGGTACTATATACCTTTATTGCAGCAGCCCACACGTCCCATGATATTCTTCATCCTCAAGTTATACAATATCATAATGTCCTTCCATAAAGCCAGGTGCTCATTACATCCCTTCCTTGTTCCCACTTTAATTCTATTTACCAACTACTCTTATTCTTACAGGTTTGCATATGGAGTTAGTTCGTTACTATGTGGTGAGGTACTATATACCTTTATTGTAGCCGCCACCGCGTCCCATGATATTCCTCAACCTTAAGTAATACAATACCATAATGTCCTTCCGAAGAGCCAGGTGCTCATTACATCCCTTCCTTGTTCCCACTTTAATTATCTTTACCAACTACTCTTATTCTTACAGGTTTGCATATGGAGTTAGTTCGTTACTATGTGGTGAGGTACTATATACCTTTATTGTAGCCGCAACCGCGTCCCATGATATTCCTCAACCTTAAGTAATACAATACCATAATGTCCTTCCGAAGAGCCAGGTGCTCATTACATCCCTTCCTTGTTCCCACTTTAATTATCTTTACCAACTACTCTTATTCTTACAGGTTTGCATATGGAGTTAGGTCGTTACTATGTGGTGAGGTACTATATACCTTTATTGTAGCCGCCACCGCGTCCCATGATATTCCTCAACCTTAAGTAATACAATACCATAATGTCCTTCCGTAGAGCCAGGTGCTCATTACATCCCTTCCTTCTTGCCAATTTAATTCTATTTACCAACTACTCTTATTCTTACAGGTTTGCATATGGAGTTAGTTCGTTACTATGTGGTGAGGTACTATATACCTTTATTGTAGCCGCCACCGCGTCCCATGATATTCCTCAACCTTAAGTAATACAATACCATAATGTCCTTCCGTAGAGCCAGGTGCTCATAACATCCCTTCCTTGTTCCCACTTTAATTATCTTTACCAACTACTCTTATTCTTACAGGTTTGCATATGGAGTTAGTTCGTTACTAGGTGGTGAGGTACTATATACCTTTATTGTAGCCGCCACCGCGTCCCATGATATTCCTCAACCTTAAGTAATACAATACCATAATGTCCTTCCGAAGAGCCAGGTGCTCATTACATCCCTTCCTTGTTCCCACTTTAATTATCTTTACCAACTACTCTTATTCTTACAGGTTTGCATATGGAGTTAGTTCGTTACTATGTGGTGAGGTACTATATACCTTTATTGTAGCCGCCACCGCGTCCCATGATATTCCTCAACCTTAAGTAATACAATACCATAATGTCCTTCCGAAGAGCCAGGTGCTCATTACATCCCTTCCTTGTTCCCACTTTAATTCTATTTACCAACTACTCTTATTCTTACAGGTTTGCATATGGAGTTAGTTCGTTACTATGTGGTGAGGTACTATATACCTTTATTGTAGCCGCCACCGCGTCCCATGATATTCCTCAACCTTAAGTAATACAATACCATAATGTCCTTCCGAAGAGCCAGGTGCTCATTACATCCCTTCCTTGTTCCCACTTTAATTATCTTTACCAACTACTCTTATTCTTACAGGTTTGCATATGGAGTTAGTTCGTTACTATGTGGTGAGGTACTATATACCTTTATTGTAGCCGCCCACGCGTCCCATGATATTCCTCATCCTCAAGTTATACAATACCATAATGTCCTTCCGTAGAGCCAGGTTCTCATAACATCCCTTCCTTGTTCCCAATTTAATTCTATTTACCAACTACTCTTATTCTTACAGGTTTGCATATGGAGTTAGTACGTCACCATATGGTGTGGTACTATATACCTTTATTGTAGCCGCCCACACGTCCCATGATATTCCTCATCCCAAAGTTATACAATACCATAATGTCCTTCCATAAAGCCAGATGCTCATTACATCCCATCCTTGTTCCCAATTTAATTCTATTTACCAACTACTCTTATTCTTACAGGTTTGCATATGGAGTTAGTACGTTACCATGAGGTGAGGTACTATATACCTTTATTGTAGCCGCCCACACGTCCCATGATATTCCTCATTCCAAAGTTATACAATACCATAATGTCCTTCCATAAAGCCAGATGCTCATTACATCCCTTCCTTGTTCCCAATTTAATTCTCTTTACCAACTACTCTTATTCTTACAGGTTTGCATATGGAGTTAGTACGTTACCATGAGGTGAGGTACTATATACCTTTATTGTAGCAGCCCACACGTCCCATGATATTCCTCATCCTCAAGTTATACAATACCATAATGTCCTTCCCTAAAGCCAGGAGCTCATTACATCCCTTCCTTGTTCCCACTTTAATTCTATTTACCAACTACTCTTATTCATACAGGTTTGCATATGGAGTTAGTAAGGCACCATGTGGTGAGGTACTATATACCTTTATTGTAGCAGCCCTCACGTCCCATGATATTCCTCATCCTCAAGTTATACAATTCCATAATGTCCTTCCATAAAGCCAGGAGCTCATTACATCCCTTCCTTGTTCCCACTTTAATTCTATTTACCAACAACTCTTATTCATACAGGTGTGCATATGGAGTTAGTAAAACAACATGTGGTGAGGTACTATATACCTTTATTGTAGCAGCCCACACGTCCCATGATATTCCTCATCCTCAAGTTATACAATACCATAATGTCCTTCCATAAAGCCAGGAGCTCATTACATCCCTTCCTTGTTCCCACTTTAATTCTATTTACCTACTACTCTTATTCTTACAGGTTTGCATATGAAGTTAGTACGTTACCATGAGGTGAGGTACTATATACCTTTATTGTAGCAGCCCACACGTCCCATGATATTCCTCATCCTCAAGTTATACAATACCATAATGTCCTTTCATAAAGCCAGATGCTCATTACATCCCTTCCTTGTTCCCACTTTAATTCTATTTACCAACTACTCTTGTTCATACAGGTGTGCATATGGAGTTAGTAAGTCACCATGTGGTGAGGTACTATATACCTTTATTGTAGCAGCCTACACGTCCCATGATATTCCTCATCCTCAAGTTATACAATACCATAATGTCCTTTCATAAAGCCAGATGCTCATTACATCCCTTCCTTGTTCCCACTTTAATTCTATTTACCAACTACTCTTATTCATACGGGTGTGCATATGGAGTTAGTAAGTCACCATGTGGTGAGGTACTATATACCTTTATTGTAGCAGCCTACACGTCCCATGATATTCCTCATCCTCAAGTTATACAATACCATAATGTCCTTTCATAAAGCCAGATGCTCATTACATCCCTTCCTTGTTCCCACTTTAATTCTATTTACCAACTACTCTTATTCATACAGGTGTGCATATGGAGTTAGTAAGTCACCCTGTGGTGAGGTACTATATACCTTTATTGTAGCAGCCTACACGTCCCATGATATTCCTCATCCTCAAGTTATACAATACCATAATGTCCTTCCGTAGAGCCAGGTTCTCATAACATCCCTTCCTTGTTCCCAATTTAATTCTATTTACCAACTACTCTTATTCTTACAGATTTGTATATGGTGTTAGTAAGTCACCATGTGGTGTGGTACTATGTACCGTTATTGTAGCAGCCCCCACGTCCTATGATATTCCTCATCCTCAAGTTATACAATACCATAATGTCCTTCCATAAAGCAAGGAGCTCATTACATCCCTTCCTTGTTCCCACTTTAATTCTATTTACCAACTACTCTTATTCTTACAGGTTTGTATATGGTGTCAGTAAGTCACCATGTGGTGAGGTACTATGTACCGTTATTGTAGCAGCCCACACGTCCTATGATATTCCTCATCCTCAAGTTATACAAAACCATAATGTCCTTCCATAAAGCCAGGAGCTCATTACATCCCTTCTTTGTTCCCACTTTAATTCTATTTACCAACTACTCTTATTCTTACAGGTTTGCATATGGAGTTAGTAAGTCACCATGTGTTGAGGTACTATATACCTTTATTGTAGCAGCGCACACGTCCTATGATATTCCTCATCCTCAAGTTATACTATACCATAATGTCCTTCCATAAAGCCAGGTGCTCATTACATCCCTTCCTTGTTCCCACTTTAATGCTATTTACCAACTACTCTTATTCTTACAGGTTTGCATATGGAGTTAGTAAGTCACCATGTGGTGAGGAACTATGTACCGTTATTGTAGCAGCCCACACGTCCCATGATATTCTTCATCCTCAAGTTATACAATACCTAATGTTCCTTCCCTAGAGCCTGGTGCTCATTACATCTCTTCCTTATTCCAACTTCATTCTCCTTACCAACTACTGTTATTCTTACAGGTTTGTATATGGAGTTGGTTCGTCATCATGTGGTGCGGTACTTCGCCTATATTGTAGCTGCCCACGTGTCGCATAATATTCCTCATCCTCAAGTTTTACAATACCATAATGTTCCTTCCCTAGAGCCTGGTGCTCATTACATCTCTTCCTTATTCCAACTTCATTCTCCTTACCAACTACTGTTATTCTTACAGGTTTGTATATGGAGTTGGTTCGTCATCATGTGGTGCGGTACTTCGCCTATATTGTAGCTGCCCACGTGTCGCATAATATTCCTCATCCTCAAGTTTTACAATACCATAATGTTCCTTCCCTAGAGCCTGGTGCTCATTACATCTCTTCCTTATTCCAACTTCATTCTCCTTACCAACTACTGTTATTCTTACAGGTTTGTATATGGAGTTGGTTCGTCATCATGTGGTGCGGTACTTCGCCTATATTGTAGCTGCCCACGTGTCGCATAATATTCCTCATCCTCAAGTTTTACAATACCATAATGTTCCTTCCCTAGAGCCTGGTGCTCATTACATCTCTTCCTTATTCCAACTTCATTCTCCTTACCAACTACTGTTATTCTTACAGGTTTGTATATGGAGTTGGTTCGTCATCATGTGGTGCGGTACTTCGCCTATATTGTAGCTGCCCACGTGTCGCATAATATTCCTCATCCTCAAGTTTTACAATACCATAATGTTCCTTCCATAGAGCCTGGTGCTCATTACATCTCTTCCTTATTCCAACTTCATTCTCCTTACCAACTACTGTTATTCTTACAGGTTTGTATATGGAGTTGGTTCGTCATCATGTGGTGCGGTACTTCGCCTATATTGTAGCTGCCCACGTGTCGCATAATATTCCTCATCCTCAAGTTTTACAATACCATAATTATCCTTCCCTAGAGCTTGGTGCTCATTACATCTCTTCCTTATTCCAACTTCATTCTCCTTACCAACTACTGTTATTCTTACAGGTTTGTATATGGAGTTGGTTCGTCATCACGTGGTGCGGTACTTCGCCTATATTGTAGCTGCCCACGTGTCGCATAATATTCCTCATCCTCAAGTTTTACAATACCATAATTTTCTTTCCCTAGAGCCAGGTGCCCATTACATGTCATCCTTTTTGTCCCTGCCTTTTTCCCCTCTTGTATGAAATAGTGATCATTATCCTTTATTTTGTTCCCCGCACTCAATTTGTTCCTGGTTTTTTGTACCTTCATTTGTCCTTACTATAACCTATTTCAACTAATTGACATCTAGGTAGAAATAGTAGTAATTAAACCGCAAGAAGTTGTCCTCCAGGTCAAGTATCTCTATCTACCTTAATAACCAGGAGATATAGGGCTCTTCCTTAGTGCCAAAGGATCACAATGTTCCTTCCTCATACAAAGTTTCACTCTACCACTACTTTATACTCTCGCACAGATTAGATTAATGAGTAGGCACTTCTGTATACGTAGCAGTTCTTTTTATAAAGTCGATGTCTATTACTTTAAACTTTAATAATATTTTACACCTTTCTCCTATAGTATGGTCTAAGTACTAAACTCATCGTTATGAGTAGCAGTACTTCATACATATGATGCTGTCCACGCGAGCCTTAACTTTCATTTAACTTCCACTTGCAGAAGTTTCTGCTCAATGTGTACACCTTAATGCCTTTCTATGTTACTTTCTTTTTACAAGTTTTACTGTACCTATCTTTTATCTTTCTTCCTACAACATTTCATAATTAGTAGATATCTGCATTGAAGTGCCTTTACTCCATCTATTTGGCCTGTCCACGTCAACCATAATATTTATCTACTTTCAGTTCCAAAAGATCACGTGTCCTCTTTCTAAACTTTATTCTGCCTATTTTTTATCCTTCTACTATAGATTTTTTCAAGATGTAGGCACCTTCGCATAAGTAGCTGTACTTTATCCGTATGGCACTACCCACGCAAGCAATCATTACTCTCGCTCATGCCTGTATAGTAGTTCCTAATCATTTCCTATCATTCCCAGACGATAATAACAAATTGGCTGCCCGCCTTCAAAATACGTTCTGAGAAGAGGACAATGTTATCTATAAACAGTTAGTATGAGGTAAATTAGTCACATTTCAGTTTTATGTGTTATAGACGTTACATTCCACACTACTTGCGTACTCGCATTATACACACAATAATTCTTTTGTGTGTTTAACATTTGTTTATGTGTTTTCAGCAAATATTCAAAGTTTTTATGTCTGTTATCTGGTTTGTTCAGTTTTTTGGAAAGGTTTGCTCATGATACCATTTCAGATTGTGTTTACTGCGACCGGGCTTCGCAACACGTCTTCGCCGAGATAAAGAATGGCGTGATTTATAAACTACTTTTTATTTTACCTTTCACAAACACAGTTACGTGAATGAAAAGCAAATGACAGAAAACAAACTAGAGTTTTTTAAAAGTTGTTGACGCAGAAAATTATCAATTTTACATCATTTTTACGATTTGCTAATTGCATGTGTGCTCGTAAAATGCGTCTGTTTGTAAATACGTTTACGTAGGATACCAACATATATGATTGTTTGCACATCTACAAAAGAAGTCTGTTTTCATACCATTATAAAAATAGAATACGGAAGTTTTTTGGCCTTATTGGTGTGTTCCCCTTGAAATCTGTTGTAAACAACTGAAAAAGAAAGAAAGTTGAAATCTAAGAACTGATGTCGTTTGGTTTCGTTGCTAACTTGAAGAGAGTGAAAACCAGATATTACCTACAGATGTTGTATGAATGACACATAATATAATATATTTGGCCGTCCTTCCCTCATAATAACGGCTCATACCGATCAGACTTGCAGCTGTTAAATATTTGTATCATAATAAGTAATTTAAATTTTTTAAAGTCAACTCCTACTTAAGTCAATAAAGCAAAAATTTTGTTTCAGATACTTTTTATTTTATAATTACAGTTAAAATAAATGCGTACATAGATAGAATGAGAACGTTAGAGGGAAAATAGAAAGTGAATTTCCTAGCAATTTTCTATTTTTGTTTCTATGAATGCTGTTGGACATATATTATTGTTTGTTACTATTTATATGCTTTCTTTTTGTTCGTCGCTTGCAAGTAAGTCCGTTTGTGAAGTAAGGTTTGATAACATTAATCCAGATTGTTTATTTTACTCTACTCATTCATTTTAAATCGTAGAACATTATGTATGATATTGTGTGGTAACCATGGCAACAATTTAAGGTTGTAAAATGGAGGTTTCGATTATAACCAGATGTTGGCAAAAAAATCTTTGAAAACTACATTTCTAGCAACAGGAAAGTTGGCTCAGTGTCAAAGCTCTAGACTTCGAACACTAAGATATTATGTTCGAATCCGACTTAGACCCTTCAAAGTCTTATAGTTAAATTATTGAATAAATATTTGAAAAACTGTATTAACATCAATTATTGTCATCCATTATAGGTTTAAAAAAAATTGAACTTGATTGGATGAATAACAACGTATTTTATTAACGATTGAAAATATGTATAAGATATAGGCCTTTATGAGGAGAGTGTGAGCTAGAAGGAATTGAAAAATACATGAAATAAAACAATATTAGAGCATTATAAAAGAGATGCATTAAATTACTAAATGTAAATTATGATTGCTGTACAAAATTTAAATATATATATGTGTGTGTGTGTGTGTGTGTGTGTGTGTGTGTGTGTGTGTGTGTGTGTGTGTGTGTGTGTGTGTGTGTGTGTGTGTGTGTGTGTTGTGTGTGTGTGTGTGTGTGTGTGTGTGTGTGTGTGTGTGTGTGTGTATGTGTGTGTGTGTGTGTGTGTGTGTGTGTGTGTGTCTTTGTGTGTGTGTGTGTGTGTGTGTGTGTGTGTGTGTGTGTGTGTGTGTGTGTGTGTGTGTGTGTGTGTGTGTGTGTGTGTGTGTGTGTGTGTGTGTGTGTGTGTGTGTGTGTGTGTGTGTGTGTGTGTG
>JBAIZL010000005.1:63392654-63442654 GCA_036971475.1 Prosapia bicincta | reverse complement strand
GCCCACTGCCAACGGCCTTATCAGTAGGTATATCACTGAATCCCTCTAGCAGCCCACTGCCAACGGCCTTATCAGTAGGTATACCACCGAATCTCTCTAGCAGCCCACTGCCAACGGCCTTATCAGTAGGTATACCACCGAATCCCTCTAGCAGCCCACTGCCAACGGCCTTATCAGTAGGTATACCACTGAATCCCTCTAGCAGCCCACTGCCAACGGCCTTATCAGTAGGTATACCACCGAATCCCTCTAGCAGCCCACTGCCAACGGCCTTATCAGTAGGTATACCACCGAATCCCTCTAGCAGCCCACTGCCAACGGGCCTTATCAGTAGGTATACCACCGAATCCCTCTAGCAGCCCACTGCCAACGGCCTTATCAGTAGGTATACCACCGAATCCCTCTAGCAGCCCACTGCCAACGGCCTTATCAGTAGGTATACCACTGAATCCCTCTAGCAGCCGACTGCCAACGGCCTTATCAGTAGGTATATCACTGAATCCCTCTAGCAGCCCACTGCCAACGGCCTTATCAGTAGGTATACCACTGAATCCCTCTAGCAGCCCACTGCCAACGGCCTTATCAGTAGGTATACCACCGAATCCCTCTAGCAGCCCACTGCCAACGGCCTTATCAGTAGGTATACCACCGAATCCCTCTAGCAGCCCACTGCCAACGGCCTTATCAGTAGGTATATCACTGAATCCCTCTAGCAGCCCACTGCCAACGGCCTTATCAGTAGGTATACCACCGAATCTCTCTAGCAGCCCACTGCCAACGGCCTTATCAGTAGGTATACCACCGAATCCCTCTAGCAGCCCACTGCCAACGGCCTTATCAGTAGGTATACCACCGAATCCCTCTAGCAGCCCACTGCCAACGGCCTTATCAGTAGGTATATCACTGAATCCCTCTAGCAGCCCACTGCCAACGCCTTATCAGTAGGTATACCACCGAATCTCTCTAGCAGCCCACTGCCAACGGCCTTATCAGTAGGTATACCACCGAATCCCTCTAGCAGCCCACTGCCAACGGCCTTATCAGTAGGTATACCACCGAATCCCTCTAGCAGCCCACTGCCAACGGCCTTATCAGTAGGTATACCACCGAATCCCTCTAGCAGCCCACTGCCAACGGCCTTATCAGTAGGTATACCACCGAATCCCTCTAGCAGCCCACTGCCAACGGCCTTATCAGTAGGTATACCACTGAATCCCTCTAGCAGCCCACTGCCAACGGCCTTATCAGTAGGTATACCACTGAATCCCTCTAGCAGCCCACTGCCAACGGCCTTATCAGTAGGTATACCACTGAATCCCTCTAGCAGCCCACTGCCAACGGCCTTATCAGTAGGTATACCACCGAATCCCTCTAGCAGCCCACTGCCAACGGCCTTATCAGTAGGTATACCACTGAATCCCTCTAGCAGCCCACTGCCAACGGCCTTATCAGTAGGTATACCACTGAATCCCTCTAGCAGCCCACTGCCAACGGCCTTATCAGTAGGTATACCACTGAATAGCTACTTGGCGTGCGTCCGTGAATTTGGTGTTTAATTAGAAACTCTTGTAGTGGACAAGGGGCTCTTAGACTGGACTAAATGTCCTGCTCGAAATACTTGGAGATCAATAACAAACTCGACCTAGGTAACCCCATAAAAGTAGGACTATATGTTCTTATTTTTTATGCAGTATGGAAGTCCTTGGGATACGATAAGAAAAGCAGCTGGAGAGTTGGGAGAAGAATCCCTCCAGGCAGCGCTCGTTTTCGGCTTTCAGTCCCCCGAGTTGTTCTTTTTCTCTTCGCATTATAATATTCCCTCCTTTCTCAAGTAAAAGTACGCCCTGTACGTTGAAGCAGGACACCTGAAAAATTACATTCATTATAACCTACAGAAAATGTATGCAACTACTTTAGTATTACACTCAAATATAAAGTTAATAAACTATAAAGACTATTAAAAGAGAAATTATTATCTCCATAAATTAATTTATAATTGATTACTTTTTATTACAAAATTTTTATTTATCCATACTGCGTTGATTTTGCAAAGAAATTATATTTGGAGATGTATAAAACCTAAACATTATGAATACATAAAAATAGAAAAAATTAGTGTAAAGATCCCCAATAATACAAATTTTGAAAAAGGTACATTTAACCTCATTTATAAAGTTAATATTTCCTAATAAAATAGACAACGAAATAGATATACAAAGTGTACAGTTAGGATAGATTTGGTTTGAAAAAATAATAAAGTTTACAAATGTGCGAGGTAAATATTTCATGCACAATCCAAACTTCCCTATGGCGGGCGATGCAAATAAACGTGTACCACAAAGGTAACTTCGATTGTCATCGGGTTAGCTTATGTTAGTAAAATTCATTTTGTTTTTACTTAGGGCTATAACCAAATCCTAACGACATACTTTGTAGCTATATTGTAACGTGGTATAACAAAGTTATATTTTGCAAAGAAATCTTGAATTTGCATAGTTTTTTTGTGTGTGTTGTGAGGAGGGTTTCATACATACATACATATATATATATATATATATATATATATATATATATATTATTGTCTAATTTATTTAAAATCATTTACCTTTAGGTTATTTGAATTACCTTACCTACCTTTATATAGTCACATTCTCAGGTTTCTAAGTAATTAACAACCATAAAAATTTAGCTTCACTTACATTTATTCATCTGACATCCAATGGTTACAAATTATACCAAATTACATTAATACGTTGCAGTGACAAAGATTGATTGCTCAACTAATACTACAGTAACTATAAGGCGGACTCTTGAGGCTTTAGGTATTTAATACAATATAACTTAGTAATTACACTGTTAAATTGCTCTTTCTTTCGGGTCGTTATTACAGGATCTTCTATAAATTAAAAAGTGGTGAAAAAAACTAGAATAATTTTTATAAATACAATGAGTTTAAATTGGTTCTGTTAGCTAAATCTAACGTAAGAAAGATTGTACTTATTTTTGCGTTCCTGGAACTCTGACTGTTGCGTTAACAGCTTCACTGATGGAGATAATACCAATCTTTGAAGTTAACTCGCATAAATACTAAGTAACATTCTTGTTTATGTACATATAGTGAAAGTTATATATATATATATATATATATATATATATATATATATATATAATATATAAATAAATATAAGTAAGTCTACTTTGAGGAACCTTGAGTGTAACTGCCATGATCCTTTCCCCTCTGCAAGTAAAGCAGATATGGTTAGGGTTGATATGGTTAGGGTAGATATGGTTAGGGTAGATATGGTTAGGGTAGATATGGTTAGGGTTGATATGGTTAGGGTAGATATGGTTAGGGTAGATATGGTTAGGGTTGATATGGTTAGGGTAGATATGGTTAGGGTTGATATGGTTAGGGTAGATATGGTTAGGGTTGATATGGTTAGGGTAGATATGGTTAGGGTAGATATGGTTAGGGTAGATATGGTTAGAGTAGATATGGTTAGGGTAGATATGGTTAGGGTAGATATGGTTAGGGTAGATATGGTTAGGGTAGATATGGTTAGGGTTGATATGGTTAGTGTAGATATGGTTAGGGTTGATATGGTTAGGGTAGATATGGTTAGGGTAGATATGGTTAGAGTAGATATGGTTAGGGTAGATATGGTTAGGGTAGATATGGTTAGGGTAGATATGGTTAGGGTTGATATGGTTAGGGTAGATATGGTTAGGGTAGATATGGTTAGGGTTGATATGGTTAGGGTAGATATGGTTAGGGTAGATATGGTTAGAGTAGATATGGTTAGAGTAGATATGGTTAGGGTAGATATGGTTAGGGTAGATATGGTTAGAGTAGATATGGTTAGGGTTGATATGGTTAGGGTAGATATGGTTAGGGTAGATATGGTTAGAGTAGATATGGTTAGGGTTGATATGGTTAGGGTAGATATGGTTAGGGTAGATATGGTTAGGGTAGATATGGTTAGGGTTGATATGGTTAGGGTAGATATGGTTAGGGTAGATATGGTTAGAGTAGATATGGTTAGGGTAGATATGGTTAGGGTTGATATGGTTAGAGTAGATATGGTTAGGGTTGATATGGTTAGGGTAGATATGGGTAGGCAAGTATGTCTATAGACCTAAGCCTAAGCCTTCCAAATAGTGTTACTCTGTGTTATTGTACCATATATATATAACATAATTATTGGGACACAGAAACAAACACATATTTAGATTTCATTTATGTAAGCATACCTAAGCTTATATTTTAATATGGCAAATAGACAACCTGGTGATAAATAAATATAAAATTATCAGATAAAAAATACTATTAAAATTATTGTAATAAATTTTATTCGCATTGTTTAGTGTGATAAAAACTTACACCAAATAAATCAATTTATTTAAACTAATAAAGGCTTACAAATAGAGTTTGATTTTCTTTTTCTAAGCGTCAAAATATTTACATTTCAACACTGAAGCCCGTCTGGTCATTGTTCGAGCAGAGTAAGCGGGCACGGCTTCGAGTCCAGTAATTAAATGCGACTGTAGTCTAAGCTAATTGCTCCTAAAAGGTTGAAATATCAGGGGAATAGGTCAAAAACAGTTTAAAATAAAATGTAAAAACTATTAAATATCCAAGAACAATATAAATATGAATATCCAATTCCGTTGCCTTCTAAAACATTATTCATTTCAATGATAATTTTACTTACTGGTTTTCAGGTGCTATTTTTAGCTTACAAATAGTCTAACAGTAAATTTTAATTTTTTTTAACCCATTGTGGACTATATTATTCGCGGTCCAAGCGATCTAGCGGCACGAGTTAATTCGTAGCGTCTAGTGATTACGGAAACTAATTTGTGTTGCGCTATGACAATTGCTCAGACTTGAGAAGCTTGTTATAAGTGCTTACCTGAAGTATGGAGAAGATAACACAGTAACAAGGGTCAATCAGGCTAAACATTCAACAAACCAAACGGAGTAGTGTTTTTGAAGCAACGACGAAAGTTGACGAAGAGCTTTCATCGTCCGTATGCCCAATAAACACATTTTCTAAAGACGAGACATCTTCGTCAATGGGTTAAATTGGCTTTTTAATCAGTTCAAGCCTTTCATTGGACATTTGAGAGCGATATTATTTTTAATAATTTGTAACAACTCGGCTGAGTGGTCTAATGGAAAGAGCTTTATTACTAACATAAATGTTCCCGGGTCCGATCTTCGGTAGCGCTAAAGAATCTTTAGGTGCTTCTTCAATTCTTTTTATTAGTGTCCACTCTCCTTATATATATATATATATATATAGGCTATATCTTGTTCAAATTTTGAAAGTATTTTTCACTCTACCACTCAAGTTCAAATACATTATTTTTACTTATAGTGGATGACAAATAATCTTAGGCCTAATAGAGTTTTGCCAAATATTAACTCATTAATTAAATTGAATAAAATAATTTTACTTTTATGAGGAAAAAACTTTTCGCGCAAAAGGGGCAAGGTATGCAATATAATTATTTAGTCCCATTTGGCATAAAATAAGTGATAACATATGATTTCATAAAACAGCTGATTTTATAATATAGTTATGTGCATAACCATTACATAGCTATGATAGAACAGCTGTTTAGCGCATAGATTACGTTACTTTATTCATATTAATTGTTTTATTTAATAAAAAGTAACTAAAAAAATGTTTTTATTTGTTGGCCTAAGTAGGAATTGACTTTAAAAAGTGTTTGTTCATGTTACTTGTTTCAGGAAAACTCTGTATTACACACTGCTGTTCCCCACGTTACCTTCCTTTAATACAAAGGGACTGCAGCAACCTGTTAAGCATAAGTAGTAACTATCATTATTTTAGGGTTTTACACCCCTATGAAATATAATGAAGGGGTGAAATGAAGAGCTAATGTTAATTATTTTCAAATAATTTTAATTTTCTGTTGTGGCTATAATAAAATGTAGACATAAAGAAATTGTTTACATATAAAATGTAAAACCTTTAAACTTGTTCGTCACCAAAGCATTAAGAACAATCAGTGTGTGTTGCTTTTTCATTTAATTACAAAATTATTTGGCAAGAGATTTATATTAGAAAATCTCGTGGCAAGTCTGCGTTGGAAATACGTTTTATTAAGTAAATAAATAATGGGGACACAACTCTTACTAAATAAGGACATTTGTCAGTTAGCTTTACGGGGGTAGAGAAAGGAAAGGAAAGGCTTGCTAGGGAAGAAACCGATGAAACAATCTTATTACCCCGGCTCTCAATATGTCTGCCTGGCGAGGGAGGGGTGGGGGGAAGGGGAGGATAACAATTTGCCAACTGGCTGCCGCAGTTTTTGTCCGTTTCAGCAACTTTGCTCACTTGACGGTAAATGTTCCTCTTGGCAGCAATTTATCAAGGCGCCATTGTCTGAACCATTGTATTCTGCACCTCGCCTGCCAGTGCTTGCTTGCAATTTGTTTCTATTCATATGCTTTATCAACTAGGCCTGTGTTGGGCGTGAATCGAGATTAATAAAACTGGGCTTTTGGTGATTTGCAACCCGGTGAAAACATTTTCTTTCACCTTTTACTCTATGTATGTCCGAGATATCGCATTGCGTTAAACCAGTAATCTTTATATCTTAGTAGGCATACTGAAATTTCCTCTAAAACGGCTTCAACTATTTTTTCGCGATTTTGTATTTATCGGTTTTAGAATTCCAGAAATTAATTGGACAGGGCTTATTGTCTTCGAAAAAACCTTTAACACTAAATACCTGATTTTTCCTTATGAAAACAAAGTCGTAAACATTCAATTTATCAATAAAACCGATCAATAGCGGGGGAGAGGCGTAAATGCCTCTGCTCATATTACGCGCTGCCGCTTGTTCCACAGTAAAATAGCGTATGGTGGGGGAGACAGGTAGTTACCTCAGCTCATATCACGCGACAGCCGCTTGTTCCGCAGTAAAATAGCGTATGGTGGGGGAGACAGGTAGTTACCTCAGCTCATATCACGCGACAGCCGCTTGTTCCACAGTAAAATAGCGTATGGTGGGGGAGACAGGTAGTTACCTCAGCTCATATCACGCGACAGCCGCTTGTTCCGCAGTAACAGAGCGTATGGTAGGGGAAACGGGTAGTTACCTCAGCTCATATCACGTGACTGCCGCTTGTTCCGCAGTAAAATAGCGTATGGTGGGGGAGACGGGTAGTTACCTCAGCTCATATCACGTGACTGCCACTTGTTCCGCAGTAATAGAGCGTATGGTGGGGGAGATGGGTAGTTACCACAGCTCATATCACGTGACTGCCGCTTGTTCCGCAGTTAAATAGCGTATGGTGGGGGAGACGGGTAGTTACCTCAGCTCATATCACGTGACTGCCACTTGTTCCGCAGTAACAGAGCGTATGGTAGGGGAGACGGGTAGTTACCTCAGCTCATATCACGTGACTGCCACTTGTTCCGCAGTAATAGAGCGTATGGTGGGGGAGACGGGTAGTTACCTCAGCTCATATCACGTGACTGCCACTTGTTCCGCAGTAACAGAGCGTATGGTAGGGGAGACGGGTAGTTACCTCAGCTCATATCACGTGACTGCCACTTGTTCCGCAGTAACAGAGCGTATGGTTGGGGAGACGGGTAGTTACCTCAGCTCATATCACGTGACTGCCGCTTGTTCCGCAGTAAAATAGCGTATGGTGGGGGAGACGGGTAGTTACCTCAGCTCATATCACGTGACTGCCACTTGTTCCGCAGTAACAGAGCGTATGGTAGGGGAGACGGGTAGTTACCTCAGCTCATATCACGTGACTGCCACTTGTTCCGCAGTAATAGAGCGTATGGTGGGGGAGACGGGTAGTTACCTCAGCTCATATCACGTGACTGCCACTTGTTCCGCAGTAACAGAGCGTATGGTAGGGGAGACGGGTAGTTACCTCAGCTCATATTACGCGCTGCCGCTTGTTCCACAGTAAAATAGCGTATAGTGGGGGAGACAGGTAGTTACCTCAGCTCATATCACGCGACAGCCGCTTGTTCCGCAGTAACAGAGCGTATGGTAGGAGAGACGGGTAGTTACCTCAGCTCATACCACGTGACTGCCGCTTGTTCCGCAGTAAAATAGCGTATGGTGGGGGAGACGGGTAGTTACCTCAGCTCATATCACGTGACTGCTGCTTGTTCCGCAGTAAAATGGCGTATGGTGGGGGAGACGGGTAGTTACCACAGCTCATATCACGTGACTGCCGCTTGTTCCGCAGTAAAATAGCGTATGGTGGGGGAGACGGGTAGTTACCTCAGCTCATATCACGTGACTGCCACTTGTTCCGCAGTAATAGAGCGTATGGTGGGGGAGACGGGTAGTTACCTCAGCTCATATCACGTGACTGCCACTTGTTCCGCAGTAATAGAGCGTATGGTGGGGGAGACGGGTAGTTACCTCAGCTCATATCACGTGACTGCCACTTGTTCCGCAGTAATAGAGCGTATGGTGGGGGAGACGGGTAGTTACCTCAGCTCATATCACGTGACTGCCACTTGTTCCGCAGTAACAGAGCGTATGGTAGGGGAGACGGGTAGTTACCTCAGCTCATATCACGTGACTGCCGCTTGTTCCGCAGTAAAACAGCGTATGGTGGGGGAGACGGGTAGTTACCTCAGCTCATATCACGTGACTGCCACTTGTTCCGCAGTAACAGAGCGTATGGTAGGGGAGACGGGTAGTTACCTCAGCTCATATCACGTGACTGCCACTTGTTCCGCAGTAATAGAGCGTATGGTGGGGGAGACGGGTAGTTACCTCAGCTCATATCACGTGACTGCCACTTGTTCCGCAGTAACAGAGCGTATGGTAGGGGAGACGGGTAGTTACCTCATCTCATATCACGTGACTGCCACTTGTTCCGCAGTAACAGAGCGTATGGTAGGGGAGACGGGTAGTTACCTCAGCTCATATCACGTGACTGCCACTTGTTCCGCAGTAATAGAGCGTATGGTGGGGGAGACGGGAAGTTACCTCAGCTCATTTCACGTGACTGCCACTTGTTCCGCAGTAACAGAGCGTATGGTAGGGGAGACGGGTAGTTACCTCAGCTCATATTACGCGTTGCCGCTTGTTCCACAGTAAAATAGCGTATGGTGGGGGAGACAGGTAGTTACCTCAGCTCATATCACGCGACGGCCGATTGTTCCGCAGTAACAGAGCGTATGGTAGGGGAGACGGGTAGTTACCTCAGCTCATATCACGTGACTGCCGCTTGTTCCGCAGTAAAATAGCGTATGGTGGGGGAGACGGGTAGTTACCTCAGCTCACATCACGTGACTGCCACTTGTTCCGCAGTAATAGAGCGTATGGTGGGGGAGACGGGTAGTTACCTCAGCTCATATCACGTGACTGCCACTTGTTCCGCAGTAATAGAGCGTATGGTGGGGGAGACGGGTAGTTACCACAGTTCATATCACGTGACTGCCGCTTGTTCCGCAGTAAAATAGCGTATGGTGGGGGAGACGGGTAGTTACCTCAGCTCATATCACGTGACTGCCACTTGTTCCGCAGTAATAGAGCGTATGGTGGGGAGACGGGTAGTTACCTCAGCTCATATCACGTGACTGCCACTTGTTCCGCAGTAATAGAGCGTATGGCGGGGGAGACGGGTAGTTACCTCAGCTCATATCACGTGACTGCCACTTGTTCCGCAGTAACAGAGCGTATGGTAGGGGAGACGGGTAGTTACCTCAGCTCATATCACGTGACTGCCACTTGTTCTGCAGTAATAGAGCGTATGGTGGGGGAGACGGGTAGTTACCTCAGCTCATATCACGTGACTGCCACTTGTTCCGCAGTAACAGAGCGTATGGTAGGGGAGACGGGTAGTTACCTCAGCTCATATTACGCGCTGCCGCTTGTTCCACAGTAAAATAGCGTATAGTGGGGGAGACAGGTAGTTACCTCAGCTCATATCACGCGACAGCCGCTTGTTCCGAAGTAACAGAGCGTATGGTAGGAGAGACGCTTAGTTACCTCACCTCATATCACGTGACTGCCGCTTGTTCCGCAGTAAAATAGCGTATGGTGGGGGAGACGGGTAGTTACCTCAGCTCATATCACGTGACTGCTGCTTGTTCCGCAGTAAAATAGCGTATGGTGGGGGAGACGGGTAGTTACCTCAGCTCATATCACGTGACTGCCACTTGTTCCGCAGTAATAGAGCGTATGGTGGGGGAGACGGGTAGTTACCACAGCTCATATCACGTGACTGCCGCTTGTTCCGCAGTAATAGAGCGTATGGTGGGGGAGACCGGTAGTTACCACAGCTCATATCACGTGACTGCCGCTTGTTCCGCAGTAAAATAGCGTATGGTGGGGGAGACGGGTAGTTACCTCAGCTCATATCACGTGACTGCCACTTGTTCCGCAGTAATAGAGCGTGTGGTGGGGGAGACGGGTAGTTACCTCAGCTCATATCACGTGACTGCCACTTTTTCCGCAGTAACAGAGCGTATGGTAGGGGAGACGGGTAGTTACCTCAGCTCATATCACGTGACTGCCGCTTGTTCCGCAGTAATAGAGCGTATGGTGGGGGAGACGAGTAGTTACCTCAGCTCATATCACGTGACTGCCGCTTGTTCCGCAGTAACAGAGCGTATGGTGGGGGAGACGGGTAGTTACCTCAGCTCATATCACGCGCCTGCCGCTTGTTTCTGCAGTAATGACAATGTCTGCCCTAACGGTACTTACTCAACCCAATTGTCCCAGACTCTTCTCGCTCGGCGTACAGTCCTGCCCTAGAATAATAAATGGGCGTTTGATTTGGGAATTTTAAAATAACCAGTGCTGTAAGATGGTTCCTGAAACTGAACGACGGTTCTTGGTTCATATTTCTGCGATTGAAGGCGGCGGTGATTTTACCCAACTCATTTCGTGCTCCAAATGAATTGAACATTAAGCAGTTCAAAGAACAGTGAATCTGAAGCAATGCTTTATTGTTCTTTATTGAGTCGTTGATTATTAACAATTCTTTTTAACAAATGTTTAATTTAATTTATTAGTTGAATAACATATTTAATTGATATGTTTATTACATGTATTTATAAATATAAAGTTCTATAAACTATAAACCCAAAAGCAATAATAACTATTTATGATTCCAGCTTTTAAACGTAGAATATGATGTAAGTGCTGATTACAGAGCTATGAGTAATGAGTTCATACTGATAGTGATTTCTAACGCCGTTATTTATGGGCAATAATAACCCTTAAGGAAAGAAACAAGTTATTGATGTAAGTGCTGATTACAGAGCTATGAGTAATGAGTTCATACTGATAGTGATTTCTAACGCCGTTATTTATGGGCAATAATAACCCTTAAGGAAAGAAACAAGTTATTGATGTAAGTGCTGATTACAGAGCTATGAGTAATGAGTTCATACTGATAGTGATTTCTAACGCCGTTATTTATGGGCAATAATAACCCTTAAGGAAAGAAACAAGTTATTGATGTAAGTGCTGATTACAGAGCTATGAGTAATGAGTTCATACTGATAGTGATTTCTAACGCCGTTATTTATGGGCAATAATAACCCTTAAGTAAAGAAACAAGTTATTGATGTAAGTGCTGATTACAGAGCTATGAGTAATGAGTTCATACTGATAGTGATTTCTAACGCCGTTATTTATGGGCAATAATAACCCTTAAGGAAAGAAACAAGTTATTGATGTAAGTGCTGATTACAGAGCTATGAGTAATGAGTTCATACTGATAGTGATTTCTAACGCCGTTATTTATGGGCAATAATAACCCTTAAGGAAAGAAACAAGTTATTGATGTAAGTGCTGATTACAGAGCTATGAGTAATGAGTTCATACTGATAGTGATTTCTAACGCCGTTATTTATGGGCAATAATAACCCTTAAGGAAAGAAACAAGTTATTGATGTAAGTGCTGATTACAGAGCTATGAGTAATGAGTTCATACTGATAGTGATTTCTAACGCCGTTATTTATGGGCAATAATAACCCTTAAGGAAAGAAACAAGTTATTGATGTAAGTGCTGATTACAGAGCTATGAGTAATGAGTTCATACTGATAGTGATTTCTAACGCCGTTATTTATGGGCAATAATAACCCTTAAGGAAAGAAACAAGTTATTGATGTAAGTGCTGATTACAGAGCTATGAGTAATGAGTTCATACTGATAGTGATTTCTAACGCCGTTATTTATGGGCAATAATAACCCTTAAGGAAAGAAACAAGTTATTGATGTAAGTGCTGATTACAGAGCTATGAGTAATGAGTTCATACTGATAGTGATTTCTAACGCCGTTATTTATGGGCAATAATAACCCTTAAGGAAAGAAACAAGTTATTGATGTAAGTGCTGATTACAGAGCTATGAGTAATGAGTTCATACTGATAGTGATTTCTAACGCCGTTATTTATGAGCAATAATAACCCTTAAGGAAAGAAACAAGTTATTGTTTGACTTGTTTGGTTAGTCAATATTATTGTATCATTTTTTTAAATATATTTTAAAATACATGTTTTCAAACCGTTATAACTATAATACAAAATTGCAGTTATTTGAAATATTGTGATGCCGAGACGATTTTTTTTATTTATTACATAAAAGAAAATTTGTGGCTATGAACTGAACCAAGAATGGACAATGTGAATTGGTTCACTAAAGTGAATGGATCGTTTCTGAACGGAGTTACTTTTACTTTTTTCTGGAACTGAAAATGTGGACAGAAAATAAACGTCTTCAAGCTATCGAGAAGCTTAAAGAATGGTGAATTAAATTTATTGGCAGCAACATTTTATAAAAAAGTGTTTTGGAAAATAATGTCTCCACTGTCAAGGTGATTAGGTTAAAAAGTACCCATAAGTTTGCTAAATAAAATAATTTCTATAACCACTCGTATGTTGCCTATCAGAGGTTAAGAGAACAACCAGCGTACAATAAATTTTTGTTTAAGCCTACTGCTGAATATATCTCCTGACGTTGAAGTTGTAATATAAAAGACGTTTACTTACATAAGCTGAAATAGGCTACTATATTATGGTTTTCAAACCCAGCGTGATTAGTAAAAAGGTTGATGGTCTTTCCTCCAAAACGGCTCGAACAATGTTACAAAATATTTTTGTTTAGATGTTTTAGACTGGCACAAATCAGTTGGGCAAGGCCGACACACATCTATATCTATAAAAATGAATGTTTGTGTGTATGTATGTTATAGATGGATAATTATAAGTTGCGTTCTCACAAGTTGGGACACCAAAAATTTATAGATATATAAGTCTAATGAAATGAAGAAAAACATTGACTATCCTCTAGCATTGCAGTAAATGAAATATAATTATTTAGATGTTTGATTTGCTTTTCTTATTGCAAAAATTATGAATTCGGGCGTAGCAACGTGGGCTGCGTAACGCTAGTATATTTTATAAAATAAAAGTTGAATATATTTTAGTCACGTTTGTAGAAACTCTTTACCACTCTCTCTCTCTCTCTCTCTCTCTCTCTCTCTCTCTCTCTAATTTGTTGTGATTTAGCGTCAGTTAGTTCATATCTTGTGTTCTGCTGTTGGTGTCAGTTTGAGACTAAAACTCTCGCTCTGCTCTAAGCGTGTAATAACTACCTCAGTGAAATCTGATTGGACACAGTGTTGAACCTAATCAACTTGTCACCGATTCGCTCCCTCTTCCACTTCAAACTCTAAATAAGGCTTGCATATTTATACCTCTTCTATTTCATTATCCCTGTTGCATCATTTTGTATGCATACTTGATACAAGCTGCTTGTCCAGCTGTTCTCGAACTGTGTTTAGAGCTTCACCCACTCGTACATAAGCGTTCATTGAAAATTACAGAGAGAAAAATTTAGTAATTTTTCATAAGTATTCTTGCTTTACCAACAAACGTCAATTTCTTTTACGCCTCAGTAATTTCTATGAAGACCAGGTAACCAAATTTCCTTTTTTCGTCAAGCAAATTAATTTTATAAGACTTTGTTGTATAGTCTTCTTTATGCGTCAATGTTTAGACATCGATGCTTTATTACGTTTGTCAAAGACATTGTACTTTCTGATGTTTTTACTCTCTTTATGTTCGCTTTATTTTGTTGTCGCTTATATTCTTGTTAATGATTACACGAAGGGTTTGTCTTACGTTTTGCCTATGACGTCACAGTTTTAGACATCGATGCTTTATTACGTTTGTCAAAGACATTGTACTTTCTGATGTTTTTATTCTCTTTATGTTCGCTTTATTTTGTTGTCGCTTATATTCTTGTTATTGATTACACGAAGGGTTTGTCTTACGTTTTGCCTATGACGTCACAGTTTTAGACATCGATGCTTTATTACGTTTGTCAAAGACATTGTACTTTCTGATGTTTTTATTCTCTTTATGTTCGCTTTATTTTGTTGTCGCTTATATTCTTAATGATTACACGAAGGGTTTGTGTTACGTTTTGCCTATGACGTCACAGTTTTAGACATCGATGCTTTATTACGTTTGTCAAAGACATTGTACTTTCTGATGTTTTTACTCTCTTTATGTTCGCTTTATTTTGTTGTCGCTTATATTCTTAATGATTACACGAAGGGTTTGTGTTACGTTTTGCCTATGACGTCACAGTTTTAGACATCGGTGCTTTATTACGTTTGTCAAAGACATTGTACTTTCTGATGTTTTTATTCTCTTTATGTTCGCTTTATTTTGTTGTCGCTTATATTCTTGTTAATGATTACACGAAGGGTTTGTCTTACGTTTTACCTATGACGTCACAGTTTTAGACATCGATGCTTTATTACGTTTGTCAAAGACATTGTACTTTCTGATGTTTTTACTCTCTTTATGTTCGCTTTATTTTGTTGTCGCTTATATTCTTGGTAACGATTACACGAAGGGTTGGTCTTACGTTTTGCCTCTGACGTCACAGTTTTAGACATCGATGCTTTATTACGTTTGTCAAAGACATTGTACTTTCTGATGTTTTTACTCTCTTTATGTTCGCTTTATTTTGTTGTCGCTTATATTCTTGGTAATGATTACACGAAGGGTTTGTCTTACGTTTTGCCTATGACGTCACAGTTTTAGACATCGATGCTTTATTACGTTTGTCAAAGACATTGTACTTTCTGATGTTTTTACTCTCTTTATGTTCGCTTTATTTTGTTGTCGCTTATATTCTTAATGATTACACGAAGGGTTTGTGTTACGTTTTGCCTATGACGTCACAGTTTTAGACATCGGTGCTTTATTACGTTTGTCAAAGACATTGTACTTTCTGATGTTTTTACTCTCTTTATGTTCGCTTTATTTTGTTGTCGCTTATATTCTTGGTAATGATTACACGAAGGGTTGGTCTTACGTTTTGCCTCTGACGTCACAGTTTTAGACATCGATGCTTTATTACGTTTGTCAAAGACATTGTACTTTCTGATGTTTTTACTCTCTTTATGTTCGCTTTATTTTGTTGTCGCTTATATTCTTAATGATTACACGAAGGGTTTGTGTTACGTTTTGCCTATGACGTCACAGTTTTAGACATCGATGCTTTATTACGTTTGTCAAAGACATTGTACTTTCTGATGTTTTTACTCTCTTTATGTTCGCTTTATTTTGTTGTCGCTTATATTCTTGGTAATGATTACACGAAGGGTTGGTCTTACGTTTTGCCTCTGACGTCACAGTTTTAGACATCGATGCTTTATTACGTTTGTCAAAGACATTGTACTTTCTGATGTTTTTACTCTCTTTATGTTCGCTTTATTTTGTTGTCGCTTATATTCTTGTTAATGATTACACGAAGGGTTTGTCTTACGTTTTACCTATGACGTCACAGTTTTAGACATCGATGCTTTATTACGTTTGTCAAAGACATTGTACTTTCTGATGTTTTTACTCTCTTTATGTTCGCTTTATTTTGTTGTCGCTTATATTCTTGGTAATGATTACACGAAGGGTTGGTCTTACGTTTTGCCTCTGACGTCACAGTTTTAGACATCGATGCTTTATTACGTTTGTCAAAGACATTGTACTTTCTGATGTTTTTACTCTCTTTATGTTCGCTTTATTTTGTTGTCGCTTATATTCTTGTTAATGATTACACGAAGGGTTTGTCTTACGTTTTGCCTATGACGTCACAGTTTTAGACATCGATGCTTTATTACGTTTGTCAAAGACATTGTACTTTCTGATGTTTTTACTCTCTTTATGTTCGCTTTATTTTGTTGTCGCTTATATTCTTGTTAATGATTACACGAAGGGTTGGTCTTACGTTTTGCCTCTGACGTCACAGTTTTAGACATCGATGCTTTATTACGTTTGTCAAAGACATTGTACTTTCTGATGTTTTTACTCTCTTTATGTTCGCTTTATTTTGTTGTCGCTTATATTCTTGGTAATGATTACACGAAGGATTTGTGTTACGTTTTGCCTATGACGTCACAGTTTTAGACATCGATGCTTTATTACGTTTGTCAAAGACATTGTACTTTCTGATGTTTTTACTCTCTTTATGTTCGCTTTATTTTGTTGTCGCTTATATTCTTGGTAATGATTACACGAAGGATTTGTGTTACGTTTTGCCTATGACGTCACAGTTTTAGACATCGATGCTTTATTACGTTTGTCAAAGACATTGTACTTTCTGATGTTTTTACTCTCTTTATGTTCGCTTTATTTTGTTGTCGCTTATATTCTTGTTAATGATTACACGAAGGGTTGGTCTTACGTTTTGCCTCTGACGTCACAGTTTTAGACATCGATGCTTTATTACGTTAGTCAAGGACATTGTACTTTCTGATGTTTTTATTCTCTTTATGTTAGCTTTATTTTGTTGTCGCTTATATTCTTGTTAATGATTACACGAAGGGTTTGTCTTACGTATTGCCTATGACGTCACAGTTTTAGACATCGATGCTTTATTACGTTTGTCAAAGACATTGTACTTTCTGATGTTTTTACTCTCTTTATGTTCGCTTTATTTTGTTGTCGCTTATATTCTTGGTAATGATTACACGAAGGGTTTGTCTTACGTTTTGCCTATGACGTCACAGTTTTAGACATCGATGCTTTATTACGTTTGTCAAAGACATTGTACTTTCTGATGTTTTTACTCTCTTTATGTTCGCTTTATTTTGTTGTCGCTTATATTCTTAATGATTACACGAAGGGTTTGTGTTACGTTTTGCCTATGACGTCACAGTTTTAGACATCGATGCTTTATTACGTTTGTCAAAGACATTGTACTTTCTGATGTTTTTACTCTCTTTATGTTCGCTTTATTTTGTTGTCGCTTATATTCTTGGTAATGATTACACGAAGGGTTGGTCTTACGTTTTGCCTCTGACGTCACAGTTTTAGACATCGATGCTTTATTACGTTTGTCAAAGACATTGTACTTTCTGATGTTTTTACTCTCTTTATGTTCGCTTTATTTTGTTGTCGCTTATATTCTTGTTAATGATTACACGAAGGGTTTGTCTTACGTTTTGCCTATGACGTCACAGTTTTAGACATCGATGCTTTATTACGTTTGTCAAAGACATTGTACTTTCTGATGTTTTTACTCTCTTTATGTTCGCTTTATTTTGTTGTCGCTTATATTCTTGTTAATGATTACACGAAGGGTTGGTCTTACGTTTTGCCTCTGACGTCACAGTTTTAGACATCGATGCTTTATTACGTTTGTCAAAGACATTGTACTTTCTGATGTTTTTACTCTCTTTATGTTCGCTTTATTTTGTTGTCGCTTATATTCTTGGTAATGATTACACGAAGGATTTGTGTTACGTTTTGCCTATGACGTCACAGTTTTAGACATCGATGCTTTATTACGTTTGTCAAAGACATTGTACTTTCTGATGTTTTTACTCTCTTTATGTTCGCTTTATTTTGTTGTCGCTTATATTCTTGGTAATGATTACACGAAGGATTTGTGTTACGTTTTGCCTATGACGTCACAGTTTTAGACATCGATGCTTTATTACGTTTGTCAAAGACATTGTACTTTCTGATGTTTTTACTCTCTTTATGTTCGCTTTATTTTGTTGTCGCTTATATTCTTGTTAATGATTACACGAAGGGTTGGTCTTACGTTTTGCCTCTGACGTCACAGTTTTAGACATCGATGCTTTATTACGTTAGTCAAGGACATTGTACTTTCTGATGTTTTTATTCTCTTTATGTTAGCTTTATTTTGTTGTCGCTTATATTCTTGTTAATGATTACACGAAGGGTTTGTCTTACGTTTTGCCTATGACGTCACAGTTTAGACATTGATATTTTTGTTATTGAGTGCATGAACTTACAGTATTTTCCCTCCTATATATAAGGGTTTCTCTTATGACTTTTTTCAATGTTCTTAAATCTTTCCTAATTATTTTTGACATCGATGTAATTGCTATTGATGTTACGATAAAATGTTCTTTAATTTCCTAATTATTTTTGACATCGATGTAATTGCTATTGATGTTACGATAAAATGTTCTTTCCTATATATTTGGCTTTAATTTCGTTGTTTATTGTTGTCACATATTTGATACTTTGAAATTATACTGTGAAATATGACTCACTTAAATGGTGTTAATTGTTTTTTCATCAGTTCTAACGTCGATGAGTTTTGTACTGATAGTATGAAGTAGTCTTCTGAACTATCATTTAGTTTTAATGGTATTTTATTGTTGATGTTGGTATTAAAAAATATCCGGTTTTGTTTTTTTGTATCATTGTTTAGAGATCGGTATTTTTTGTTACTTATGTGGTAAAATAAACATGTTTGAGGGACCTAATATAGAATAAGTAATAAGATTTGTGATATTGGGCTGGGCAGGGCATGTAGCCTCGATGGAGGAGAGTGATATACCCAGAAGCCTGTTAGATGGAACTATCTACAAAGTGAGAATAATTACGTCCTAGACTTGGATGGATTGCGTCGCTCAGGATGATAGAACCCTGCTGAATGTGAGGAAGTGGAAAGCTGCAGTACAGGATCGTGCTACCTGGCGAAGGCTCATTGAGGACGCTAAAGAACACACATGACTGAAGCTCTTGGAAAAAGAAGATGTGTTAAAAAAACGGATTTTTTTATGTCCTTCATTTTTCGCATCAATATTTTTATAACAGTGGATGTTGAGACGATTATTTTGATTTTTTATTTTGATTTCTGATATTTTATCCCAGGGATCAGCAGTGGTATTTTTCTTACATTTACGAATTTTTATTTAAATGGTCTCCATTGGAATAAAATGTAGGTATAAAAAATGTATAGTGGTATAAATTATCTATTTTAATGGAAAATGTGTTTAGTTCAGTTTAGTTGATTTTTTAGTTTATGCGGCAGTTAAGTTATATTTTGGTTTTCTTTTGTGTAAAACTAGAATTAGTTACTAATTGTGTAACATGTTTAACATGATTTTTCTTAACAATGCTTTTAAAAAATAAAGTTAGTTTATGTTTTTTCAACATAGTGAAGATTTATGTCTAGAAATATTCGACAGATTATTTATTTTGGAAAAATTATTCTTATTTTTGAACTGTGCTGAGCTCTGCTGTTTCGGAAATGCACAGCATTAAGACAATTTAAATTCTGTTTTATTTGAATACGTTCTTCCCTAAAGTTACAAAATAAAAAGTTATATTTTATATTTCTTTGTACACAGTTGTTCTGATCCGTTTATACGACGTTTCCTAATACAAAAGCAGCTCAAACACAGACTTCAATCACCCAAATAACAAATTGATTCTTACAGTAATAAAATGTAACAGAGATAAATAAATAGCGAGCGTAGCAAGGGAAGACAATAATGTAATGTTTGAACCACGAGTGGAACAATAGCTCCGATATTATGTCCCGAAGCTGTCTGTAAACATGGCTTCAAAGTGGTTGCAGGATATTATGCAAATAGACCGACAGCTACACTACTCTGTGACATTCCCCAGTCCCAGGCTTGGCCAATAGCGTGGCCGTATCTGCGCGCAGCCGTGCCTCGCTAAATGTTTTTACTATTGTCAAAATGCCCTTGCACGCAACTGTGTCGCAAACGACATTATTTATATGTTTCAAAATGTTATAACCTAATCATTATTTCTATATTAAAATATTGTGTTTTTCTGTCACTTGGATCTAATTAAACCAAAAGAAGAATTTTTGTTGGCCTATACTATGTATGTGTATATATATAAGTCAAAATACAAATACAAGAATTATAAAATTTGTATTTTGACTTAGTTCTTTATTAATACACAAGAATATATATTGCGATATATATATATATATATATATATATATATATATATATATATATATATATATGTGTGTGTGTGTGTGTGTGTGTGTGTTTATGTATATATATATATATATATATATATATATATATATATATATAATAATATTATAACATAAAGTATGAGGCTTTAGAAAAATTTCAGTTAGTTGCTAAAATAATTTTCTGTAGGATTAAGCCAGGAAAGACACAAATAGTGCCTACAAAGCAGGTACTATGTCTTTATCCTTTTCCAGGAAAGCTATAAGTTGAGTGCGTTAACCATAGAGAAGGGTACAGCTTGTTAAGACAAGGAAATCCAGCGGCCGATATAGCCTGGGAAAATAACCGTGTACCGTTAGGTTAAGCTAATTGTAGAACTTTGGGAAACTTACAAAGAACGTATTGTGGTAGTGGGAAAGATTAGATTTTGAATAAAAACTAAATGATCGGGAGACGGAGGAGGTTTTTTGAAGGGAACTCGAAAAGATGGCAGACGAATTGGTGGGGACAAGGATGGGAGTGTTGTAAAAAAAATAAATTGTTAAATTAAGTAAAGAGTTTTTTATAAGTAAATTTTAAAAAGTGAGACGTAAAAGTTTTTTTTAGAAATATAAAGTAAGTTTTTTTGTGTGTCAAGTGTAAGTGCAGAAGGTAACAAAGGCCAGGATTCCAGGGACTCTTCAGAACAATAAGTATTATTTGAATATAAGTGTAGCCAACAGACATCTATCTTTTAGTTCAGAACAAATTTTAATTTCATCAACATTTATAAAAATTATTCTAGTTTCTCCATTTCTAATTTAAAAGTAAAGTTCCCGTAATAGCGAGCCGAGAGCCAGAATATAATTTTAATACTGTTTTTTTTGTTATGTTATTTTATTAGAAATCTAAAGCCTCAGAAGTCCACCTTTTATCATTGTAATATTAGTTAAGATATCAATCCTGTCACTGCACAATATTAATATAAATTTGGAATAATGTGTAGAGTTAATTGAAGAGAATAAATGCAAGTGATGTTTAAAAATTTATAAGATTGTTAATTCTTTATAAACCTGAAGGTGGGACATTAAATAGGTAAGGTAAATAAATGAAATTCTAATGAAATTATAGGCCTATGTGTGTGTGTGTATATATATATATATACTGTACTAATATTAATTGTAATTATAAAATAAAAAGAAACTAAAATAACATTTTTCTTTGTTGATTTAAGTAGAAATTGGCTTTTTCCTAATTTGTATGACTTGTTTTTAAAACACTCTTATTACGCAATAGTTATTCTCAATAGTTAGTTTTCTAAAGACCTGAAATAATAACAATAACTTGTTTAAAATTTTTTTAGAAATTATTTAAACTTATAATGTTTTATACAGATGAAAACAGAACTTGGATTGTGGCAAAACTTTTGAAAAATAAAGTAATAATTTATAGGTTATCTCAACATATATAAGGATTGGTCTACATTGCATTAATAGTTTTATCTGGCGATGTAGAAATTCTTCAGGAACACTGGGAAAATTGAAAAATATTTTTTTGTTTAAATGAAACATTTTTAAAACCCCTAACTTTAAAAACTCGTACTAAAATTTACACTCAAAGGGATTGCAGCAATAGCCTATATTAGGTTTATATTAAAATTAAATTTTGAAAAAACAGAATATTGCACTCACGTAAAGCTTGTCAATTTAAGAATATTTAAAACGGACGTCAGTCAGTTCATAATTTCTTTTAAAAAGAAATTAAAAACTCAAAAATCTCAACATTATCAAGTGCTTTCAAAAATGACGCCCTGTCCCTTTAACTTGCTATTAAAAATTTATCAAAATGTATGAGATACTTATGTTTTATGGATTAAAAAAAAAGTAAAATGTTATTTGAGTGTTCACCCATTTCCCATCGGTGAAAAGCTTCCGTAGTTATATGACCATGAGTTCGAGACTTATGTTTTATAGATTATATGTGATCAAATGGAATTTAATGTGTCACAATGAAATCATCAAAATTTTTCGAAGAAAATTTTATATTAGGTAAAATGATCTTTCATATTAGGTAAAGGATCCCAAGGGATCTGAGTCTGTCTTTTGTTGCCCGGTTATTCTTGATGAATAACTTATTGTAAGTATGCTTTCAGGTGTACATTCTCATCCCCATCCCATTTTACATAACCTCACTTTATATTTTAATTCATTGACTATCGGTTAATATAACCTAAGATTTCTTAAGGGATTGTTGATGTAAATGTTACAGACCGCGGTCTCTACATATCTTTTACAACTTAACCTTCATATAGCACATGTAATTGACTGCTCTCGCTGCCAACAATAGATCTTGCCACACTGTCAAGCGTTTTCTCGTAATGTGCGAGATCTCCTGCAACCGTCACGTTTACCGTAATCTGTAGCTCTATAAAGTCATTAAAAGCAGCTATGCGAGCGAGAGGACTTAGCATGCGGGCTTCGTAGGCCTACCGTAATCTCGCTTTAAGGTAAACTATTGTTTTAATCTCTACTATAAACAGTTTACAGCCACGTTACCAAACAATAATGTTATAAAAGAGATATAAATTAAGACCATAGTCGTCTTGTAGGCTACAGTCAGTGTTGGTGTTGGCATAAACCGGCCTTATCTTGTACAAACAGAAAGCTGTTTGTTCACAGTGATTTACGAACGCATTTAGGCCGTTGATAACGCTGGATGCATCTCATCTAGCCGTAGACTAATCTGGTGGAGTCTCGTGGCTTTTTATGAAATTTGCTTATAATTGACAAACACTCGGGAGGCTGTTTGGACTCGTCTTTTCTTGGGCCTTGTACTGTAAGATAAGTGCAGGAGTGTTGGAAAACGCACCACGGAAGGCGATAAACTCGTATATGAGGAGTTTAAATAGTCGAACTAAAATTAAAACAATGCTACGTATGAAAACGTGGAAGGATGGAAGAACCGTTATTGTGACGTAATCACATTAGGTTTACTGCTGTCATTTGCCCAGTTCATTCCCTACAGAAAGGAGGTGAACTAATTTGGAAAGCAATTACCCAATTAACAAGGCGACCTCAAATCCTTAAGGCGCAAAAGCGGTGAAGAACCTCCGGGGGTGTATTCCACCTAGCAAAATATATCTTTTTAATTAAAATAAGACTAAACTAGGGACGCTGCGAAATTAAAACACGACTAAACTAGGGACGCTGCGAAATTAAAACACGACTAAACTAGGGACGCTGCGAAATTAAATTTTATAATTTAAAATTGGATAACGAACATAAAGACGTACAAAACTAAACCGCAAAGAAATATCTCAAAGGTAAGTAACTTTACCTACAAACTACATGTGTAAAATTAGAATATATTTTATGAGCGCGCTTCGAAACTGTCACACAGACGAAATAATCACCTGTTTCTCAAACAGAAACAGAGACGAAATTAAGAGTTAAGTAATGATCTATAGAAACTTTACAGCATGAAGACATCTGAACGTTGTCATTTTGCTAAAGCAACTCATGAACTAGCCAATGAAAAGGGAGACAGGTTAGAAGGCGGAAGAGGAAAAAATTCTTCAAAACTAAATAAAGACTTCTTTGTGCCCAAATAAAAATTAAGTGTCTAGTTTAGTTTATGTTTAATGTTTTCATTGAAACGTCTTTTTTTATTTCATGTTTCAAAATTTTTTATTTTTTAATATTTTGAATTACAAAGTTTAACGTAGTATTAAAATTGCAAGTGTAGTAGATCTATATGGAGCTAATATGTTTTGAGAGACGGGCAAGATTATAGCTCACATTTACAGGATCGTCAGGTAGACATATTATGAACGAAATATAATAAGGCATGGCAAGTACAGAGTTGAGTGATGATTTATAGGAACTGGACAACCAGTAGCAAGACATCCTGCAGTGTGTTCATTTTCCAACTCAGAAAGGAGCAAAAGTGTCCTAAAGTAGATTGATGCAAAGTGAGAGAGGATAGATAACATAGTCCATAGTTACCATACTCGTTTAGAGAAGTTGATAAAGCAGAATATATCAACATACTCGTTTAGAGAAGTTGATAAAGCAGAATATATCAACATGCTCGTTTAGAGAAGTTGATAAAGCAGAATATATCAACATACTCGAAATTGATAAAGCAGAATATATCAACATACTCGTTTAGAGAAGTTGATAAAGCACAATATATCAACATACTCGTTTAGAGAAGTTGATAAAGCAGAATATATCAACATACTCGTTTAGAGAAGTTGATAAAGCAGAATATATCAACATACTCGTTTAGAGAAGTTGATAAAGCAGAATATATCAACATGCTCGTTTAGAGAAGTTGATAAAGCAGAATATATCAACATACTCGAAATTGATAAAGCAGAATATATCAACATACTCGTTTAGAGAAGTTGATAAAGCAGAATATATCAACATGCTCGTTTAGAGAAGTTGATAAAGCAGAATATATCAACATACTCGAAATTGATAAAGCAGAATATATCAACATACTCGTTTAGAGAAGTTGATAAAGCACAATATATCAACATACTCGAAGTTGATAAAGCAGAATATATCAACATACTCGTTTAGAGAAGTTGATAAAGCAGAATATATCAACATACTCGTTTAGAGAAGTTGATAAAGCAGAATATATCAACATACTCGAAATTGATAAAGCAGAATATATCAACATACTCGTTTAGAGAAGTTGATAAAGCACAATATATCAACATACTCGAAGTTGATAAAGCAGAATATATCAACATACTCGTTTAGAGAAGTTGATAAAGCACAATATATCAACATGCTCGTTTAGAGAAGTTGATAAAGCACAATATATCAACATACTCGAAGTTGATAAAGCAGAATATATCAACATACTCGTTTAGAGAAGTTGATAAAGCAGAATATATCAACATGCTCGTTTAGAGAAGTTGATAAAGCAGAATATATCAACATACTCGTTTAGAGAAGTTGATAAAGCACAATATATCAACATACTCGAAGTTGATAAAGCAGAATATATCAACATACTCGTTTAGAGAAGTTGATAAAGCAGAATATATCAACATGCTCGTTTAGAGAAGTTGATAAAGCAGAATATATCAACATACTCGAAATTGATAAAGCAGAATATATCAACATACTCGTTTAGAGAAGTTGATAAAGCACAATATATCAACATACTCGTTTAGAGAAGTTGATAAAGCAGAATATATCAACATGCTCGTTTAGAGAAGTTGATAAAGCAGAATATATCAACATACTCGTTTAGAGAAGTTGATAAAGCACAATATATCAACATACTCGAAGTTGATAAAGCAGAATATATCAACATACTCGTTTAGAGAAGTTGATAAAGCAGAATATATCAACATACTCGTTTAGAGAAGTTGATAAAGCAGAATATATCAACATACTCGTTTAGAGAAGTTGATAAAGCACAATATATCAACATACTCGAAGTTGATAAAGCAGAATATATCAACATACTCGTTTAGAGAAGTTGATAAAGCACAATATATCAACATGCTCGTTTAGAGAAGTTGATAAAGCACAATATATCAACATACTCGAAGTTGATAAAGCAGAATATATCAACATACTCGTTTAGAGAAGTTGATAAAGCAGAATATATCAACATGCTCGTTTAGAGAAGTTGATAAAGCAGAATATATCAACATACTCGTTTAGAGAAGTTGATAAAGCACAATATATCAACATACTCGAAGTTGATAAAGCAGAATATATCAACATACTCGTTTAGAGAAGTTGATAAAGCAGAATATATCAACATACTCGTTTAGAGAAGTTGATAAAGCAGAATATATCAACATACTCGTTTAGAGAAGTTGATAAAGCACAATATATCAACATACTCGAAGTTGATAAAGCAGAATATATCAACATACTCGTTTAGAGAAGTTGATAAAGCACAATATATCAACATACTCGAAGTTGATAAAGCAGAATATATCAACATACTCGTTTAGAGAAGTTGATAAAGCAGAATATATCAACATACTCGTTTAGAGAAGTTGATAAAGCAGAATATATCAACATACTCGTTTAGAGAAGTTGATAAAGCAGAATATATCAACATACTCGTTTAGAGAAGTTGATAAAGCAGAATATATCAACATGCTCGTTTAGAGAAGTTGATAAAGCAGAATATATCAACATACTCGTTTAGAGAAGTTGATAAAGCACAATATATCAACATACTCGAAGTTGATAAAGCAGAATATATCAACATACTCGTTTAGAGAAGTTGATAAAGCACAATATATCAACATACTCGAAGTTGATAAAGCAGAATATATCAACATACTCGTTTAGAGAAGTTGATAAAGCAGAATATATCAACATACTCGTTTAGAGAAGTTGATAAAGCAGAATATATCAACATACTCGTTTAGAGAAGTTGATAAAGCACAATATATCAACATACTCGAAGTTGATAAAGCAGAATATATCAACATACTCGTTTAGAGAAGTTGATAAAGCAGAATATATCAACATGCTCGTTTAGAGAAGTTGATAAAGCAGAATATATCAACATACTCGAAATTGATAAAGCAGAATATATCAACATACTCGTTTAGAGAAGTTGATAAAGCAGAATATATCAACATGCTCGTTTAGAGAAGTTGATAAAGCAGAATATATCAACATACTCGAAATTGATAAAGCAGAATATATCAACATACTCGTTTAGAGAAGTTGATAAAGCACAATATATCAACATACTCGAAGTTGATAAAGCAGAATATATCAACATACTCGTTTAGAGAAGTTGATAAAGCAGAATATATCAACATACTCGTTTAGAGAAGTTGATAAAGCAGAATATATCAACATACTCGAAATTGATAAAGCAGAATATATCAACATACTCGTTTAGAGAAGTTGATAAAGCACAATATATCAACATACTCGAAGTTGATAAAGCAGAATATATCAACATACTCGTTTAGAGAAGTTGATAAAGCACAATATATCAACATGCTCGTTTAGAGAAGTTGATAAAGCACAATATATCAACATACTCGAAGTTGATAAAGCAGAATATATCAACATACTCGTTTAGAGAAGTTGATAAAGCAGAATATATCAACATGCTCGTTTAGAGAAGTTGATAAAGCAGAATATATCAACATACTCGTTTAGAGAAGTTGATAAAGCACAATATATCAACATACTCGAAGTTGATAAAGCAGAATATATCAACATACTCGTTTAGAGAAGTTGATAAAGCAGAATATATCAACATACTCGTTTAGAGAAGTTGATAAAGCAGAATATATCAACATACTCGTTTAGAGAAGTTGATAAAGCACAATATATCAACATACTCGAAGTTGATAAAGCAGAATATATCAACATACTCGTTTAGAGAAGTTGATAAAGCACAATATATCAACATGCTCGTTTAGAGAAGTTGATAAAGCACAATATATCAACATACTCGAAGTTGATAAAGCAGAATATATCAACATACTCGTTTAGAGAAGTTGATAAAGCAGAATATATCAACATGCTCGTTTAGAGAAGTTGATAAAGCAGAATATATCAACATACTCGTTTAGAGAAGTTGATAAAGCACAATATATCAACATACTCGAAGTTGATAAAGCAGAATATATCAACATACTCGTTTAGAGAAGTTGATAAAGCAGAATATATCAACATACTCGTTTAGAGAAGTTGATAAAGCAGAATATATCAACATACTCGTTTAGAGAAGTTGATAAAGCACAATATATCAACATACTCGAAGTTGATAAAGCAGAATATATCAACATACTCGTTTAGAGAAGTTGATAAAGCACAATATATCAACATGCTCGTTTAGAGAAGTTGATAAAGCACAATATATCAACATACTCGAAGTTGATAAAGCAGAATATATCAACATACTCGTTTAGAGAAGTTGATAAAGCAGAATATATCAACATGCTCGTTTAGAGAAGTTGATAAAGCAGAATATATCAACATACTCGTTTAGAGAAGTTGATAAAGCACAATATATCAACATACTCGAAGTTGATAAAGCAGAATATATCAACATACTCGTTTAGAGAAGTTGATAAAGCAGAATATATCAACATGCTCGTTTAGAGAAGTTGATAAAGCAGAATATATCAACATACTCGAAATTGATAAAGCAGAATATATCAACATACTCGTTTAGAGAAGTTGATAAAGCACAATATATCAACATACTCGTTTAGAGAAGTTGATAAAGCAGAATATATCAACATACTCGTTTAGAGAAGTTGATAAAGCAGAATATATCAACATACTCGTTTAGAGAAGTTGATAAAGCAGAATATATCAACATGCTCGTTTAGAGAAGTTGATAAAGCAGAATATATCAACATACTCGAAATTGATAAAGCAGAATATATCAACATACTCGTTTAGAGAAGTTGATAAAGCAGAATATATCAACATGCTCGTTTAGAGAAGTTGATAAAGCAGAATATATCAACATACTCGAAATTGATAAAGCAGAATATATCAACATACTCGTTTAGAGAAGTTGATAAAGCACAATATATCAACATACTCGAAGTTGATAAAGCAGAATATATCAACATACTCGTTTAGAGAAGTTGATAAAGCAGAATATATCAACATACTCGTTTAGAGAAGTTGATAAAGCAGAATATATCAACATACTCGAAATTGATAAAGCAGAATATATCAACATACTCGTTTAGAGAAGTTGATAAAGCACAATATATCAACATACTCGAAGTTGATAAAGCAGAATATATCAACATACTCGTTTAGAGAAGTTGATAAAGCAGAATATATCAACACACTCGTTTAGAGAAGTTGATAAAGCAGAATATATCAACATGCTCGTTTAGAGAAGTTGATAAAGCAGAATATATCAACATACTCGAAATTGATAAAGCAGAATATATCAACATACTCGTTTAGAGAAGTTGATAAAGCACAATATATCAACATACTCGAAGTTGATAAAGCAGAATATATCAACATACTCGTTTAGAGAAGTTGATAAAGCAGAATATATCAACATACTCGTTTAGAGAAGTTGATAAAGCAGAATATATCAACATACTCGAAATTGATAAAGCAGAATATATCAACATACTCGTTTAGAGAAGTTGATAAAGCACAATATATCAACATACTCGAAGTTGATAAAGCAGAATATATCAACATACTCGTTTAGAGAAGTTGATAAAGCAGAATATATCAACACACTCGTTTAGAGAAGTTGATAAAGCAGAATATATCAACATGCTCGTTTAGAGAAGTTGATAAAACAGAATATATCAACATACTCGTTTATAGAAGTTGATAAAATAGAATATATCAATAATTTTTTTCCTGGCGAAAAACTAATTGTAATTATCATCGCCAATCAAAAACTGAGACAAAAACACAATATCTTAGATAAAACAAAATAATAAAATAAAGTTAAAATAAAACAAACAAAACTTAAGCATAGCAGTAATAATATAAATTTAAATTATATCAATAAGCTTTACTGTATTGAAGAGATAAATAAAATATGTAAACAATTGTATACAAATTCACAACTATAAACACTTTACTATGTTATATATAAACACGTTTCGGTAACTTATGTTATCATCATCATTAATATACAGTACAATATCAAGAGCACAGTAGTACAATATATTACAATGAAAATATTGGAAAGAACCCCAATACCACAAAAATAATCACAAATAACAAATAAAACAAGTTACTCAAGATTAAACCCTTATGTACATTTCGATGACCATTCATCATCATCAGAGGGTCGTATTACAAAATTACAATCTAGCAAACAGGAAGTTAAAAACTAGAGCGATCTGATCATCATTGATATTTTCCAAGACCGAAACAATAACGTTACTGATGATGATAAGTCATCGAAACGTGTATAATAATAAAGTGCTTATAATTTGAGTTCGTGTACAGCATTTTATATATTTATAACCTCAACTCACAAGACATCTCACACATTACACGCATAAAGAGAGTTTACGTTCGAGGTATGATGAATTCATAAAAGGAAGTGAGACCAGGCTTTCGCCAGTGACTGTGTATCTTCTTCCAGTAGTCTGTAATCATGGAATTTACAATATGATTAGTATAAACTAATCATTATTGTGTTAGTCTCCCTTTCGCACGAGAAATACCTTCATTTGCGCGAGAAGCCAGATACGAAACTAATGGCCAACAGTTCTTCTTGAAGAATAGAGGCTTGCTTTAATTGCACTCTATCTGTTTCATTAGGAACTGTCCATTGGGCTCATCCATTTATGGTGTTATAGCAATAAGCTACTGGATTACTGTCTTGAGCAATAAGTCGATCTTGTGTGCGCCTCCGCTGCTTCTGGTACGCTTCGAAAGAATTATGTTCATAACAACACATGTTAAAGCAAACAGCTGGCTTCGTTAATAAATAAACTCAATCTATTCAGCGTTTACACTAACCTCTTAAAATGATAAAATGTACAAAATTAACTACAAATGATTTTAGTTAATTTTATGCATGCATGAAGTTAATTTTTAGTTTTATTTTATGCAAACGTTTTTTTCTAATTAATTGTGTTACATGCTTGGAATAGTTTTTTTTTTTTTTTAATAATGCTTTTAGAAACTAAGGTTAAGTTAGGGTTTCTAATTGAAATAGAACTTTATTGAGTGGGTATTTCTGTCTAAAAACATCCATCAATTCATTTATTTTGAAGAGCTATTTCATTTTTCGAACTCTTTTGAGAACTGCTGTTTTATGGCAATTTATCCATAATTTTTTATAAGGTCTTGAAATGAGAAAAGTAGCTTATTAGAAAAAATTTAAGATTAAGTACAAAATAACTAAAAGCGAATTTAAAATTAAAACAAAGTTTTATATGATTTATTCAGAAAAAATTTGGAAGTAGATTTGTGAAATAATCTTCTTCATTGGTTTGATTTGCAATAGGAGGGGTTGATAAAAGGATGCAGGTCTGAGCTACTTTAAACTTTTACGACCCACTAGATAACACCTTTAGGGGGGTTACAGTTCTTACAAGCAACATACCCGTGGCGTTCGAACAATAATGTTTTACGTCCATGTTTTTATTCAAATTTAAAACAAAAAAATGAGTCTATTATGAGTGTCCAACAGAAGTGAAGCTCAATGGAGAATATAGTTGATTTTTTTTATTACAATCTAGTAAATGTAATTTCTTTACATAGTCATCTTCATTTCTGTTAGGCATATTTGTATGCATAGTAATTTTTCTGTTTTTCCTAACATTACAATATTTTCCTCTGTTGACGCGTTTCGGAATTACTTCATTTTCAAAACTTAAATCGTACTCCCTCGTAAAGAGTATGATTTAAGTTTTGAAAATAGAGTCACTCCGAAACGAGTCAACACAGGAAAATATTGTAATGTTAGAAAAGGCAGAAAATATACTCAAATATATTATACTAGCTAATGTAATTAATAACAAAAGAATGTATTTAATAGAAAACCTTAATGAATATGCTAAACGATTTACTGAATTAAAATCTAATTGGTAAACAAGTTAAATGGAACTGGTTGTTTAAAGGTCCAGACACTCCCAAGAAAGTTCTTATTTCAAAAGTGTATATGAAAGTGTATAATTTATTATCACCATATTGAATTAATTATATTATTATTTAATCAAATTCAAATTAATATCTTTATTACTGATAGAAGTACTGAATTATTTTTAACTTAATAATAAACAAACAGAAAGTAATATGACCTAGGCTAAAACAACTGTTCAACAGAACATGCAGTTTAAAAACAGCTGTTATAGTAAATCATTTGTTATCAATTAATTTAAATTAAATGTGAAGCTCCCTATTCTCTGATGGAAAGTGAAGAATTTTTCTCCATTTCAAAAAGTGTTGAGCGTGTACAAAGACGTTTTCTCTTTAAAAAAATAAACTTTGTCAGTAACTGTATAATATTAGAATGTAATAAAATACCATTAAGGCTAATGTAGATTAGTCTAATGAGTTTCGTGAAAAGTAAAAATGTAGCCTACTTAGTGTAAAGTATTACAGTTATGCTAGTTTTTTTTATAAAAAGAAGGAAATATAAAACAATTTCCCGGCACTGTCAGCGGTTTAGATAAAACTATCTACAAAGGTACCGTACGACGAAGACTGTCGCATGCCTTCAAGATAAGCTGCAAGAATTTCTATAGACACCAAAAAGCAACGAACAAAGACAAGATAACAAAGAAATTTCCAAACAGTCTGAGGAAGCTGGTAAATAACTGAATGAGGGAAACACAAAGACAGAAAACATTTTGAAATGGAGATAAAAAAGAAATAAAAAAGGACGAAAGTAGAAAAACGAAAAGAACATATTGACTTCATGAAGAGGTTCAGGGAAGACAAAAAATAATAATAAATAAATAAATAATAAGCGGCACCATGTTAAAAACTAATATCACCTCGTATTTTTCTTATTCCCTTCGGATAATTAATAATTGTAAGTGTAGGTAGGATTAGGGTAAAGATGTATAAGGGATAAGGGTGGGGTCATGACATACCACTGCTCTCCCTGGTAATAAGAAGGATAAGGGAGAGTAGATGGAATTAGGTAACACCATAAAAGGACTATTATTGTTCCCCTATTACTGGGTGGCAATAGGGAAAATTGTGACATCTCGTGGATGGGGGAGTAGACGGAATTAGGTAACACCATAAAAGGACTATTATTGTTCCCCTATTACTGGGTGGCAATAGGGAAAATTGTGACATCTCGTGGATGGGGGAGTAGACGGAATTAGGTAACACCATAAAAGGACTATTATTGTTCCCCTATTACTGGGTGGCAATAGGGAAAATTGTGACATCTCGTGGATGGGGGAGTAGACGGAATTAGGTAACACCATAAAAGGACTATTATTGTTCCCCTATTACTGGGTGGCAATAGGGAAAATTGTGACATCTCGTGGATGGGGGAGTAGACGGAATTAGGTAACACCATAAAAGGACTATTATTGTTTCCCTATTACTGGGTGGCAATAGGGAAAATTGTGACATCTCGTGGATGGGGTCGCTTACCTGAAGTAAGTTCAATTTTATTTTAGAGCTGTAAAAGTATGTAGAACTACCAATCTAGTAAATAAAAAAAAAATATTTATCTCCGTCGATTCTGTAGTTAAGTCTGTTTCCGTTTATCTTCAAAGGGCGCCTTATAATTTATGCGTCTTCTTCTGTGGATGTCTCTAATGGAGCCCATTTATTTAAAGGGTTCCCTCAATAGTTCTAACGTGTAGAGCTTCCTAATCGACTTTCATTCTTCTTATTTGATGTGAATTTTCGTTTTCTTAATTTAGATGCTTAATCCTTTTCCTGCTTTTTATAGAGTCTCTGGTAAAACTACTGTGCTGTGTTGTGGTAGTTTTTTCGTTGTGAGATGCTTTCCTTATTATATTGGTTCCGTGTGTTGTCCCACCGTAGTTTTAGTACTCTACAAATAACAATAATAATTAGTTTTCTATCGTTTTAATTATATAGTCTATATATATATATATATATATATATATATATATATATATATATATATATATATATATATATACATATATATATATATATATATATATATATATATGTATATATATATATATATATATATATATATATATATATATATATATATATATATGTATATATATATATATATATATATATATATATATATATATATATATTCATAAATAACTTTCACTATATGTACTTAAACAAGAATCTTACTTGGTATTTATGGGAGTTAACTTTCAAAGATTGGTAGTTAATAAAGCCACCTACAGCGTCTCTTTGGCGAACTGAAGGAGAGCCTTCGCAGCGGATTCCGATGTGTCGTCACCGTCAGGACATCAAGGGTGACGACTCGGAGTGGCCAGTGCAAGGACTGCGGTACCGTTGGACATGCGTCCAAGCGGTACGGCGGCTGTCCCAAGCACGAGAAGAGACAGAAGCAGACAACCGCACCAAGAAGCGATCGCCAGGTCCTCGGGGGATCTCCAGTTTCCCCCGAGGTGCTGCCGCCAACATCTGCGGACAACAAAGAGGCTGCTTCGTCGTCGTCGTCGTCGCCGTCGCCGCCGGATACTGTTGCGGTATCCAAGAAGACTGCTCCCCCTCGTAAGAATAAGTACCGCAACACCGAGTACAAGGAGGTTCCCGCTGCTGTGGCTACCGGCTGGGAGAGAGTCTGGCGTCGCCGCCGACGGCCCAAGACCAAGCCGGCCCGTGTAAGAAGAAGTATCCCTTCTGGGACTCTGAGGAGATGGACGAAATCAGCAACATGGTCTAGGACGACGAGCTCTCGACCTCTTTTAAGGAAATTACTGAGCTCGTTCTTGCTCCGGGGGTTTACATCAAGAACCAAGATTTCGCTCAGGGTCACATCCTACTCTACGAGGAGAATATGAGGGACACCAAGGAAAAGGAGCTCCGCACTAAACGCCAGTGGCAGAACAAGAAGCGGGCATGGCGAAGGCAACGACGGAGAGAAGCGGAGGCAGCCTCCTAGAATAAGCTATTCTCTGTATTCAAATAAATTGTATTTTTCTCATATTCTTTCTAAATTTGTATTGTTTTTTTGTGTGAAAATTCTTTGAAGTAAATCTCCATTGTCGAGCATCGCCAGTGTTGTGATGTGAGTTTGAAATTTAACTCGCATAATTACCTAGTAAGATTCTTGTTTAAGTACATATAGTGAAAGTGATAAGTGAATACAAGAAAATAGTGTTGCAAAGTTAAAGTACATACACACACACACACACACACACACACACACACACACACACACACACACACACACATATATATATATATATATAATGTACTCTAATGGATTCAAAGTGTTCTAAGCTCATAATAATAAAGAGTGAAGAATGCAATAACTATTGATTGCAAGCAGAGTTTTTATTCGCCTCCTCGCAGTAGCGCAGACAACTTGACAATTATTGTGTTTTTGCGGTTTAAGCATATTTAACATTTAACTAAAAGCACATAATGGGTGGTTGTAACGGAAAGCCCCCTTACAGTAGTTAAGCTAACGTGATTGGTCGAGAGCTGAGAGGAAGACGATGAGGGGTGGATTAAATCACGTTAGGGTTGCAAACAGTAATCAAGGGGAGCAAGCAAGCTAGGGCTTCCTGCCTTTCTCTACCGTTCTTTGTAAAATAATATTTTTGTTTGTTTCTGTAATGCACGTAAGTAGGCGGCTGCAGTGAAAGACGGGTCGTTAAGAGATTCATAGGAAATTGTATAATTTTGGCGGAAAATCTAGCATCCAATAGATGGGTAACTGCAGGTAGCGTGCTCCTGGCTAAAAAAGTCTGGTTATTTAATACTTTAAACAAATACTTTAAACAATAATAAAATAGCCTGTAAACAAAATATAGATCTATATCTGCTCAGTTTGTTTAGTATATTTTTACCCTAAAGAGAAGGTCTGCCATAATAACAGGGTGATACTTGTATGCCTTATCTTGCATTATTCTTCTTCTATAATAAGTTTGAAAAATAAACACCCCCTTGCATCCCCTATAAATAGTAGGCATTATTCAGATTTGCAGCCCTTCTCGTATGAGACGTAGGCATTATGGCAAGGCGCCTGGTCTCTCATAATTCTCCCGTCCACTTAATTACAAAAAAATGTTTTTAAACAGTCCTCCATATATCTTATAACATCCAAGGGAAGCCGTGCCAAGATGACTACATTTATTCTACGTCACGACAAATGGAAATCCTCAATAAACATACGTTAATCTAGATGTTCCCCTCATTGTCTTACTTCAATCCACGCAGTAAATCCTTTCCGGGGGTGACATTACGGGGGCTGGGTATTAACCTTTACACTAATGCAAGTTTTTGGAAATTAAATGCAGTATTACGCCATTATAACTCTTAAAATTTGAATCTAATTTACAAAGAAAGCGTATTTGTTTTTATTAATTTAAATATTTAATTAGGCTTTAATTGGACATTTGATCTACCATCAACAATGATACACGAATCAATTATACAAATAATATAATTTTAAATAGATTTTTAAAACTTTTGAAATTTTGTGTTTTAAATGTAAATTATTACTTTCAAATTATCTAAAAATATAAATATTTTCATATCTGGGAACCCCGTCTCCATATTATATTTCACAACTACAAGATATAGACAAAATACTTTCAACTTATATACATTTTCAAGAAATTTAATTAGCGATCATCTGTAAATGCAAAATATATCCCACATTCTGGTGCGACGTGTCACATTTTTGTTTTAGTCATTAAAAAAAAAATTATTTTCTTCTGATTAATGTCGTGTGGAAATAATAATCGTACATTTATTCTCGCGTTTGCGCACGTGCGAGTGTCTATGTTTGTATTTCACTACTATCAGTAAATTTGACTATTTTAGTCTCCCAACAGCGGAATGCCCTCTCTGTGAACGCGGATCATCTGATGAAACGCAATGCGCTCGCGTTGATGATGCCCCACATGTTCGTCTATACTGGTCAGCGCGTCACCAAATGGCCCAACAGCCGTGGGTGAGTGTTGGCTAGTAAGTAAGTAGGTCAGCGCGTCACCAAATGGCCCAACAGCCGTGGGTGAGTGTTGGCTAGTAAGTAAGTAGGTCAGCGCGTCACCAAATGGCCCAACAGCCGTGGGTGAGTGTTGGCGAGTGAGTAAGTAGGTCAGCGCGTCACCAAATGGCTCAACAGCCGTGGGTGAGTGTTGGCTAGTAAGTAAGTAGGTCAGCGCGTCACCAAATGGCCCAACAGCCGTGGGTGAGTGTTGGCGAGTGAGTAAGTAGGTCAGCGCGTCACCAAATGGCCCAAAAGCCGTGGGTGAGTGTTGGCGAGTGAGTAAGTAGGTCAGCGCGTCACCAAATGGCTCAACAGCCGTGGGTGAGTGTTGGCTAGTAAGTAAGTAGGTCAGCGCGTCACCAAATGGCCCAACAGCCGTGGGTGAGTGTTGGCGAGTAAGTAAGTAGGTCAGCGCGTCACCAAATGGCCCAACAGCCGTGGGTGAGTGTTGGCGAGTGAGTAAGTAGGTCAGCGCGTCACCAAATGGCTCAACAGCCGTGGGTGAGTGTTGGCTAGTAAGTAAGTAGGTCAGCGCGTCACCAAATGGCCCAACAGCCGTGGGTGAGTGTTGGCGAGAGAGTAAGTAGGTCAGCGCGTCACCAAATGGCTCAACAGCCGTGGGTGAGTGTTGGCTAGTAAGTAAGTAGGTCAGCGCGTCACCAAATGGCCCAACAGCCGTGGGTGAGTGTTGGCGAGTGAGTAAGTAGGTCAGCGCGTCACCAAATGGCCCAACAGCCGTGGGTGAGTGTTGGCTAGTAAGTAAGTAGGTCAGCGCGTCACCAAATGGCTCAACAGCCGTGGGTGAGTGTTGGCTAGTAAGTAAGTGGGTCAGCGCGTCACCAAATGGCCCAACAGCCGTGGGTGAGTGTTGGCGAGTGAGTAAGTAGGTCAGCGCGTCACCAAATGGCTCAACAGCCGTGGGTGAGTGTTGGCTAGTAAGTAAGTAGGTCAGCGCGTCACCAAATGGCCCAACAGCCGTGGGTGAGTGTTGGCGAGTGAGTAAGTAGGTCAGCGCGTCACCAAATGGCCCAACAGCCGTGGGTGAGTGTTGGCTAGTAAGTAAGTAGGTCAGCGCGTCACCAAATGGCTCAACAGCCGTGGGTGAGTGTTGGCTAGTAAGTAAGTAGGTCAGCGCGTCACCAAATGGCCCAACAGCCGTGGGTGAGTGTTGGCGAGTGAGTAAGTAGGTCAGCGCGTCACCAAATGGCCCAACAGCCGTGGGTGAGTGTTGGCTAGTAAGTAAGTAGGTCAGCGCGTCACCAAATGGCCCAACAGCCGTGGGTGAGTGTTGGCTAGTAAGTAAGTAGGTCAGCGCGTCACCAAATGGCCCAACAGCCGTGGGTGAGTGTTGGCTAGTAAGTAAGTAGGTCAGCGCGTCACCAAATGGCCCAACAGCCGTGGGTGAGTGTTGGCTAGTAAGTAAGTAGGTCAGCGCGTCACCAAATGGCCCAACAGCCGTGGGTGAGTGTTGGCTAGTAAGTAAGTAGGTCAGCGCGTCACCAAATGGCCCAACAGCCGTGGGTGAGTGTTGGCTAGTAAGTAAGTAGGTCAGTGCGTCACCAAATGGCCCAACAGCCGTGGGTGAGTGTTGGCTAGTAAGTAAGTAGGTCAGCGCGTCACCAAATGGCCCAACAGCCGTGGGTGAGTGTTGGATAGTAAGTAAGTAGGTCAGCGCGTCACCAAATGGCCCAACAGCCGTGGGTGAGTGTTGGCTAGTAAGTAAGTAGGTCAGCGCGTCACCAAATGGCCCAACAGCCGTGGGTGAGTGTTGGCTAGTAAGTAAGTAGGTCAGCGCGTCACCAAATGGCCCAACAGCCGTGGGTGAGTGTTGGCTAGTAAGTAAGTAGGTCAGCGCGTCACCAAATGGCCCAACAGCCGTGGGTGAGTGTTGGCTAGTAAGTAAGTAGGTCAGCGCGTCACCAAATGGCCCAACAGCCGTGGGTGAGTGTTGGCTAGTAAGTAAGTAGGTCAGCGCGTCACCAAATGGCCCAACAGCCGTGGGTGAGTGTTGGCTAGTAAGTAAGTAGGTCAGCGCGTCACCAAATGGCCCAACAGCCGTGGGTGAGTGTTGGCTAGTAAGTAAGTAGGTCAGCGCGTCACCAAATGGCCCAACAGCCGTGGGTGAGTGTTGGCTAGTAAGTAAGTAGGTCAGTGCGTCACCAAATGGCCCAACAGCCGTGGGTGAGTGTTGGCGAGTGAGTAAGTAGGTCAGCGCGTCACCAAATGGCCCAACAGCCGTGGGTGAGTGTTGGCTAGTAAGTAAGTAGGTCAGCGCGTCACCAAATGGCCCAACAGCCGTGGGTGAGTGTTGGCTAGTAAGTAAGTAGGTCAGCGCGTCACCAAATGGCCCAACAGCCGTGGGTGAGTGTTGGCTAGTAAGTAAGTAGGTCAGCGCGTCACCAAATGGCCCAACAGCCGTGGGTGAGTGTTGGCTAGTAAGTAAGTAGGTCAGCGCGTCACCAAATGGCCCAACAGCCGTGGGTGAGTGTTGGCTAGTAAGTAAGTAGGTCAGCGCGTCACCAAATGGCCCAACAGCCGTGGGTGAGTGTTGGCTAGTAAGTAAGTAGGTCAGTGCGTCACCAAATGGCCCAACAGCCGTGGGTGAGTGTTGGCTAGTAAGTAAGTAGGTCAGCGCGTCACCAAATGGCCCAACAGCCGTGGGTGAGTGTTGGATAGTAAGTAAGTAGGTCAGCGCGTCACCAAATGGCCCAACAGCCGTGGGTGAGTGTTGGCGAGTGAGTAAGTAGGTCAGCGCGTCACCAAATGGCCCAACAGCCGTGGGTGAGTGTTGGCTAGTAAGTAAGTAGGTCAGCGCGTCACCAAATGGCCCAACAGCCGTGGGTGAGTGTTGGCTAGTAAGTAAGTAGGTCAGCGCGTCACCAAATGGCCCAACAGCCGTGGGTGAAAGTTGGCGAGTGAGTAAGTAGGTCAGCGCGTCACCAAATGGACCAACAGCCGTGGGTGAGTGTTGGCTAGTAAGTAAGTAGGTCAGCGCGTCACCAAATGGCCCAACAGCCGTGGGTGAGTGTTGGCTAGTAAGTAAGTAGGTCAGCGCGTCACCAAATGGCCCAACAGCCGTGGGTGAGTGTTGGCGAGTGAGTAAGTAGGTCAGCGCGTCACCAAATGGCCCAACAGCCGTGGGTGAGTGTTGGCTAGTAAGTAAGTAGGTCAGCGCGTCACCAAATGGCCCAACAGCCGTGGGTGAGTGTTGGCGAGTGAGTAAGTAGGTCAGCGCGTCACTAAATGGCCCAACAGCCGTGGGTGAGTGTTGGCGAGTGAGTAAGTTAGTCTTTGAAGAACATGAATAGAATTTTCTGTATCGAGAAAATTAACATAACAACAAAATTTTTCGTTCAGGATTTAAGAGAAGGATTATCCTTCATTCTCTACATCAGCGATTCCCAACCGGTGGGTCCAAGAAGGGTTTCAGATGGGTCGTGACTCGATTCTGAAACTATCAAAAACCAGAAAATAAACCAGAAAAGATAAAAAAAAATCCAAGAAAATTGAATTGAATTTGAATTATTTTCTTTTAGCCATATTCTTAGGTCATAATTCTATAAAGCAATCAAAAATAAAACGCACAAACAAACATTTAAAACATTGTATATAGGCATATATATATATATATATATATATATATATATATATATATATATACACTGTATATACATATATTTGCAATATTTGATGTTAAATTATATACATAAAGAAGGGATAGGATACAAATATTGTTTTTACTCTACATGTAACTTTGGATAGTGTTGATATTCCGTTAAGGAGAGGATTGTAGCTTAAAAGGGTTGGAGACTACTGCTCTAGAACATAGAAAACTATTCTTCAAAAAGGTTTTGCACAATCTTCAAAACGTTTTTGCACAACCTCCAAAAACCCACTGCATGGCCTTCAAACACCATCTGCACTATTTTAAAACCGTCTACACGTTCTTCAAAACCTTTTGCACAAACTTCAATATATTTTAAAGGTACTCAAAAGTATTTTTGAAACAGTTACTTATAAATATTTTTTAATAGCGAAAAGTAAGTTAATAATTAATAGTAACCATTGTTCTTAGTTAAAATATTTCTTGGTCAACATAATTTTTGGTTAACTATTATATATATTTACATAAATTTATATATACATTTATATATAAACTACTCAGGCTATTCAAAAACAAGAATTATTTTGTGTTATTGAAAGCTTTTCATTGACTAAAAACACCAACATCATCAGGAATGAACTAACGCGATAATCTGATTCCATTAGGCCTATTCATTCCATTCTATCCTGACGATTTTGGTACTGTTATATATATATATATATATATATATATATATATATATATATATATATATATGCTGATAAGTATTCCTTCACGGTTGGGAAAATATGATGAATAGTTATTATCTGGAGTACATCCGTTCATTCTGCAGTACATAAAATCGCAGTTCCGACGTCTCGCTACAATCTCATCTAGCATTGACGAGGTTTTTCAACTATTGTTAGGTTCACCTCGTCAAAGCTGGATGAGATTCTAGCGAAACGTCGGAACTGCTATTTTATGCACTGCAGAATGAACGGATGTAGCCTACTCCAGATAATAATTATTCATTATATATATATATATATACATATATATATATATATATATATATATATATATGTATATGTATATGTATATATATATATATATATATATATATATATATATATATATATATATATATATATATATATATTTGTAGATTATGCAACACTGTTTTCTTGTATACACTCATCACTTTCACTTATGTACTAAAACAAGAACATGTACTTGTTTAAGTACATAAGTGAAAGTGATATATATATATATATATATATATATATATATATATATATATATATATATATTTAGTCTAATTTAACCTATTCCAGAAAGCAGTCTATGCACAATAAATCGGGACAAACCGATTTTACCCCTTAACAAATAAACTATCACATTAAGCTTTGAAATAGAATTAGGGTTGACGGACGAAAATTGAAACGCATAAAGGGCGTTATCCGATTTATTACGAGTAAATACGTTGGACATTTACGATATGTTAATGTAATATTGGACTGGCCTACTGTTCGAGGGTGTCGTCTCCCCTCGCCAATGAATACAAAGCTGCGGGAGTATAATGCAAGTCTTTGATCTCAACCAACGTTCCAGTAAGTGTTTCGGACTTTTTGTTCTAAGATAATTGTCAAGAGATAAAGTCCCATCCGCGTCGTGGCTTAGATCTTTTACAGGTATGATTAGAAAAATCTTTATTGTGACATATCAAAATATATGGGATAACTGAGTCAACAAAAATTCCCAATTCTCTTACAAAAAAGCGTTCGGGAGAGCCCCAACAAAAGTGACGAGAAAATAGAGCTATAGTTTCGCAAAAGTTTCAAAGAAAATCGCTGAAAAAATGAATTTATACATTTTTCAATTTTTAAATCTTTTTTTGAGGATGTATATAATAAAGATTAATATTTATTATATTTAATACTAAAATAATGTGAGTAACAAAAAACATTTAGGCTATTAGATGTTTCTGAACACAAGTCAAATCAGTTCTTTAAAACGTATAAGACGGGCCTAAAAATGTTGAATTAACCATTGGATTTTAAAAAAATTCGATAAAAATACATAATTTATTATTACAGTTATATTGAATTATTTGTATTGAGATTTATCAAAATATAAATAAATTAATATATTTATATACTGATCAAAACTATTTAACAATCATCTACGCGTAAAACGGCTGTTCTACAACATAACCTATAACACAAAATCAGCTGTTACATGAAATCATATGTTGTAAAAGGTTTATGCCGTAGCCCTAAGCTATGAGTTTCAGAAATAGCGTGATTTACAGTTTAATTTAAAACAGAATAGGATTCTACGAAGGTGAAATTGGCCAGAGGGAGTAGGGGATACCGCCATCTGAGCGAATAGGAAGTTCACATCTTGCTACGTGAGAGAGCCTTGTTGCCAATTCGACGTTAAACTTCCGTTCGTCGCTCAGTTTCATCGTCGCTGTGGTGGAGTAATTTACTAATGCTGTAGCTTGCTTCGTTCTGCCGCTGGCGACGGCGGGTTGACAGTCACAGAGTTCGAACTGACAACACCGCATCTCTACCTTGCCACAGATCCATTTCTATTCTACTTTAAACAAAGTATAGCAATGATTTAATCTCATGTTTTGTTCACCACGCGTAAAGAAGTTATAACTCAAAATACCTTTTATAGGGGAACAACCAGTAAGGCAATTAACAAATAGCCAATAGGTAAAAGTAATAAATCGCCTGTTACGGGATATAAGCGAGATATTATGTAAGCACAAGTGCAATGCCTTATTTCCGAAGTAGCCTAGACCTATAGGGAGGTTTATCTACCTGTTAATCCTCCTTGTACGTAATGTAACCAATTGTAGATGGAATTAGTTAGAACTAATAACAAGGTCTTTCTATATCCCTAACAAACGTTCCTTTTATTTTAAAGGAATAGACATTTTAATAGAATTAGCCTATAAATGTTAGTTTTAGTCATCATGTTGGATACAATTATAATAAATTTGTTAGGGCAGTGAGAAATTATGACAATTTTTTAACAAACACTAGATCAGACAGGTTTTCTTCATATTTACAAGCGCTAAAATAAGTACTAAAAACGAAAAATTAACTATAAGTATCTTACAGCAGATATATTTGTCAAAACCTACATTAATAATCGTCATACACAAATAACGTAGCTTTAGAAAAGTAGATTTTCCCAAAGTAAGCTAACTAGTTGCTGAATTGAATTGAACGTAAGGAGAACAACGTTTTCTTACCCCTACTCAAACCTCTCCTGACAAGATAAATAACTTGATACTATATAGTGAAATATTTACGTGGTAGCTAAATGTAGCAGGTATAAAATAAGGCTCCGGTATGTAAAGGACATTGACTTTTTAAAATTCCCACTGTTATTTTTAGTTTCTTCACAATATTTCAAATCTTTTAAATTTCATTTTTTAAAATTATTTTCCAGTGTTTTTGGAAAGTTTTTATAATATCGTTCACTTCATAACAACCCATTTTCTTTTAGAAAAAGTTCAGTTATAATTTAGTTATATTTTTTAATAATAAAACGTTATAATTTTCCAAATGGTTTTTAGAATATATTAAAACAAATTATTATTATTGTTTTCAAATATAAATATGGATATTCTGGCAATTGCAGACGCCTGCATTTGCTAACAAATTTTAAAAAAACAATAAATAGATCTACCTATAGGCTAGGGCTTAAGCACAGGAAATTGTAATCATGTTTTTACTCCCATCTGGTTGTCGTCGAAACCTCCATTGTACAACATTAAACTGTTGCCATGGTTACCACACAATATCATAAATAGTACTCTAGGGTTAAAAATAAATGAAAAGAATTAAAAAATAAAACATCATCAAAATTTATAATTACTAGCTTTCAAATTAATATAATAATTCAAGTGAGACAACGTAATGCAGGAAACAAGTGTTTTATTGTTTTAATTAGATCGAGCTACAGAAATATACGATACCTAATTTGTTAGAGATTCATGTACCTTATTACGAACAAATTTTAAACAAAAAATATTTAATATAAGTAGCAGAAACCAGAGATGGTGTTTCAAAATTTTCATGTAATATAATAACCTAACTTTACAAACACGAAACTTTAGAGACTCAATGGCTAGACTCCTTGGCCTACTTCTTTAACAAAATGTCTCTTCTTATGCTACATTAAATTACTAAATAGCTATTTTACAACCAGTAACCAAATATCCGGATGGAGACAAATTATGTTTCAACTTAAACTAGGCCAAGGAACACTCTTTCACTTCATCAACCAGTTAGCTTACCTCAGAGCAATTTTTTCTTTTCTTGTGATCAAATTTTTCCTAATCATGTACATTGTAGCTAATTATAATATAGCAATATATTTTACTTTAAAAAAAATCTATTTCAATAATACACGACGTAAGTTGTGTTTAAAAGTTTAGGTTATGTTTTTGTATTTTGTTCACATTTTAATTACTCTTTCCTATTTATAACACTTATAGGCTGATTATATATTTATAGTTTAAAATATATTTATAAAGTAATATGTAAATATGAAAACACATTGTAGTTATCCTGAAACTCCCCACATGTAGCGCATGTCGTTACTGATCTTTGTCAACATCTCATGATTTTGAAAGGTTTTATATAATAAAATAAATCCCCTTATAATGTTTAAATGTAGGTAAATATTGAGTAATCCAAAAGGCTATTTTCGGGATTCCAACACTGATTTTGTAAAAGACAGAATAGTAAACCCCTAACGCAAAAATTATTTTATTTGAACCTACAACCTGTATAAAACAAGCTATTGACAATGTGTCACAGATTCACTTCTCGATGATTTGTAATATTTTCATGGCATTATAATAAAACTGAGAGCGTTAGCGTGGATCAAATAGGCAGCGATGTTTCACTCCAAATCCTCCTTGTTTATCATCGCGCACCTGTTAAAACGATTAAAATATTTGTGTTGCGATAAGTAGCGCGGGCCTGCTGTAGTAGGCTCACGCGCACAAGCTAGGCGAGCTGATAAGCTTTACAGCCAGCTTTATTAAATCCTTTGGTTGTGTACAGTGTGTTGTACGTCGACGAGAACATCTTCAACCTTGTTCCAGATTTGTTGGCACCTGAGCGATCGATAGAAAAAAACTGTACTAGCCTTGGTCAAAAACATCAAGATGTATCAAATAGGCATTCCTCTAAACCACTAGCATCAGTACATCGGCTGCTACTCGGTAACACAGAATTTAGGAATTTCGTTACGACCGAGCTATTTACGGCGTTAAAAACCCTGGTACACAGCCCTGTGATTCCTCATGGGCGGATCTAGGATATTTTAGGAAGGTTTAAGATGAAAGAAAGCTTATCTCAATAATAAAAAAGTACTTACCTCGCATAGAGAAATAGCTTTACAAATTTACTATAATGCAGGATATATTTTGATTAAATTCCTCCTATTAGCTCACACTCTCCTGATTTATATATATAAATACATAAATACATATATAAATACATATATAAATGCATATATATAAATACATAAATACATATATAAATGCATTATATATATATATACATATATATATATATATATATATATATACATATATATATATATATATATATATATATATATATATATATATATATATATATATTGTACAAATATTCAATCGTTAATAAAATACGTTTTCATTCATTCAATCGAGTTCAAGCAGAGCCTACATTTTTTCAACCTATAGGGGATGAAAATTGACCTTATTACAGTTTAAAAAAATATTTATTCAGTAATTAAATTATTAAAATTTGAGGGTCCATCCGGATTTGAACTGAGAATCTTCATGTTCGAAGTCTAACGTGCAATGCGCCAACTTTACAATATATAAAAATTTGTTTCTAAAATATGTATATGAATCCTCCCCCAATCTGGCAACAGTAAACTGTTGTCATGGTTACCACACAATATCATAAATAGTACTCTAGGGTTAAAGGTAAATGAAAAGAATAAAATAAAGAAACTGGAAATAAGCAAACAATGATACAAGAAGGCCTATTCTTACTTGACCTCAGCAGGAATTTATTTTACAAAAAATGTTTATATTACTTGTTGTGAAGGATAACTAAACTTTTGATACGCGAGTCGAGCAAACTTATTTATTACAAAACAGACGTTTCAATAACTGGATTGTTCCCCTTATGAAATCTGTATATAAAAATGTAGTCCTTAATTTCAACACTAGATGAGGAGGCAAAATATCATTTCCTCGTCACTTTACTAAATACGTTGAGGTATAGGCCAATGGATCTAGTAGCCTTGCTTCGTTCATTAATATAACTGTTCGTACTTTTAGAAAAAAGGATTGTAACATAATTTCAAAATTTTATAAATTCACAAAGAAAGCTTGAGCTTAGCAAGATTTCTTAGAATGAATATTTTATCTTGTCAAAGTGGAAAGCTATGCTGTTTTTGATGCCATTTTTCACTAGTTATTTGTGTGAGAGTAGTTTTTCTGAACTGTTGCATATAAAAATTAAAATAGAAACAAACTAACAATTGTTAAAGAGATTAAGGACTTAAGGATAAAGTTAGGTTCAATTACTCCTCCGATTGACTCTTTACTCACAAACACCAACAGAGTATCGCAATAGTCAAAACACACGTTTTTTATTAATTTGTACGTTTTTTGGACGTTTTTTATATAATTGTTAAATAAAACTTTAATGTGCATAATGGCTTTAATTTTCTTTTATTGTTTTATAGCTATTCAAAATTAATGAAAAAGTGAATGAATAACTAAATAGTTTTATTACTTATTTAATTAAAATAAAATAATTGTAGACGTATTTCTGACAGAAAATGTATTTCTAAAACATAAAATAGGTTGCTTTCTTCCAATTCACACTACACCCTTCAGACCTTTCTTCTCCCTAGACCCTTCGAGGATGGTGGTACTCCAAAATCTACAAAAACCTTCAGGTTGTACGCAGTTGCAACTAATATTTATTATAAAAAAATTTAATAGTAAAATTTTAATATTTTACAATATTTTTACCCTTATTTTAAATATAAAAATATGAAGTTACAATGATAAATAAGATCATTTTCTGCTCTGAAGAGATTTTATGTCTGTTCTATTTGGCATTTGATTATAAACCTACAATAAATATTTTTTTATTGAACTATTACCACTCTGTTCAACTGTTATCGAATCACATGGTATTATTTTATAAATGCATATTTTTAACACGTTCGGAATAAGTTCGATGTAAGCTATAACTTTTCCTCTGTGACAGAGGCATTGCATACCTCACAGATGATTACACATAACCTTATATTAAACGGTCAGGCTTTAGCGTTAGGAATAGCTCAAACTAAAATTTATATTCGGATTTACACTGTGACTTTAAAAGTAACTATTTGTATAAATAGCCCCAACGCAACGCAAACTTGCTGTTGAAAGACAGACATTTTGTTTTCATGTAATACACATGTTTCTATGACAACTGAACGTAAACAGCAAAATATTATTTGTATCCAATCGTAGGTTAAGCGGTACCATTTGCTGTGGTCCGTTCTTTGAAATATTAATTATTTTATCTCATACTAATCTTGTATTTCGAAACATCCTGTTTTAATATTTATTTCTATATAAATTCCGTTAATAGTTTATTTTAAATTGTAGATGTAAATAGTCCTTTTCGTTTTATGTTTAAATATTACGGTGAAATTTGTCCGTTATTCGCTGTTGGCTAATGGAAGGAAAATTCTATAGTTCGTCTGTATTGCTCGGCAGTAGAGAAAAAGAAAATCTACTTATAGACATCTTTCCTAGCGACTTCAAGAAACCGTTTTAGTTTTTGAACATTTCGATAAATTTGTCCGTTATTCGCTGTTGGCTAATGGAAGGAAAATTCTGTAGTTCGTCTGTATTGCTCGGCAGTAGAAAAAAAGAAAATCTACTTATAGACATCTTGCCTAGCGACTTCAAGAAACCGTTTTAGTTTTTGAACATTTCGATAAATTTGTCCGTTATTCGCTGATGGCTAATGGAAGGAAAATTCTATAGTTCGTCTGTATTGCTCGGCAGTAGAAAAAAAGAAAATCTACTTATAGACATCTTGCCTAGCGACTTCAAGAAACCGTTTTAGTTTTTGAACATTTCGATAAATTTGTCCGTTATTCGCTGATGGCTAATGGAAGGAAAATTCTATAGTTCGTCTGTATTGCTCGGCAGTAGAGAAAAAGAAAATCTACTTATAGACATCTTTCCTAGCGACTTCAAGAAACAGTTTTAGTTTTTGAACATTTCGATAAATTTGTCCGTTATTCGCTGATGGCTAATGGAAGGAAAATTCTATAGTTCGTCTGTATTGCTCGGCAGTAGAGAAAAAGAAAATCTACTTATAGACATCTTTCCTAGCGAGTTCAAGAAACCGTTTTAGTTTTTGAACATTTCGATAAATTTGTCCGTTATTCGCTGATGGCTAATGGAAGGAAAATTCTATAGTTCGTCTGTATTGCTCGGCAGTAGAGAAAAAGAAAATCTACTTATAGACATCTTTCCTAGCTACTTCAAGAAACCGTTTTAGTTTTTGAACATTTCGATAAATTTGTCCGTTATTCGCTGTTGGCTAATAGCAGGAATAGTTTAAGAATTCTATAGTTAGTTTTATATTACTCGGCAGTAGAAAAAAAAGGTTTTCATGGACATCTTCTAGGTGATAACTTAGAATAATGCGGACCACGTAAACGGTTACTTGGCCTTGAGTGATCGCAGTAGGCGGGACGGAGAGGTAGAGAGTTCGTATAAATACTTTCCTACAAAAATGATAAGGACTGTTAAAACACTCACTTGCATTCAACGGTCAATATTAAATAAACTCAACAAAAATTAGCTTCCATATAAAGTAACAAAGAATCTTGAAGTATGTGTCCCTATACATATCGGAGACTGAAGCTGTTGTGTATAGAACATTCTGAGTATGTACATGGTAGACCATTTGCCCAATGCAAGCACTACAAATATTCTTTAATCTGTAATAAAGTCGCAGATTTGTTCTAATGTGTTAATGTCGAGTGAAGAAACCTAGTTTACTTAGTTTTATTCCAATGTTCCAAGAAGCCTCCTTTCCTAATAGCTTCGTATACTTTCATGTCATGTATTGCTTTATTGCCATGTAATTCTAAAGGATCACAGTTTCTTTAGTTAACAGTTAAAGCAAGATCTTAGAAGGAGAGTCAGAAGAATGGGAAGATCTTAGTAGGTAGGTCAGAAGGATGGGAATGTCTTAGTGGGAGAGCCAGAAGAACGGGAAAATCTTAGTAGGAGAGTCAGAAGGATGGGAAGGTCTTAGTGGGAGAGCCAGAAGTATAGGAAGATCTTAGTAGGAGAGACAAAAGTATGGGAAGATCTTAGTAGGAGAGTCAGAAGAATGGGAAGATCATAGTAGAAGAGTCAAAAGGATGGGAAGATCTTAGTAGGAGAGTCAGACGTATAGGAAGATCTTAGTAGGAGAGACAAAAGTAT
>JBAIZL010000005.1:63357654-63382654 GCA_036971475.1 Prosapia bicincta | reverse complement strand
TTTTAGTGGCCATAGTAATACAAGACGCTACCATTCAAAGTTATAGTAACATATTACGCTACTACTATTGGATACAATAACAGAGTACGCTAACCATTAGTTTTCATAAAAACACAGTATGCTACTTTTAGTGGCCATAGTAATACAAGACGCTACCATTCAAAGTTATAGTAACATATTACGCTACTACTATTAGCTACAATAACAGAGTACGCTACCATTAGTTTTCGTAGTAACACAGTATGCTACTTTTAGTGGCCATAGTAATACAAGACGCTACCATTCAAAGTTATAGTAACATATTACGCTACTACTATTGGCTACAATAACAGAGTACGCTACCATTAGTTTTCGTAGTAACACAGTATGCTACTTTTAGTGGCCATAGTAATACAAGACGCTACCATTCAAAGTTATAGTAACATATTACGCTACTACTATTGGCTACAATAACAGAGTACGCTACCATTAGTTTTCGTAGTAACACAGTATGCTACTTTTAGTGGCCATAGTAATACAAGACGCTACCATTCGAAGTTATAGTAACATATTACGCTACTACTATTGGCTACAATAACAGAGTACGCTACCATTAGTTTTCGTAGTAACACAGTATGCTACTTTTAGTGGCCATAGTAATACAAGACGCTACCATTCGAAGTTATAGTAACATATTACGCTACTACTATTGGCTACAATAACAGAGTACGCTACCATTAGTTTTCATAGTAACACAGTATGCTACTTTTAGTGGCCATAGTAATACAAGACGCTACCATTCAAAGTTATAGTAACATATTACGCTACTACTATTGGCTACAATAACAGAGTACGCTACCATTAGTTTTCGTAGTAACACAGTATGCTACTTTTAGTGGCCATAGTAATACAAGACGCTACCATTCGAAGTTATAGTAACATATTACGCTACTACTATTGGATACAATAACAGAGTACGCTACCATTAGTTTTCATAATAACACAGTACGCTACTTTTAGTAGCCATAGTAATACAAGACGCTACCATTCGAAGTTATAGTAACATATTACGCTACTACTATTGGCTACAATAACAGAGTACGCTACCATTAGTTTTCATAATAACACAGTACGCTACTTTTAGTAGCCATAGTAATACAAGACGCTACCATTCAAAGTTATAGTAACATATTACGCTACTACTATTGGCTACAATAACAGAGTACGCTACCATTAGTTTTCGTAGTAACACAGTATGCTACTTTTAGTGGCCATAGTAATACAAGACGCTACCATTCGAAGTTATAGTAACATATTACGCTACTACTATTGGCTACAATAACAGAGTACGCTACCATTAGTTTTCATAATAACACAGTACGCTACTTTTAGTAGCCATAGTAATACAAGACGCTACCATTCAAAGTTATAGTAACATATTACGCTACTACTATTGGCTACAATAACAGAGTACGCTACCATTAGTTTTCATAATAACACAGTACGCTACTTTTAGTGGCCATAGTAATACAAGACGCTACCATTCAAAGTTATAGTAACATATTACGCTACTACTATTGGATACAATAACAGAGTACGCTAACCATTAGTTTTCATAAAAACACAGTATGCTACTTTTAGTGGCCATAGTAATACAAGACGCTACCATTCAAAGTTATAGTAACATATTACGCTACTACTATTAGCTACAATAACAGAGTACGCTACCATTAGTTTTCGTAGTAACACAGTATGCTACTTTTAGTGGCCATAGTAATACAAGACGCTACCATTCAAAGTTATAGTAACATATTACGCTACTACTATTGGCTACAATAACAGAGTACGCTACCATTAGTTTTCGTAGTAACACAGTATGCTACTTTTAGTGGCCATAGTAATACAAGACGCTACCATTCAAAGTTATAGTAACATATTACGCTACTACTATTGGCTACAATAACAGAGTACGCTACCATTAGTTTTCGTAGTAACACAGTATGCTACTTTTAGTGGCCATAGTAATACAAGACGCTACCATTCGAAGTTATAGTAACATATTACGCTACTACTATTGGCTACAATAACAGAGTACGCTACCATTAGTTTTCGTAGTAACACAGTATGCTACTTTTAGTGGCCATAGTAATACAAGACGCTACCATTCGAAGTTATAGTAACATATTACGCTACTACTATTGGCTACAATAACAGAGTACGCTACCATTAGTTTTCGTAGTAACACAGTATGCTACTTTTAGTGGCCATAGTAATACAAGACGCTACCATTCAAAGTTATAGTAACATATTACGCTACTACTATTGGCTACAATAACAGAGTACGCTACCATTAGTTTTCGTAGTAACACAGTATGCTACTTTTAGTGGCCATAGTAATACAAGACGCTACCATTCGAAGTTATAGTAACATATTACGCTACTACTATTGGCTACAATAACAGAGTACGCTACCATTAGTTTTCGTAGTAACACAGTATGCTACTTTTAGTGGCCATAGTAATACAAGACGCTACCATTCGAAGTTATAGTAACATATTACGCTACTACTATTGGCTACAATAACAGAGTACGCTACCATTAGTTTTCGTAGTAACACAGTATGCTACTTTTAGTGGCCATAGTAATACAAGACGCTACCATTCGAAGTTATAGTAACATATTACGCTACTACTATTGGCTACAATAACAGAGTACGCTACCATTAGTTTTCGTAGTAACACAGTATGCTACTTTTAGTGGCCATAGTAATACAAGACGCTACCATTCGAAGTTATAGTAACATATTACGCTACTACTATTGGCTACAATAACAGAGTACGCTACCATTAGTTTTCGTAGTAACACAGTATGCTACTTTTAGTGGCCATAGTAATACAAGACGCTACCATTCGAAGTTATAGTAACATATTACGCTACTACTATTGGATACAATAACAGAGTACGCTACCATTAGTTTTTATAGTAACACAGTACGCTACTTTTAGTGGTCATAGTAATACAAGACGCTAATGAATAAAAATGCTATGTGTATATATAGAGTTATATATATATAATATTTTTTATTGTCTGTTAATAACTATTATTTTTTTTATATAGACTAATGACAGATCACAGACAATTTTGCTTTTTTAAACCCTCACGTTTCGAATTTCTTTCCGAAATTCCTTTTAAAGAGCTAAATTTTAATTAAACAATTATACAACATAACTTACAATTTATAAAATACATAAAATTATATAAAACATAATAAAAACCAACAAATTATAAAACCCTTAATAAATATCCATTTACAAGTCAAAAATCCCATCGCAATAATCACTATAAAATCTTGACCTGTAAATGGATATTTATTAAGGGTTTTATAATTTGTTGATTTTATATAAATAGTAAGATATGTTTAGTTGTTTAATTGAAATTGAGGTCTTAGTAGGAATTTCTGTAAAATATTCGAAACGTTGAGTCTTTTAAAAATGCAAAATTGTCTGCGATTTGTCATTAACCTATATATATATATATATATAGTAGAAAAAAATGTTAAATAGTTGATGCCTTTCGTTTGTAAAGTATATGTTTGTGGTGACACGCTTCAACTTTTTTCAACTTACTATTATTATTGTTTATTATCTTAACAAAATAATTTGTTTCCAAGTTTTAAAATGTTGCCATATTTGTTATCTTTATTGCTCTTGAAAGCATGTAACCTAACTAAACAATTACTTAGGCGGCTTGTTCGATAAAATAGCTGCAAGATACAGAGACTACATCATATACCGCGTGGGTAGCGTGTTTGTAGATCCACAACAGCAGTGCCACAGTACCTAATACTGTGATAATGTCTTACAAGTTATTTGACAACTTAAAGAGTTTGTAGTTCATTAACCTTACTTCCTGCCATTTGATTTTTAGGCGATATATAAGCATCACCTACAGAGACCTACAGAGTTAGTGTTTAAGTTTAAAAAAAAAATACAATTGCCATTTTGCGTTTTTGTCAAATTCTACTAAAAGGAACAGTTTTTCCATTCTAGTTCTTCCGTATTTTCCTCCAAATTCTTTTATACTTCCGATTCTTTTCAATTATCTTCTATTAGCCTACTAGTTTTCCAGTGGACTCTTTCCTCTTTCTGGCGCTGTTCACTTTGTCTCTGCGGTGTGGCAGAGGACAAATAAAAACGCATAGTGTCGTCACTAGTCAAACAATTGCCAGAATCAACTAATAATCCTACTCTGTTAATTGACTAGTGATGTATTTATATATGCCTAGATCACTATCATACTACATAAATACTGGATACTAGGCTACTGTAGGCTATATTTTTATCCGCTTAGTTTAGTTGTAAATAATCTTATTTTATGAGCCGGTGTTATTAAATATTAATGCTATTTCTATTTATCAATGTTTTTAGTTCGGTTTTTACATTTCTTGTGAACGTTTATATTGATAATTTTCACAAATAGAACTGTAGACTTTTCAGTATAGACAAATATAATATTGCGGCCATCGACTAGTGTATGCATGGGTCAGTTTTTGTACAAATTTTAGTGATTTACAAAATATTGGTTCTTTATTGTATTAGATATCATTTTAACTTGACTCTGTTAGTGTGTACAATATTTTCACCATTTAAAGAACATTTTTTTAAATATTTTGCAGCAATTTTTTGACATTGTTAATTAGTTGTTAGCGAAATAGTAGCCCTAACTAAGAATCGATTGTTCGTATTTGGTCAAAAACGGGTCTGAGATTTCGTTGGAACCTCTACTCAAAAATCGACTACCCATATATAGAACAAAAGAATCTACCCATACTGGCCATTGTTTTAATTACGCTCAATAATTGAAAGGAAATCTGTTATATTCAGATGCATAGCTAACAGGTGTATTTTATTTATTGGCGATTCTGTTATATATTTAACTTATTAGGTTTATATAAGTATAAATTTCCAAGGTATTCTTCAATTTCTAATTAGGATTTTGCATAATAGGCCTCTAATATAACTAAAACCATCCGACAAGTTCAATTATAGAAAGGTTTGGTTAGTCAGTCAAATATTAAAATCGCCTCTATCCAGTTTAACCCTTTAAATTCTATTACTCCTTAAAGTCAATCAGAGGTTTTATTGTAAATTAACTTTAATCTCTAATTAAACTGGGTAAGGAATCAGTTTCACCAGTTACACGGGGCGAAGGGTTTCTGACATCCCCTTGTCATCATTTGGCTGTGACAAATGGCTCAAGGTAAATGGATCGTATGCTGAGACGAAGCGGAAATCTGACAAGAGGGGGTCTGGAGAGAGTTAAGGGGCAGAAAGTGATTCAAATAAGCCTAAGCAGCCCGTATTAAGGCTTCGCGGGGCCCAGAGTAAATTTCCCCAAGAACCGCAACCGAGGCGCATCCCGTTTCAAAACAGGTTTACTTCAGGTAAGCGAATATGACCCGTAATTCCCAAATAATCCCAATATCAAGAGGTCTTTATGTCCTTTCGTTAATCGTCTGATGGGTGGCAACGCTTTCATATTTGAACCATAAAAGATTTCACTGTTCCCGGATATAGAAAACCATCAATTTTTACTTTTTAAATCATTTCAGGTCCCAAACAAAATAGTTGTTAAACTGTCTAGAAATTACAAGTTATCTACAAAGTAATAAATTTCCATGCAATATAAATTTAGATAATTTCTCTTTTACCTAAACTAAACTTGTAGGCCTATAGGCCGTATATGTTGGAAAATGCATGACCATGATTAAATTAAATGTAATTTTCCATTAAATTTTATTTCGATTTAGACGAAAGTAAAAAAAAACTGTAATACTGTCTACGCACAGATCGACAAACTATGCGTAAAAAACCCTACTCTGGAAAGTAACATTTGAATGTTTACGTAATATCCTGAACCTAGTAGACGCTCTTCTTACGACACTGTTACACGTCATATTGTTTTAAATTTACTTTGTCGGTGACGTAATCAGTGACGGAGAATAATTTTGTCGCAGTAACTAGTGACGTCAATAGTTGTCTTCTGGTAATAGCGTCATAACAAGTACTTTTAAAACAGAAATAAATAAAATTTCTGTTTTATTTATTTAAAATTTTTTTGAAGTAGGCCTACAAGAGAAACTTTGCTGTGGTTCCCAAATATAAACCGTCTCTACACCCAGAGCTTCTTAAAACGTTAAATAATTTAAAATTCACTACTTTATGGTATTTTATGGTTTCTTACCAATCTAGCAAATGAAAGTACAAATTTTCACTGCGTACTACTATTATTATTTGAAGATTTTTGCGGGTTATTGTTGTCAAAACACAACATTAAACAAAATCTTGAAAGATCTTAATAAAATATTTTCGTTCAGTTCTAACGGAAACGGTTCGCGCAAAATACGGTGGCAAGTTTCTACTGTTGTACTTCCAGTTTTTGTGGCGGGAAGTACCCTGGGTATTGTTAAGTAAATGGTGTACGACGACTTTCTTTAAATGGCAACAGCACCTTTAAAGCCGTGTGGACACTTCCACTTTGTAATTGAAGCTGTAACAAAAACACCGGATTTTTTACGCCAGAAGTATGTACCGATGAAAGCAGTTTTCAGCGATCACAGAAGCATTTAGTAAAACGTCATCTTGAGATGTGTATTTTCCTGTAAGTTTGACGTTTTAATCTGTAGTCCTATGCTCATGCTTGATCGTGCGATTCCTTGAGAAAAATTGTAATCTATTTTTTAAGGAGTACTTTTTTTAACGGTTACAATCCTTCGTAGTTCCAATCATTCTACCCAAACTCCCTCCTTCATAGATAACTGTGAGACATCGAAGATTTACAGCATAGAATGTGAGACGTACGCTGCATTATATATTGGCCAAACCCGTAGGAGTATTAGGATAAGAAGCGGGGATCACTTTGCTCATTTTAAAAACAACAAACCTGAATACTCAGCTATGGCCAAGCATTGCCTGGACAACCGGCATTACTTTACGTCTCACCATCCTAAGTTGTTGACGCAAGTCACGAGGCGGAATACTATGGATGCTTGGGAGACATGGTATATCAACAAATCTCAAGATGTCTCAGTAAACAATGAGTCGGGCCCGGTCCAGGGCTCCTCCCTTCTGTATTTAAATTCTGTGTTGTTCCGCTAAGAATGTGATTCGTAACTGTTTCAGATCTAACAAATGTTAAATTAGTTGCTACGACTGCCTTGTTAAAGATGTTAAATAATGTGTAAGTGTTGATGTTTGTTTATTTATCTTGATAATGTTTTTAGTTATAATTTTGTATAAACCAATTTTATTTGTAAATTGTTTATAACGTGTATTTCTATAATATACCATCGTTATTTTTTTAACTGTTTAAGCTTTGTTTAGGGTTTGTTTTTTGATAATGGTGCGAGAAAAAGAAAAAAGAACAAAATACTAATAATATTAACAGTAATGTAAAATAGATGACTCTCCTGAGTAAAGGGTTTTGTCCTCTGTAATTAGATTAGTTTTATTGCTTGACTTTGTATGTTATATCTTGTTTGATTTATTAACTTGCACGATAACTTGACGATATGTTAGTAGTAGCCAAGCACTAAGGAAGGCGACATGGTCGCCGAAACTAGTTTGTTGTGAACTAGTGTGTTTGTTTATAAAAAACTAATTTTTGGTGAGATTTTGAGTTGAATATTTTGAGTTAAACTTTTAACACTTAAAACTGAAATCAAAAGATTTTTTTCGAGAGAGAGGTGGAAAAGATAAGAGGGAAATTGAGTGAAGAATGTATGAAGAGAGTAATAGAACAAGTTTTAAGTAAAAAATGACAATAAGGGAAGCAAGTGAAAAATACAGTGTTCCAAGAAGCTCATTAGGGGACAGACTGAGAGCTATATCTAAGGGGAAGTTGTGGAACGCTCAGGAAAATGAAAGTTGTGGGAAACAAACTAAGTAAATATTACAAAAGTACAAGTTTAAGAAAGCTTGGAGGTGTAATTACGAAACTAGCCCAAACAAGGCTAATGACGTCACTCACTGCATCATTTGCGGCGAGGGTTTTGAAGAAGACTGTATACAGTACCGAGTGTCCGAGGACTTTGTTCACGAAAATTGTACCGACTTAGAAGGAAGAGTCTTTATTACTAGTGGGATGCTTTACGAAAAGGCAATAAGATAAGAAGTGACTAAGAGTTTTTATGTTCATCCTAACGTAAAATAGGCTATATTTTTAATTTTTACTTCACAAAAACATAACTAAAACTTTAAAAAATGACAAAAAAGTGTTTTATAGTTGATTTTTTGAGAATATTTATTTTTTATGAATATTTTATGGATGAATATATAATGAAAATAAGTTAAAAGTTCCCTTATTCAGCACATGTTTGTCCGATACCATCCTCTATAATCTGTAAGATTTTCTAATTTGCGAAATAAATATTTCTTTTATATTTTAAAACAAAACTATTTAATGGTACTTGGGTAAAGGTATAAAGGTTGGAACAGCAAATAAGTCAATTATTCTAAGTACATAAATAAAACGTTATATGGAAAAAGTTAAAGTGGCCGATACCACCCAACCTTCCCTAATTCGGGATATGCTTTGGATCAACCAATGTTTGCTCTTAACTGAAAATTGCAAATGTTTTTTTATGAAACAGTGATTTTGTTATAAAACAGTAAGAGGCCAAGGCCGCGGTGAAAACGTTTTGTAAATTTCACCTTCTTTCTGAACAATCTTTCGTTAATGAATTGATATGGGTAATGCATAGGGCCTACTCAATCATGTCCAAGTGCTGTCGAGACCTTTTATACCGTACTTAGGCTACTGACAATGAATGTGCTACGAAATAGCTCCGAACGATTTGAACCGCCTTACAAATTTCGAAGCCTAAGTTGAAATTCTCTAGATATTAAACCAATAAATGTAACAAAAAGACAATAAATAATTTCAAGCAAATGCGAGGTTTTATTAAACTATTTCAATCAATAAATTATTTTTTGTAATAAAACTATTTTCAAAGACAAAATGTTTAACTTCAGTGAATACCCTACAGATAATATTGTAAATCAATAGCTTAAAATTCATAGATACAACCTACGCTTATATCTTTCTGTATTCACTGAAGATGTCTACTTTATCGTTGAAATGCGTTTTATTAATAAAATAATTTTAGTTGAGAATTTGTGTTATTATTCAGTGATTAGCCTACTATAGGCCTAATAGTTGTCGCGTTTTGCAAGTCTAGCTGAAATTTTATTTATTAGTAAATAAATGATAGTAACAATAGATTTAAGGTAAGTTATACTTCTTGAGAATATAAAACCAGAAGTAAAGAATTACTGTCCTTAGAGGGCACTCTGTTCTCGAAGCAATTATTCACGTTTGTTCTCCAATTTAATTAATTTGTGTGTGCGTGCGTGAAGAGATTAATCACTCGTAGACACAACGCACTATAGCCTAGATCTACTGCAAATAGGCCCTGTCATTTACGTTAGGCTATTTTCTTTACTAGACCTTTTCAGCCTAAGTAGATATAAAGTTTAGTATCCCTAAGAACACGTCGAAGTAAGCCTTAATAGTTTTATTTCTCCAAGGGCATTACCCACTTCTGTAGGCCCCTTCTGTAAATAAATCATTAAATTTATTACAATTTTAACATTGTAGAAGACGGAAAGAAGATTTTTCTGTTTAAAACGGTCCGCTGTATCTTTATAGACCTGTGTATGTAGCCGTATTAGCCAATATCTGTTGATCTTCTTTTTTTGGGTAGTTGTAGGCTACTACAAAGTTAAGCAGTTTGTAAAACTTTATTTGTTTTAGTTTTATTTAACTTGAGCTTTTACATTTTACACTTTAAAAATATTAAACTACAATTTACTCTAAAAGCGCCTGTCGTTTATTCATATGGTGTATGAAGTCGGTAGTTTTGGAAGATTAGTCCCATTTTTAACCCTAGAACGTAACTAAAAATTTTCTATCCAAGGTGAAAATGAGAAACATCTTCCGAAGTGGCCGTCTTCGTCCATTACAAGGAAGGGCACTTTTACAACGTAGGGTATTTATATTTTTACAACGTAGGCTATTTATATTTTTACAACGTAGGCTATTTATATTTTTACAACGTAGGCTATTTATATTTTTACAACGTAGGCTATTTATATTTTTACAACAGAGGCTATTTATATTTTTACAACGGAGGCTATTTATATTTTTACAAAGGAGGCTATTTATATTTTTACAACGGAGGCTATTTATATTTTTACAACGGAGGCTAGTTATATTTTTACAACGTAGGCTATTTATATTTTTACATTGGAGGCTATTTATATTTTTACAACGGAGGCTATTTATATTTTTACAACGGAGGTTATTTATATTTTTACAACTGCGGCTATTTATATTTTTACAACGGAGGCTATTTATATTTTTACAACGGAGGCTATTTATATTTTTACAACGGAGGCCCCAGGAAGTACGCTGAGCCTGACAGCCACAGGAAGTACGCTGAGCCTGACAACCACAAGAAGTACGCTGAGCCTTACAGCCACAGGAAGTACGCTGAGCCTGACAGTCACAGGAAGTACGCTGAGCCTGACAGCCACAGGAAGTACGCTGAGCCTGACAGCCACAGGAAGTACGCTGAGCCAGACAGCCACAGGAAGTACGCTGAGCCTGACACTCACAGGAAGTACGCTGAGCCTGACAGCCACAGGAAGTACGCTGAGCCTGACAACCACAAGAAGTACGCTGAGCCTTACAGCCACAGGAAGTACGCTGAGCCTGACAGTCACAGGAAGTACGCTGAGCCTGACAGCCACAGGAAGTACGCTGAGCCTGACAGCCACAGGAAGTACGACGAGCCTGACAGCCACAGGAAGTACGCTGAGCCTTACAGCCACAGGAAGTACGCTGAGCCTGACAGTCACAGGAAGTACGCTGAGCCTGACAGCCACAGGAAGTACGCTGAGCCTGACAGCCACAGGAAGTACGCTGAGCCTGACAGCCACAGGAAGTACGCTGAGCCTAGGCCTATATGTTTTATGATTGATGACCCGTTTACTTATGACCCACTTTTTTTGGCCTAAAATTTTTAGCTAGGCGAACGCTGGGTACACCTATTAGAATGAGGTTTTAGTTGTTAAATTTAGTAAACCGTAGGTTTAGGCCTATTTGTTTGGCTCTACCTAATAGCCTATTTAGTAGGCTATTGTTCCTTTCAGGGTATTATTTGCAGCATGGGCTTTGTTAAAAAAATATACTGTAAGCTACTCTTTACGTTGCGCTATGACTTCTATCAATTGAGTATTTTAAAATGCAATGTAGGCCTATATTATGCCATAGGCCTAGTCTACTATGGGCCTATAACCCAATAACTTAAAACAACAAAATCGAATGCCCTTTAACACTTGAAACACGACAATTTTAAATAAAATTCTTTTTAATTTATGTAAACGTGATGGAAGTTTTGTAGGCCTACTATAAATTGACGTGGACTATATTACAGAATTTAGTATGAAATTTAAAATTATAATTTATGAATTTGATTATGAAAAGTGACTGAAATAAAATATGTTTAAACTCTGAAACGAAGAGCTTGCAAAAGTAATAGCAAAATAACCCCAACACGGACGATAATATGTAGGCCTAACTTGGTTAAAAAGATAAAAACAAAGTGTAGCTATACGGAAAACGTAAACTAAATATGGACAATCAATTTTAGTCTACTCAAATTCGCCAAACAGAAAGGTGTGCTGTAAAAATACGTAGGCAGTCACATATGTGGCTATAGGCATTCCAAAGTTAATATTGTAGTTACCATAATATAACTCAAGTCTCCAATGTTTCTGTTAAGACCTTCATGTGGCGTATGCCTACCTACAGTAATTTTCTCTCCTTTATTTCAAATCGAAGTATTCTTAGAAAACGAAAAAAAGAAAATATTTCATAAGGTTTCTGAAACAAACCGGTTGCTAAAGTGAAAGAACGGCCTTCATTTTTTTCATACTGCCATTTCGTACAATAGCTAACCCTGAAGTCTATATTGGCTAGTATAATGCAATGTAGGCTAAGTAGTTATGAAATAGTGTACTGTTTTACAGGGAAATGTTCAGTTTAGGCATGTAAACTTTAGTCAATGTGTAAATTTAGGTTATGTTTGAATTTTAAAAAAATGTTAATCACTTTTTTAGTTTAGGACATTTATATTTTTGTATTTGTTAGAATACATTTTTAAATAGTAGCCTTCATGTAAATCTGAAAAAATAGGTGAAGGTTGCGCGATAAATTGTAGTTTGTGTGTGTGTGTGTGTGTGTGTGTGTGTGTGTGTGTGTGTGTGTGTGTGTGTGTGTGTGTGTGTTTGTTTAGAGTGTGTGCGCACGCGCCTATTGGCTACAATTACCGAATTAAAAAAAATTAAATAATGAGCCTATAACTAGAAAACTTTATTAGACTTTATTTTATGGTAATTTAGGCCTACTTTATATTCAGTTTATATTTGTATAGGGCCTACAGCTAACTATAAGATATGAATAAAATCAATATGTATCCCTTCATAGATTATTTATTGCTAAATTTTTTACAAAACAAGGGAAAGTTAGACATAAGCTAGCTAAAGTATAGCCTAACCCTGCAAAATCTATTGCATTTATGATCACTACTCGGACGGAATTCGAAATTCTATTAAGCAAGGCCTATTAAGCAATTCTTTAACAACAATCGCTCGTATTTATATTATTAATAATCAAATTTAACAGTCTACATTGTTATTGCAGCCTATGTCTAATCTATTTGTTTTGTCAGCTTAACCGCGTCATGGACACTCGTAGACTAACAGCAAAAAATTATTGTTTTTTAGGTAACGTAATTTCATTTGCTTTTTTAAATTACTTTTTAGTTTTAATGGAAACTCAAACTTTCAAACACACGTAGTTCGGGCCTTATCTATTGGTGTAATTTACGGGCGTGATAAGAACGACTATAAGAAGTTTCCTAGGCCTACACCACCGTATTTAGGAGTCCAATTACTATAACTTATTATACTTGATATAAATATTGTATTACGTTTTCATGCTTTTAGGGTTTTATTTTTTATTAGCTTCCTCAATTTACATAATGTATGTACAATGGGCCTTAATTTATAACCATTATGCCTATATGTCCATTTTTATATTGGTTCAAGCATTTCTGTTATTGTAAGAATGCATTTTAAATGCCAATAATTCACATACAAAAATGTAGTCTACAAGATAAAACTCTGTAATATTGTTTTAAAAAATTCAACAGTAGGCCTATAACATAACCTGAATTTCCAAAATTTAATTTTGTTTAAGATTTTGTCTATAATGTTATAGGTCTATAACTGCACTAATCATAGTCCTCTGCAAAATTAGTTTTTATTAGCCTATAAGGTTTATAGGCATAGTCTGCCGGCCTACTATTGGCCTCGTTTTTCTCCTTCAGCAAATATAAAAAATTCTATATTAGTCTATTTAATTTAAAAAACAAACTTATTTTAAAAAAAATTTTTTTCATTTACATCGCGTAAATAACGCAAAACTTAATGAACTAAATAAAATATAAAAATAAGTTGAAAATTAAAATCATTAATTACATTTTGTATAAACATTTAGTTAATAATAATGGACTGAAACTTGTGTTGTTAAAACAAAAACATGGAGAGGTGTTGAATTAATATAATGGAGTAGCAGATTGACAAGATAACTGAAGTTTATTAAGTGATCTTACCTTACGAGAAGGGAATGAAGGAATCCATAAGAATCTGTTGATGTCGGTATGTTGTTGATCGTGGGCCGTAGAGGTCTGTGTCAATTTGCTCAGCCATAGCGCTAAGCCACGCCTCCGACCATCGAGCGAGATGACGGCCAATCGCGTCAGAGCATTGCTCACAGCTTCACCGCCCCGATAACGGGTAGGGTAGGATCTCGTTAACAATCGCTTCGGCAGTCGACCAGCGGATCCGCTGCTGTAAGCTTCCATGTGTTACGACATGGACGACGGTCGCCTATTCTTGGGCTATCACCACGTGCCGACATCGCACAGTTTCGAATCGCCGCTCGATCTCCGAGGCAATCTGAGTCCGCCGATCGCGCAGAGTAACGTTTCGTCGCCGAGCACCGCCGATGAATCCGACACGGACATCAACGTGGATTCGGACGATCCGGAAGAGACAACAATTCCGGCCGATATTATTCGTTCGCGAACGAGTTATGTCGATTTCCACAGGCATTTCACCAGCAGCCAGACAGAGCCGTCTAGAGCGGACGATAGTTCTCATCAAAGCAGTGATGATGCTGATAAAAAATCTGCATCTAACCTAGTCAAACCGCCATACTCTTACATAGCGCTCATAACCATGGCCATCCTTCAATCTCCTCACAAGAAACTAACTTTAAGTGGAATCTGTGAGTTCATCATGTCAAGATTTCCATATTACAGGGAGAAGTTCCCGGCGTGGCAAAATTCGATTAGGCACAATTTGTCTTTAAACGATTGTTTTATAAAAATTCCAAGAGAGCCGGGAAATCCGGGAAAAGGAAACTACTGGACTTTAGATCCGATGGCGGAGGACATGTTCGACAACGGAAGTTTCCTCCGAAGAAGGAAGCGCTATAAGAGACAGCCTCCGGACTTTCTCTTGAGGGATCATCATGCCGCAGCCATGGCATCTTTCCTAGGCCCGGATCCGTACCATCCTGCACTACACCCGGCACTGCATCCAGGGCCGTATTCGTATCTATCCCCTTTACCGCCTGCCGTTCCTCTTTTACCTCCTTCGGACCTAGCAAGGTTATCCCTAGGCCTCAACCTGCTCACCAGCTCCAGCCAGACCCTACCGTGCAAGCCAGTGCCGGTAACAGCGCCTACTACTCTACCGAGACCCGGCTTCAGCATAGACTCCTTGATCGGCAAAACGTCTAGTCCGACTCCCAAGACTCCCAAGGCATCAACAAAGACGACGGATCTCAGCCTGAACCTGCCTCAAGTTTCCGTGACAAGGAGCATGGACTCTGCTTTTACGCCGTTGAACACGGCTTGGGCTAGGTGAAGTGTACGTACTGAAGATAGTGTTGTAAGTGTCCGAAACAAGCTTTAAATTTAGTTGTAGTTCACGTCAGATTCAAGTAAGTAACATTATCAGGACTGTTACACCATGTGCAATAATGTTTAAACCACAGATACGCACATGTTTTTATTGCTATGTTGTAAACGTTCCATTGGATTACTTTTTAAAATATTTTTATTGTTTTATTATTTAATTAATATTTATTTATTAAATGACATCCAGTATGCAGTTTGTAAACATTCAGTTTTTAGACACAGTGTCTGAGAAATGGCTGCATTTATTTTTTATTGAAATATTAGGCGATCTTAACTGACAGAATAAAGGAGCCTACATATAAAATTATTTCTTAAAATATTGTTATTATTATCACAAGGTTCTTTCTTTATGATTTTAAGTTATTTTTAAATAAATATATAGTTTACATAGACTTATCCTGGAGTGTGACAAAATGTTTTAAATAAAGTGGGACTCTTATCCGTGTATTTAAAATGTTTTTTTTTTTTACAAAACAAAGCAATTAAATTCTACAAAATATTAATCTCAAAGTATAAAGTACTGCTATCTGAAGTAATCTAGGCAATTTAAAATTAATAATTTGAGTGTTAAAAAATATTATTAAACGTATTTGTACAATCAAAGAAATTCATTATACTTTAACTCATAGGCCTACATATTAGGCCCTAAATATTTTTAGCTACTAGAAACCGTTTTAGAAGAATTAAGTTTCGTAAAACAAAATTATATAATGGAATATAAAAAATTTCAAATCGTTCAGAGTTTTATTTTTAACTATGTAAATTTGCCAAGCACTTAAAAAACAATTTTTTTTAAATTTTAACTTTTAACTCATAGCATTCAATGAATTATTCTATTATTTTTAAAAGTATAAAACCCAATTGATTTGGTTTATATTAGACTACTCATAATGTTTTGTAATGAGTACACGGTTTGAGCGTCTCACTTTTTACACCCGAAGAGGATCATTGGGTTTATAATTTTAACCTTTATATGAGTGAATAGTCTAAACTAAATTATAGAGTAATAACTCTATACTTACCTAAATTGTAAAGAACTTTCTACCTTAAGTTTCGTTAAAAAATCCTAACCTTATAAAATTTAATATTTTTTAATGCTTTAGAATTGAAAATAAAAATTACTTTTTTTAACTAGATTAAGTTGTGAAAGATTGTAGATAAAGAACTCCATGATTATATAATCTATTCAAAAATATTAAAAAGTACTGATTACTGCTCGCAAATCATTTAAAGTAAGGCCTATTTTAATTTAACGCAGGCCCTAATAAGCTATATAAAATGCTTGGTTCCTGAAAGTGTAGGCCCTAATTAAACACGTAGGTCTATAAATAATTTACACAATACGGTAGGGTCTACCTTCAAAAAATGAGAAATTCTATTTTAAAACATTTGGTACATCAAAGCACATTTATAAATACTAGATCAAATATTTTAATAAAGTTAGCGCCAAAAAGACAAAATACTTTCTAAAAATTTAGAAAGAAAATTGGAACTTTTCGTTTGAAACAAATGTTTTTGAAAAATAAAATATGAAATAAAAAACTCTTTAGAAAGAAATGCATTAAATTATTTTAAAAAGTCTCTCATAAACTGACATTTTTAATGGAAATTTAAAAAAATGTAAACTCGTAAACTAGCCTACTAATTTTAAGATATAGCCTACAGGTAATATTTTCTGTGATTAAGTAATTCACCACCGAAATGGTTTATTTAGTTGTTTAAGTGAAATGTGTAGCCTAGTCTAGTCTACTTAGCCTACGCCCCCTTATTCCGGTCGGCAACCGGACGTAGGCTAAGAGGGCTACTCAAATGTTAATAATTACTATTTTGTATAGTTTTAAAATGTATTGTGCAGGTATAATATAATTTAACTTTAAATGTATGATTTGTAATATACGTTAAAGTTGTAAAGTATTTCATAATAGCTTGTTGTTATATTTTTTTATTTTTATAAAGCCAGAACATAATTTACGATCTGCATGAGCTCTTAGCAATATAAATAAGTGAGCTTATGCCTTTTTGATATTAGAATTTACCATGTTTACATTTTTTGTTTTATCTAAATCATAGATGTAATGATGCATTCATGATTTTAAATATTCGTGAAATTAAAGCCCGTAGAAATAAATTATGGAAAATAAGGTTCGGAAAATAAGGTTATGGAAAGCAAATATTGAAAACGATCAAGAGAGAATAAAGAAAGAGATGAATGTTAAATTTCAGATCTTGGAAGGTCTTATTTAAGGCCTATAGCCTATAAATTTGAGCTAAAATTTTCAAGAGTAGGCCTAACACATAATTTAAATATTTAAAAAATTGTGAAAGTAATGGTTAATTAGCGAATTGTTGCAAGTTCTAGAAAAACTATCTGAGCATTGCGGGATATGTTTATTTGAATAAAGTACGAACATTTATTTCAAGATTGTAATAAGTGTTTCACCCACACGTTAAGTAGACTTATACATTAATTGTGTTTAAATCGACATAAAATTATTGCAAGGGTTAATAAAATAGCTTAATAAAGGCCATATAATGTTTTAAGAATTAAATTTTTTTACTAAAAATAAATGTAATAGCTTGGATCGAATATGTTATTTTACAAACTGGAAAATACTTTTTCAGGAAAAGATAGGTTTACAAGAAAATTAGTAAAATTGCTGTATAAAGTCTCTAGAAAAGTAAATAATTTTTATCTCACGTATATTATATTTTTGTTTTTTTTAATATAAAAAAGCGAGAAATATGAAGTTTTTACATTAGTTAAAATCAATTGAAATATATATTTTTAATAAAATTTAGAAACCATTAACTAATATGAATAGGGCCTACTTGTTTTATAATTTTAATTCAAAACTTATCAATGAATATCAATATTCCTTAAGGAATATTTCGAGAATATTAACGTCAAGTTAGCCTTAATATAAACATTTACTCATTTAAGTAATTTGTAACTCATTTAACACTTATAAAAACTAAAACCGCTAAGTAGACCTATAGAAGTGTTGATAGTCAGGAATTCGGATGATTTCTATGTAGTATTCTGTATTTTACCTATAAAATAATTATAGCAATATAATTGGGTAAGACAGGATAAAATATAAAAAGAGCTAAACAATATTTACTTTAAAACGTTTGTTTACACAATCTGTCTGATATTGAGTTATTTTTTACACGATTAAATCATTACTTTTATGTAGGTTAAAACGTTTTGTGGCAATCAAGAAATTTGAAAATACAAGAACATCTGTGAGAGGACTTCAAAGAATTGCGAATTAAATAGCCTACTAATATAAAAAAAGAATAGACTTATATTAAAAAGTTGCAATTATTGTAAAAATATAAATATGTGTTAGATTAATTTAATTACAAATTTGTTTTAGTGGTCACTTTATGTAGAGACAAATTGATCGCATGCTCAATCGGTTAAAATTCGTATAAAATCTTATTTTGTTCTACAAAGACAAAGGCCGATTTAATTATAAACTGCCATGAAATGTTTATATTTCTCAGAACTATTATCAAACAACATTATTGGTCTCAGTACAGTATTTTATGTTTCCAGATTAAAATGATTTACAACAGGCTATGTAAGTTCCCTCGCCCATTTCCAATCTGGGCAGTTTCTTTATTACAAACAGAATATTCTGTAAAAATTTCTTTTTTGGCTTTCCTTGCTGACTCAGGAAGGACTTCTTTTGCTTGACACCCTTTGCTTTTCCTTACATCTTAAATCATTCATGTTTCTTACTATGGTCATCACGTTTGTCGACCAAATGTTTAAATGAGGGGAACTATCTGGGGCTACATGGAATTATCGATAGAAGGATGACTGCCCTTCTAGATGTTTTATCGTTTATAGATATTCTTAGTAAAAAAATATGAATTTATTCTTTGCTCTTTTAGTTTTCTATAACTTATTTTTTTTTTAACTTTTTCACATTTTTCGTATTTGTTTTTAGTTTTCTTTAACTTATTTTCTTATGTTTTAAATTTTTTCGTATTTGTTTTATTTTTTTAATTAACAATTTTTATTTCCCTGATAGTATCACACATACTATTATACATATTCTTCTAATTGTTTACTTTATTTTTCTAATAGTTTTATTATAGGCCTATATTAATTTGCTTTTTTGCAAAATTATATTATCTTCACTAGCGTATTCTTCATTAATGATTTTCTTCTTTAGTATTTTATTCATTCATTTTAACTCATCTTACTTTTTACGCTTTACAGCCTACACGTTCGTAGCACTTAGTCCACCAAATAGGTTTTGTTCTCTTTTCTTCTTCGAAACCTTACAAAATGTTGACGGTAAGTAAAGCTTTTCTAGTCGTATTTTCAGTTTTTTTTTCTTTGACCGACTCGCATTTCCTCCTGCTCATAACGTCGATGCTAGATTTTTTTTGTTTTTGCTCCGTAGATTCAATAAATATGTCTTAAAAATAAACTATAATTTTATTTAACTTTTTTTGTAAAATTATTCAAATTTTGTTAAACCTTTATTCATATCAAAGTGAAGATTAATATTTTCAACAATAATTTTGAACATTCGAAATAACAAAGTAGGGCCTAGTACTGTTTAAATTTTAATTTATAAACCACAAGGTGAAGAGACATTGTTAGTTGGACTCCTTGTGGCCAAAGTTTTATCTTTTGTAATCAAACTGTGTTAAACAGGGGAAAACAACTATTACAAAACTTTTGGAAAACTATAAAATAAATAAGTTATGCCAAAAATATGTATTACATTTATACCTACTATATATGATTTATTTGTACATATATCTAGCGACAGTAATGAAATTTGGCTACAATAACATGTAATTTCCAAAAATGTGTAAATCATTTTCCCACCAATAATTTATACTTTTTGTTAAGCTTGGCATTCATTAGTGAGTCTTGGGTATCATATGTAACCTACATAAAGAACAACCATACTTAAAACCAAACATTAATATTTACCATAAGCAAAGCGTTTTCGAACGCCCTTAAGTTACCATATTGTAGACCAATGTCCCCAACGGCCGAAGCCTATGCCGACTTACTTTCCCTATAGGCTAAAATAGACAAATGTGTATAAATTGTGTACAAATTTAGTAAGTGTAAATATATAAAGAACTGTATATTTGTAATGTGTGTTAGTTTGTCGTTAAGTAAGTGTAAACCCATGTACGATTACCAAATGTAAAGTAATTTAGGCTCAAACATTTACCAGTTGTATAGATCAATGTGATATATTATATATTTGACTGAATACAATTACAAAATTCATATTGTGTTTTATTTTTAAAATCCTGTAATTTTGCAATTCAGTTTAGTCTATGAGCAATGCTTTTATTTGTTTGAATGATGATGAAAAACTTCTGAAATGCGTTTGGGAAATAAAAACAAAGCTTGCTACTAGTTAGCCCTGTGGGAACATATTTTTAACTTATAATTATGGATTGCTAGATGTTTGTATTTTAAGGATGATTTTGCCGTTTTAAAGTTAAAACTTTATTCACTTGAACATATAACAATGTGTAAACATTTACCTATAATACCGCTTACTTTTTGTCTAAATGAGGGCGGCGATTTAGGGAGATGTGTTACATTGTCGACGCAGACTTCATTACGTGTGGGAATCGATGTCTTTGCCTCCAAATCGCCATTAAATCGACTATTATAGTTTCCAACAAATACCCTATTTTTAAACATCTATAAGATCAGTTACTACTTGATAATGTGACAATGGGACACATATTCCAAAATTTCCAAACTGTAGTTTAAACCCAAAGTGTTACAGGTAAGTATGATTTACATATTGTTATTACTGTATATTAAAGTGTATGGGTATAAACCTGTACCTCAAATACAAACTGGAAAGAAGTAATTTTAAAAAATTCACAGGAGGAATATATGTACAAAAATTACAAGTTAAATGTAGCCTAATTGTGAGGCAAGTTCAGTTTTACGTTAAAATTGCTTTTGTTATAATAAACTTGTAAGTTGTTCATTAATAGTGTTTTGTATTTTTGTATTTCAATGATAATAATGTACACTAATATTTCTGAAACGCGATTAGAAAAGAACGAAATTTACTAGTGTTTAATAATTTGTTCTTGAAGATACTTTTGAACCCAGTAAGCCTACAGTGATTTTATTCAAATATGTGTTTGCGTTACGTAAAATGAGATCATATTTTGTTAAAGATCGATATTCACTATTATTGAACAAAATGTGTTAAATTTTCCTATATTAAATAGGCCTAATATAAAACACCATCTAACACAAAATTTTTTTATTATTAAGTTGGCCTATGTTTCGGTAGATAAGCAAAAATCTGCAAGTCTGCAAAATACACACTGAAGGCGTTGGATTGAAAAGATTAAGAAATGTGGCAGCCAGCAGTAGTTTTAGAAGCTCAATTTATTTCTTCAACCTTGAGAATCATCACCGAATTGTGATTGTAATAACAGTACAGACTTAGTAATAATAAAAATGCTGGAAAATAAAACAAAAATAAAAAGATGTGTGTGTGTGTGTGTGTGTGTGTGTGTGTGTGTGTGTGTGTGTGTGTGTGTGTGTGTGTGTGTGTGTGGTGTGTGTGTGTGTGTGTGTGTGTGTGTGTGTGTGTGTGTGTGTGTGTGTGTGTGTGTGTGTGTGTGTGTGTGTGTGTGTGTGTGTGTGTGTGTGTGTGTGTGTGTGTGTGTGTGTGTGTGTGTGTATGTGTGTGTGTGTTTTGTATGACATAGGCCTACGCTTTAGAAGTGTAGTAGTTCATGCCTTTAAAACTTAAGGTTTTCTCAAAACGTTTCTTTCCCTATATCAGTGTTAAAACTGTTTGGAATATTAAAAAAATATCGCGTGTTGAATTCAGATTTAACAATTTAGAATTGATAGGCTATGGGTTGAATTTTATTTTAACCTTTAATATTTACGAAACATTTTCTGCAACCTTTAATAAAATCTCTAGATTCTGATAATTTACCTGACGTTTGCTTTTAGGATTGGCTTTTGCGGCTTGGCTTTATTATCATGTTTAATTTGTCACTTTCCAGCTAAAAACTAATTTATTACTCAGAACTTCAACATTTTCAACACGCTCTGGCATTCCAGCCAAGCAACGAAAATTGTTATTTTAATAATAATATTATGAATCATAATAGGTAATTTTATACTGAAGAATATATGCTTGATCTAATGCGCTTGTATACAATTATTATAACATTACAAATAGAGTTACTCGCGTAGAAAAGTAAAACCTTTTAGGAGCGGAATTGTTTTAATATTCTACGAAATTTCCGTACTGTTTTGTTTTTATTATTGATCATTTTATTAAAGACTGTTTCCTAAAATTGTAGAAATAAAAAGTTTAATAACAAGAAATAAGCTTAAGATCACTTGTCAATTATAAATAATTTGTATATATTTCACAAACTTGCCTATAGTAGCAGACCGTAACTCTGAGTTGACACATCTCCTGAAACGGCCGTCCTTAACAAATATAAGTAAGTGCTACTATAGGCAAGTTTGTAAAATATTTACAAGTGTTTTAGTAGAAACTAGTAGCTCATGTGAAGATGGAATCAACAAATATAATTACCTAGAAATAGGTAAATTATAGGCCTATAACTAGCTTAGCGGAATACATGTACAGTTATACACTTTAATATGTAAACACTTGTGTATAGTAGCACTATATAGAATATATATATATATATATATATATATATATATATATATATATATATATATATATATATAAAGAACAAAAGTCAAAATACAAATACAAGAATTATATTTGAATTTACAATTCAAAGCTTTTCGTTGGCTAACAGTACCAACATCATCAGGAATATTAAACAATTAAAATTGTTAAAATTGAATTTTAATTGTTTAATATTCCTGATGATGTTGGTACTGTTAGCCAACGAAAAGCTTTGAATTGTAAATTCAAATATAATTCTTGTATTTGTATTTTGACTTTTGTTCTTTATTAATACACAAGAAAACATATTGCGATATATATATATATATATATATATATATATATATATATATATGTATATATATATATGCTGATACGTATTCCTTCTCGGATGGAAAAGTATGATGAATAGTTATAATCTGAAGTGAAGCTTTACTCGCCCTTCAACTGTTGTTGGGTTCACCTCGTTAATGAGATTCTAGCGAAACGTCGGAACTGCGATTTTATGCACTGCAGAATGAACGGATGTACTGCAGATAATAACTATTCATCATCATCATATATATATATATATATATATATATATATATATATATATATATATATATATATATATATTCCCTGATTCCATCCTCAACTTAAGCGGCTATTTTACACTTATAAATATTAAATATATATATATATATATATATATATATATATATATATATATATAAATAAACAAATATATCCATATAGATAAATAAGTATATATAACCCCATATATAAATAAATTAAACACACACACACACACACACACACACACACACACACACACATATATATATATATATATATATATATATATATATATATTCCCTGATTCCATCCTCAACTTAAGCTGCTACTTTACACTTATAAATATTAAATATATATATATATATAAATAAACAAATATATCCATATAGATAAATAAGTATATATAACCCCATATATAAATAAATTAAACACACACACACACACACACACACACACACACACACACACATATATATATATATATATATATATATATATATATATATATATATATAATTATACCTTGAAAAAACAAAATGCATTTGTATTACTTTAAATTTTTTAATGTAATTTTTGAAATGTCACACAATTAGCCAATGTATTTCACATCTAAACGTTTGTAAGTAGGCTATGTAGATAACCAATAATTGCAGCCAGCTCGTGCTTCTATATGGTGAAGATTATGCAAAGTACGTTATTTATAATTTCATAGGAAATTTCATTTGATAATTATATAAACAAAACCAGTGTAAATAAAGAGGAAACAGTTGTGTGAAATCCTGTTAAGGTTAGGTTACTCGTATTACGTATGAAGTAATGCAGTGGTTTAAGGGTGTCTTTTGTCGCTAACGTTCCAACGGTTTTACTCCGCAACGGACCATGCTTGGAGCAGATATTCAGAAGTGCAGGGTTTACAGCGCAACAAATCTTTGATGATAATAAAATACGTATTTTTTTCTACTAAATTAATAATTCGATAGTAATTTTAATAGTTTTTCGTCAAAACATATTTTGGCAAACTATATTTACACAAGTAATAGTTTATTTTTTAATAAAACTTTAGCATGGTAAAACATTTAACGCTACCTACATAAACTTTTAACAGAATTGTTTTGAATTGATTTCTTATTTTAATAAAATCAAACCCAAGTTACTTAGACTTTGGTAAAAAAACCAGCGAGCACGGAAAAATCTATTCTGTTATTTCTGTGCCCGCTGGAAAAAACCTGTCTCTCTGAACCCTGTTTTACTCTGACCATGCATGTCGGACACTAAATTTTCTTTTCTATATTGACCAAAATAAATTTTTTTAAAAATTTTCACAAGCCATAGCATAAAATATATTTATATCTGATATTTCTTTAACAATTATAAAACTACTTTTATATAATAAAACACGGAATATAAACAAAACTTTTTAAAGTCAATTCCAACTTAGGTTAACAAAGAAATAGGCCTAATTTATATTGCATACCTTGGCCATTTTGTGAAAAGTTTTTCTCTCAATGAAAAAACGGGAAACAGGATGATTAAGCGAGATTAGGATGGAAGAGGATGGTTAAGCAGAAGGTTATTGTGGAAGAGGATGGTTAAACAGGAGGTTAGGGTGGAAGAGGATGGTTAACAAGGAGGTTAGGGTGGAAGAGGATGGTTAAGCAGA
>JBAIZL010000005.1:63290154-63352654 GCA_036971475.1 Prosapia bicincta | reverse complement strand
ACAAAGGTTTTTAAAATGCTCTCTTACTGTAAACGGCAGTACTTTCCAGTAATTGACTATTTGTTTGTCTAACAAAACCCGGTTTAGGTATTTATTTCGCTAAATGTAGCAAAAACTTATTTTTAAAATGTTTGCCACGTTATTTTGAAAACGGATCACATTTTAAGTTTAACGAGTGTAGCTATTTAGAAAATGAAAAATTCAAAATTTATAGTTAATGTAATTAAAATTGTACTTGTCGAGTCCCCATAAAAATTGATGCGTCAGTAAAGTTTTTGTAAATTTGCTTTATAAGCTTAAAAAAACTTGCTTTAATTAAGTTCTGACGGAAAGGTTTCGAATATTGTCATTGACAATGAGACAAAAACCTTTTCAATAGAAATATAAACGTGTATATAAATTGTTATTATGTAGAATGTATAGGCCTGCAGTTCGAGATAGTTAAACAGGCTTTAGATTTGATAGAATATGGTAGGCCTATCTGTATATGGCTGTTTTGGAGAATATGTCTAAGTTTTTGCAATGCAACCCTAATATACTACTGAATTAATGTTGGCAGTAGGCTACAGAACGTTTAGTCAATGAATGTAATTAAGTGGCCAATTAATAAGGTTTTGCAATGCAACCCTAATGTACTACTGAATTAATGTTGGCAGTAGGCTACAGAACGTTTAGTCAATGAATGTAATTAAGTGGCCAATTAATAAGGTTTTGCAATGCAACCCTAATGTACTACTGAATTAATGTTGGCAGTAGGGTACAGAACGTTTAGTCAATGAATGTAATTAAGTGGCCAATTAATAAGGTTTTGCAATGCAACCCTAATGTACTACTGAATTAATGTTGGCAGTAGGCTACAGAACGTTTAGTCAATGAATGTAATTAAGTGGCCAATTAATAAGGTTTTGCAATGCAACCCTAATGTACTACTGCATTAATGTTGGCAGTAGGCTACAGAACGTTTAGTCAATGAATGTAATTAAGTGGCCAATTAATAAGGTTTTGCAATGCAACCCTAATGTACTACTGAATTAATGTTGGCAGTAGGCTACAGAACGTTTAGTCAATGAATGTAATTAAGTGGCCAATTAATAAGGTTTTGCAATGCAACCCTAATGTACTACTGAATTAATGTTGGCAGTAGGCTACAGAACGTTTAGTCAATGAATGTAATTAAGTGGCCAATTAATAAGGTTTTGCAATGCAACCCTAATGTACTACTGCATTAATGTTGGCAGTAGGCTACAGAACGTTTAGTCAATGAATGTAATTAAGTGGCCAATTAATAAGGTTTTGCAATGCAACCCTAATGTACTACTGAATTAATGTTGGCAGTAGGCTACAGAACGTTTAGTCAATGAATGTAATTAAGTGGCCAATTAATAAGGTTTTGCAATGCAACCCTAATGTACTACTGAATTAATGTTGGCAGTAGGGTACAGAACGTTTAGTCAATGAATGTAATTAAGTGGCCAATTAATAAGGTTTTGCAATGCAACCCTAATGTACTACTGAATTAATGTTGGCAGTAGGCTACAGAACGTTTAGTCAATGAATGTAATTAAGTGGCCAATTAATAAGGTTTTGCAATGCAACCCTAATGTACTACTGAATTAATGTTGGCAGTAGGCTACAGAACGTTTAGTCAATGAATGTAATTAAGTGGCCAATTAATAAGTTTTTGCAATGCAACCCTAATGTACTACTGAATTAATGTTGGCAGTAGGCTACAGAACGTTTAGTCAATGAATGTAATTAAGTGGCCAATTAATAAGGTTTTGAATATAGCTTCTATTTTTGTTGTCCGTGGGTTTTAAAAATTTATTACCCCATGTTGCTTAAGTTTAGGGGAAATATAGTTTTGAAATATCAGTTTAAATTTATGCCCCGTTAATTGATATAAAAACCTTTTTTGATACGTATACTTCAGGTAAGCCACCCTGCAACGCTAAGCCATAGTTAAACCCTAACTTAATATCAAAGACCATTATGTCCAATTCTTAGTTCTACCTAACTCCATCTGTTCCTCCGTACTGGAACAAGATATAGATTTCCTTCCTTGTCTCTTACAAGAGGGTGTAACAGGTAGTTCCTCATTATAACCCCGATAAAGAGTAAATCTGGTTCAGCTAATCGCCGCGTACGCACCCAAAGCAGGTCACTCACAGAGCACTTGGATTGGGCTTTCCTCTTGATCTTCGTCGCATCTCTTGCACACAGGGGACCTAGATCTTCCAATTTTGTATTGGAACCCCCTCAGATTCCCATGGCCTGTGAACAGCTCTACAGTAACTCTGAGAGGAGGTCTACTTAAGAGAAGTAGTCCTTTGCCCCACAAGTATCCCCACAGTGCCTTGGATTTGTTGCACCCTAAAGTCGCATACCATTATTCCCTGCACAACCTGTCTATAAGTGCCGTGATCCTCCTGAGGCGGCATGTCCACTGCCCTCAGCAACTGTCCTTGAGTTATACACCCTTGTTTTGCTAAGGCGTCAACTCTCTCATTCCCTATCCAGTCATACTATCCTGGAATACAGGTTAGGTTGAACGACCCGGCAAGCTGGCCTGAGCAACCGGGCGGGTCCACAGGTGGCGGATAGTGGGACGGCCTACAGAAATGTAGGTTACCTGTGAATAAGGATTCCGGAAGGTTTCTGAATATGCAGGCCTGGACCAAGGCTATGGTTCAAAGGTGAGGAATTATCCCTCCTCGTCAGTCTACCGGTTGGGGGCGGTAGAAATAACTGCTCTAACTGGGGAGACTGGGGTAGTTGGGAATTAAGTCCTCACAATGCTACTCTCACCTCCCGGGTGAACCAAGGGCAATGCGACAGTGAAGTATGGGCGGGAAACTACCCTAACGACACAGTTGTAAAAAAGAGAGTAAAGCAGGTTGTTCGCTTCATGAGCAACAGTTAATAATGTCCTGAACTTGGGGTGTGCTTCAAGGTCAGTGACTGAATACCCAATCTAAGGTGGAAGGCATCGTGCCGAAGGATGAATGGCTGCAGGGTATAAAATGCAGTTGCACACGATCCCCTTGAGGAACCAGACAAAACCTCATTGTATGTTGTCTTGCCAGGGCAGTGGGGGCTCTGCTCTGGTCGACCGTTATTTCCCCCATACTCGTGGGACTTTAATGGACCAAGTAAGTAAAAGAATTGATTTCGAGACTGCACAGACAGTGGGAGCCAATGAGACGGCAAACCGTGAGTCTGTAGCAGATGTGTCAACGGCAACCATCACTGGGGGTGCGGGGGCGGCTGTCAAGCTGCCGACTGCAGAAACCGGTGAAGTGGCTGTAGAGTTGAGCACGCTGTCTAGTCAAGATCCTCCAAGTGAAACTACAGCATAGCAGGGCGGCGAGTGCTGCCGTGTGTAGGATGCTGGACAGGGGAGAGGTGGACTTGGTTCTCATCCAGGAGCCATGGATTTCTGGAGGACGAATATGCGGGCTGGCGACATCTGGAGGTAAGTTGTTGTACGATAAGGACTCCGGTGTTCACTGGACGTGTATCCTGGTTAGGAGGGGGTTGAGTGCTTTTGTACTAACAGACTTCTGCTGCAGGGACTTAATAGCAGTGACGGTGGAGCTGCGGGCGGAGGGGAGGATGAAGAGGCTGAACCTTGCCACGGCATATCTCCCCTTTGACTACGCGGGGGCTCTACCAACACAAGAGCTGAGGAGGCTGGTCGAGCACTGCGGGGCTGTGGATGAGGAGCTGCTGGTGGGAATGGATGCTAACTCCTATCACACTTCGTGGGGAAGTACAGGTACCAACACTAGAGGTGAGGAACTTTTAGCTTATCTTAGCTCTAAGAATTTACTAGTCTTAAATCAGGGGGAAGAGCCGACGTTTGTCACTAGGGCCAGACAGGAGGTCCTGGACATTACGGTGGCATCGAACCAGACGGCTAGGTATGTACTAAACTGGCATGTGTCGGATGAACCATCTTCTTCTGACCACAGACATATTAGGTATGATATCTCTCTAAATCCAGCCATGCTTCGGCCAACCAGGGATCCAAGAAGAACAGACTGGGACTCCTACAGGAGGGACCTGGGAGTTCGGATTGAGGAGGCTGGATTGGAGTATGGTGGGAGGAGAGAGCTAGAAGACTCTGCCGCATTGGTTGGCGAGGCTATAGTAGAATCCTTTACTGATAACTGCCCTCTTAGTGAGGGGAGAAAAGTAGGGGATCCGTCATGGTGGAGCAAGAAGCTAGCCAAACTTCGGAAGACCACCAGGAGACTCTTTAATAGAGCAAAAAAGAACGGGGAGTGGGACCAGTATAGGAAAACACTAACCGAATACAACAGGGCAATTAGAGAAGCACGCAGGAAGTCCTGGAAGGAGTTTTGTCAAGAGATTGACAAAACTCGGGAAGGGGCACGACTGCATAAAGTGCTATCTAAGGACCCAGTTAACCCGGTGGGGATGCTAAGAACCCCACTGGGAAATATAACAAAAACTGCAGGGGAAACTGTGGAAGAATTAATCAGAACACATTTCCCTTCCAGTACCCTGAGGAAACTTGGGGGAGCAGACACTGAACCAGTTGCCAAACTCTCCACAAGACGTGGTAAGAGGGAGGACTGGGAAGTGGCAAGGAGGATAGTAACTCCACAAGGGGTAAGATGGGCTATTGGCACATTTAAACCCTACAAATCTCCAGGTCCAGATGGGATCTATCCTGTGCTGCTGCAGCAGGGAATGGATTTGCTGGTACTGGTACTTACTAAATTATACAGGCTAAGCATTGCTTTAGGGCATGTGCCGGCAGCCTGGAAAGCTAGTAAGGTGGTCTTTATACCTAAGCCCACCGGTAACCAATCGGAAGGGAAAGGATACAGACCTATTACACTCATGTCCTTTGTTCTTAAGGGACTTGAAAAACTGGTTGATAGGCATATTAGGGGGGGGGGGGTGCTTTGGCCATAAAACCACTGCATTGGAAGCAGTATGCTTATCAACCGGGGAAATCCTGCGAGGGAGCTCGCCATCAAGTGGTTGGTAGGATTGAGCAAATGATCGCCAAGAAAGGTTGTGCCATAGGTGCCTTCCTCGACATTGAAGGGGCTTTCAATAACCCCTCAGTGGAGACGATGGTAAGTGGTGCAAGACGTCATGGAGTGGATGCAACCACTTGTGGTTGGATAAGTTCCATGTTAACAAACAGAAGCATTTCTGTAGAGGTGGCAGGGGAGGTCAGAAGGGCGGAGACAAGTCTGGGCTGTGCACAGGGGGGGGGGGGGGGTTCTCTCTCCTCTGTTGTGGTGCCTAGTGGTTGACAACCTTATTGAACTCCTGAATGAACAGGGGTACTTCTGTCTAGGATATGCGGACGACATAGTTGTTTTGATCCTGGGCAGATTCCCTGATACAGTCCTTGAGGTAATCAGAAATCCTCTACGACTGATTGAAGAGTGGTGTAAAAAGGAGAACCTTAGGGTAAATCCAAAAAAGACTGCTCTCATTAACTTCACCAGACAGCGAAAAGATCTGACGACCAGGATGCCCCGCTTGTTTGGTGAATACCTTGAGTTTGTGGGGGAGGTGAAGTACCTGGGAGTTACTCTGGACAGGAAACTCACCTGGAACCCACATCTTGAGAGGGCACTGATGACTGTGAGAAGAATGGTGGGTAAGAAATGGGACTGAAGCCATCAATGATGCACTGGATGTATCTGAGGGTGATAAGACCTATGATTACCTATGGAGCTCTGGTGTGGTGGACAAAGGCCAACCAGGCACAGACAAGAGCTAAACTGAGCTCTATCCAGAGATTGGCCTGTCTGTGCACACTGGGAGCGATGTCAACTACACCAGGTGCAGCAATGGAAGTAATGCTTAACCTCCCTCCCCTTGAGCTTGTCCTTAGGGAAGAGGCGAGGCTGGCGGCATGGAGAGTGCGCAACTCGAGCAACTGGGCTAACCTCCCAGATGTCTCGGGACTTATGACTATCGAGTGCGTGGTCAAAGAACCCGTCTTGGAAATGGGCAGCGACCACATTACTCGAATGTTTGCACCTGACCAGGTCCACCAAACTATGATGGAATGGTCAGGGACATTAACATCGGGAGCTCAGATCTGGTACACAGATGGCTCCAGGATGGACTTCGGCACTGGAGCGGGGGTGTATTGAAAAAACCCAAGGGTAGAACTAGTTTTTTCCTTGGGGAGGCATACCTCTGTCTTTCAGGCCGAAGTATATGCTATAAATGCCTGTCTGGGAGAGATAGCGAGAAGGGAAACACACGGGACCCGGATTGCTATTTTCTCCGACAGTCAAGCAGCAATTAAGGCACTAAACGGACACGTGGTCACATCGGCCATAGTCAGGGAGTGCCTAATTAACCTACAAGCTCTGGAAAGGCACAATCAAATCATGATAGGTTGGGTGCCAGGGCATAGGGGAATACTTGGAAATGAAGCCGCAGATGCGCTGGCCAGGGAGGGGTCTTCGACTCCCCTGATTGGACCGGAGCCTGCGGTAGGTATTTCCAAATCCATGGTCAAGATGGCAGTGCGAAGGTGGATGACTGAAAGACACTGTGAGCACTGTATCAGGGCCGAAGGGATGAGACACAGTAAGCTAACCCTTAGGAAACCTTCCTTGGGGCTGCAGAAGAGTCTCATCTATCTGTCTAGGCAGGAATTGAGGATAGCCACAGGTCTACTCACGGGACACTGTGGACTAAGGAAACATTTGCATAAAATGGGTATCTACAAAGATGAACCAGTGTGCAGATTATGCGGGCAGGAACTGGAGACTGCCACACACATTATTTACAGATGTGAAGTACTTGCTGAGAGGCGCTTCAACCTCTTTGGTGATGGAACGGCTTTGGTGGATGCTGAAGGTAAATCTCTAGTCAGGAAACTCCTAAACCTGGTAAGAGGGAAGGGGTTATTTGACTAGATCAGGGAGGTAAGTACAATATACCTTAAGGTAGCAGTGCTTCGGGCAATTCAAACCCGCTCCCAAGTTTAAAAAAATATATAAAAAAAAAATAGGTTGAACGAATTATATTTACCCAGCTCTGCTAGAGAAGCTATAGTCCCAGCCACCATCTTAGAGCTGGCACTAGCCTTACCTAAAGCCTTCAGAGCTGCTTGACTGTCTGAGCAAATCTAGATGGTCTTGCCCCTCTCGTTAGACCCTATTATTTCCTCAGCACATAGTTTGATCGCGAGCATCTCCGCCTGGAAAACAGATTTGTAGTCTTCCAGGCGAAGACAGAATCTGTCTTGGTGTCTCGGTCCACTAAAGCCGGCTCCCACTCCCTCCTTCATCTTGGACCCATCGTGAACCAGATTTCCCCATATTTGGGTCTATACTCTGCCCATGCCTCTCTTACAGGAAAATGGATGTTGTAATTTCTTTTATCTCTTATAAGAGACAGTATCTTATCCTGAGGTTCTATCCAGAGCTCCTTCAGGGTATCACCCAATAGCTGTTTATGTCGTTTGCTACTTATCTTCCACAGCCCGGTACAACTTAGCTGGTACTCTCTCAGTTTACTGTCAACTCGTTTTAAAAGAAAACTTTTTTCCAACAATATTTGAATTGCATTATGACGGTTTAAAATTTCTCTAAAATTTGTTGCAAAGTTAGTCAATTAAAAATTTTTTTCAATGGAAATTTATTTAAAAAATATAATCTTTTTGTGGGGGAGGAGAGCTTAAGTTCCAAAACCCTTCTTGCTGTGTCGCTGGAAATGATGTTAGGATGCACTACTGAACTGTAAACTGCCAATAAAAATGCTTTTGAACTCGTCGAGGTTGACGAAATGCGAGGCGAAACTGAAACAATGTGTGTTTAGTATTAAACAATACACTTGTGTTCACAACAAATACGCTAGCAGAGTTATTTTTATGTTTTAAGTTCATAACGATAATAAATTGTTAATACTCGGGTTTAGCCGAGCCGTGCGCTGCCCTTAGTCGTCCCTGCTGGAAACAACTAACACAATCACTACATAAGGATGTTTAACTGGTGTTTATTTAAGCGTGTTTTACTTTATGTTCAGCTGGCAAATGACAGCCAGACTGTATGCGTGCGTGTGAACGGGCGGTTGTTCGCGTTTACATTTTCACGCTTTGTCGCGGCCCGCCTTAAGTAAACAGCCTACCCTACCCAGCCCGACCTAAATAGAACACCCTAGATGGCCAATCTTACGACATTCCTATTTGTGTCTGTTGTTTTTGTGTAACGGCAACCGAAGCAGCGGGATTAGAGCTAATCTGATGAACACAGCCTGGCGCGCGAAAGCAACTCAAGCCGATTGTTGTTGCGCTAAGGCTGCAGACATACAGAAGGCAACTGGTGACGGCAACGCAAAGTAAACTTGAGTTGCTATTAGAAAAGCTGCTAGTCGGTTTACACGGTTGTTCATATAATGTTGCTATTTTAGTTGTCAGTTATATTGTCGTCAGAGGAGGATGCCGTCCTTGTCTAAATTTTAAGAAAGAAACTACAAAAACGTTACAAAACAAGACAATTCAGTGTATAATGTTGTATAAAATTATAACCAAATCTATCCTGACTGGAACCTTCGTAGGTATATTTTATTATAGGTATATATTAATGTTGTATAAAATTACAATCAAATCTAGACGTTGTGCAGTGCGCTATAACATGCCATTACAGATTGACATTTAAAATGTGAAAAAAGTAACTTTCCGTATTTTCCGCGGAAAAAAGTTGATATTCATGTTCTACACATTAAAACGAGTTATTTTTTTAAAAAATTGAAAAAAAACTTCATTAAGACTATATTTTTACCCCGATTTTTATGTTTTGAAAAAATTGTTGGTAATCATTCGTATCGTCTTGAAGTTGTTGGATACATAAATCATGACCAGAACCAGCATTATTTTGTTTTTCTGACATACTATAGCAGTATAATGAAAAACTATTCAAAGAAACAGAAACACAAAAAATACAAATAATTATTATTATAATACAATAGCACTGTTGAGAAACGCATACACAACACAACAAATACTGCTGGCAACTGAGAAACTGAGCAACGAGTTTACAGCATGTCGTGACCGGAACGACTCTAGTTTCTGTATCACTCACTAGTCGCGTTGCTATCACTTCACTATGAATATGTGCCTTCAACTCTATACGCTGTGTAAAAGCAACTCAAGTTTTTGTTGCGTTTCCGTCCCCAGTTGCCTTCTGTAAAGAGTTTGAGGTCAGAGGTTTCTTAAAATACGTTTTGATAAGACGGAATTATCCAAACGTGTTGTGAAAAAGAAAAAGGTTTGTCGCCTTAGTAGATTTTATACTTAACACTTTAACTTATACTTAATTCGTAAGGATTTGCGAGTAGTAGCACTTACTTTTTGTCTAAATTCGGACGACAGTTTAGTGAGATATGTGCCGTTATCAGATGGGATAGTAAGTGTAAACTAGATGCGTAAATTAAATATGGAAGCACTTAATCTTGTTTTGTGGTGAAAAACTCTTTAAGGCAATTCTTTGCTAACAAAAACTGCCAACTCGAATATTTCTGGCTTTAAAAGTAATTTGACAGTTATCCCCTACGAAGGATATAGACAGGATTGCAACAGATAGCTTTGGCGTTAAGATATAAAATTTCATGGTTTGGGATATAGAAAAGTTCAATGGCATCACTACCCGATGTAGACCTCTTATCGGACGAGAATCTCCAGTCAATATATAACTAAATATTTAATGTGACTCTGTTTCCTTCTACGTTTTAACAATTTACAGTCTTCTTATGACAATTATAAACACACACAAAACTTATTGAAACGTTTTTATTAGTTTGATTTCCGTCTCATATCTGTCTGTCTGTCTATCCGGGTGGACATTCGCAATCGACTTTAAACTAACATCCCAATGAGCTAAAGATCTGAAATTATAAACGTAGGTCAGAATTAGATGACAATGCAATATTCACTCAATTTCTTGTCTCTACGTTTGTTCAAATAAATCGAATTCACGTGACGTGCTAGCTTACGTTTTAAAACAGCTGTTCTACAGCATTCACTCTTTAAGTTAGTTTAAAAAAATTCGATTTGCTTGAGGAACAAATTTGCTTTTAGGTGCGTTTATATTCAATTAAATAATTGTAGTATGTTTATTGAAGTATAAATTAACTTATTTATCAACCGAAAAATATTGAATAGTAACACTTTAACCTAGCGATATACAATTATTAACGTAGGCCTAATAAAAATTACGTTTTAAAACAGCTGATCTATAATAAAAACATACAACATAAAATCAACTGTTGTATGAAATTATGTTACAAAATAGATTGCAATTGTTCACCCGGACATGATACCACGTTCTTAAAACGGACTAAAAAGTATAAAATTATCTTTTATGACCCTTCTACAATTTTTGAGGGAGAATTGTTAGTGGCTAAGTATATACTTGCTATTTGTAACACTTGGAAAGAAAAACGTGGAGCATAGGTAAATCATGATATTTAGGGAGGAGTAAATGAATTAAATTACTATGAATCCTACTTTCCACTCACTGTATTTTAATGTATTTACTCCTCCTTAACTATCATGAATTGACACAAATATATCCATAGCCACTAACAATTGTCCCTCAATATTGTACAAGGACCAAGAAAGATTATTTTATATTTTTAGTCCGTTTTAAAAATGTGGTATATTTAAAAAATGTTTTATTGAATTTATTATTTTTTTGGTTAATGTAGTCATTGTTGATATTGATAATAATGTTAGAAGAGTTTAAGTACTATAACCGTCTTCGGACCTACTACTTGTATATTAACCGAGCTTCCCAAGAGTTGGGGATATTCATTGCTACATATGTAACTATTTTTTATTATCAAAACTTAATCTAGGAATTAAAGTTAAACAGAAAAATCCATTTAGTGTTCATTATCGCCGCATGGTAGCGACACTCCGCAGGACCTAACCTAGACTGGGGCCATTCAGGCAACTCACGCACTCGCAGACTCCAGTTATTCCAAAACAAGGTTTTGCGAATAATCACGAAGGCACCTAGATGTACAAGATTAACACTGCTTCATACTAAGCTGAAAGTTCCTTTCATCAAACAATAGCTCCAACACTTAGCAACAAGGTTCTACAAACAGGCTCATGCACATACAACATCCACGCTCATTTCCTCATGGGAAAGATACTACCCCACCCACGACACACACAGACGGCCGCAGTCCCTACTGACCGCCTAGCTCCAACCATAATACAAAAAATAAAAATGTACATAGGCCTACTAATAGATTCTGCTTCACAGTTATGTTCCAGGTGACGCAGGGGCACATCTCCAGGGCCGCAGCTTAGCCCCAACGGAAGTACTAATTTGATTGCATGCATTTTCAGTTTCGAGTAGGCAGCAGAAGAAGAGGTGCATGCCATTCCTGCCATAGACTCACTAACAAGGTATTTGAAAGGTAATACTCCTCCTTATTCCTTAGCATAAGGTGCACCAAGCCCCCAGGGTTCCTGCATGATTTGTCGCGGGATTTGTCCTGGCAGGGTTTCTTTCTTGCCAGGTTTTTTCATTCCGCTCTTAGTGCGACACTTAACGTACTGTTTCATTTCACTATCACCTGATTCTCCATGGAAAGAGCTTATGAGCTTGGTACATGGCAATCAATCCAGTTTCTTCACTCGCGGTAGGGATACTAACCGCATGCGCATGTGAGACGGAGGTAGCTCGCTAGAAGTTGGCTGCCCCGAAGGCTGGGCTGGGGCCCAGAACCGGAATAAATCAAAAAAAATTTATTTCTATTTACCGCTAATATTTCTTTAACTTACATCGGGCAGAAACTAACAAGCTACCAGAGGAAGTACGTCACATAATACTTCCTGTATAATTTCATTAACTAAATTGACGTCTCTTGCATCTGTTAACTTTAAAGCAATTGGCAACAATAAGAATTCAGGTAAAGGAATTTGTAATATTATATTGGGTGTAAATTGATTTATTACTTCTACAATATTAATTGTATTAATGTCACTTGAAAATGTATCTCGTAAGTGGCCTACATAGATTAATTCTCTTAAAATATTTTTTATATACCCTATTTCACTTCTAACGGTATTTTACAGCTCACTAAAATTGGTATTTTATTCAACAGTAGGTCTATATATGAGTTCAATTATGGGGCTTCAACACAGAATGCGAGTCATATTTGAAAATAATTGCATACGAGCTAGCATTCCATCCTTCACGACTCTAGAATCTTGGTTATTGTCTTATAACAATCTACTTTATTTTAAAACTTACTTATTTAAGGAATAAATCATTCTCAAAGCAACTCTTTCCTGTACTTAAGTGTCAGATGAATATATACCATTGTAATTTTGTTACGGAAAACATATTGTAAACTAGTAATAAATATATAGGCCTACACGGATAGTTACAATAAACTATATAATTTCTATAAAAACCTCAAAATGTACAACATAAAAACTGCAAGATGTAAAAATTGTATCACCAGAGACCTCGCGTTCTCCTAACACGACCAACAGCGAACAAGTAAGTCGACAATCTCAGGTAATTGTATTATAACAATTAATAGCGAGAACCCGTCCTTCGATCGGGATTGGCGAATTTGTGTTTGTATTTGGGTTGAATTTATTTACTGAAATTAAATCCCAATAAATATATCAAACTATAGTTTATAAACCTACCAATAAGGGAGTTACCAAGGCTAGTGGGTCGGTGGCCTGACGAAATTTCTAAATAAAAATAAGCCTACTTGTTAACCAGAGACTCTAAGAATGTCTGAAAATTTTCAGCTCGATAGTTAAAGTCATTTTTATGTGATTGAGTAACACACACACACACACACACACACACACACACACACCATTAGATTTTTATATATTAGTATAGATTTACAAAATAATCAAATTACTTACTCCCTATACTTATGTTAGTGTAAATAAAATAAAATTTGTATTACTTCCATCTAATTTATTTAGAATTAAACTGGCGGCTGGAAGCTTAGAACATTTTCCGGAATTCTGTCCGTTCCCAGTCTAACTTCTACTTATTTACAAGTAAAGCTCTATTTCATACTGGAACAAAAATTGGCAATATCACTTTTGGAATTTAATGTTTCATTATTACTTTATTATAATTTTTTACAATTTACATTAAATTATGAAGAAGATGGAACTAAAAACCTTATATATTTACAGTATAAAGTAATTTAAACAAATGGAAGAATATTTGTAAATTATTTCTATTATTATTTTTGTATTTGCAAAATACCGTAGTTCTTCTAACTTAATTGGTAATATTTAGTTCTACATTCTTCGTAATTTCACGTAGATTGCAAAAAAGTAGGGTAATATTAAAAACAAAATATTCAAGTCAATTCCTGTTTAACAAACAATTTTATTTTAGTTTCTTCTATGTATATACATATGAACGAATAACAATATTAAGTGGCAAAACAGAAATCGAATTTCCTTGAAATTTTCCATTTTCCTTTCTGTGTATGGTGTTGGAATATTATTTTTCTTTGTTAGTATTTATTCTATTTTTTTTTTGTCGCTTGCATTGTATTGTAGTTTCTTTTTGCTATCGTTTCCCTTTGTCCGTGTGTGAAGCAATTTTTGATAAAGTTAATCCAGTTTGTTTGTTTACTTATAATTTTCATTAATTTTTCCTTAATCATAAAGCATTATTTATGATATTATGAGGTAACCATGGCAACAATTTAAGGTGTTGCATGGAGGTTTCAACGACAACCATTTGGGGTAAAAGTAAAATTGATTAGGGCTACATCTTTGAGAAGTACATTTCTAGCCTTGGAAAAGTTGGATCAGTGCCAAAACGTTAGACTTAGTACATGAAGATACTCAGTTCGAATCCAACTTAGACCCTCTAGATTTTTATAATTTAACTATTCAATAAATATTAAAAACTGTATTAACATAAATTGTCTTCCATTATGGGTTAAAAGAAATCTATTTGAACTTGATTGGCTAAATAAAAACATATGTTATTAAAGATTGACAATTTGTACAAGATATATATCAGGAGAGTGTGAGCTAATAGAAGGAATTTGTATAAGATATATATCAGGAGAGTGTGAGCTAATAGAAGGAATTTGTATAAGATATATATCAGGAGAGTGTGAGCTAATAGAAGGAATTTGTACAAGATATATATCAGGAGAGTGTGACCTAATAGAAGGAATTTGTACAAGATATATATCAGGAGAGTGTGAGCTAATAGAAGGAATTTGTACAAGATATATATCAGGAGAGTGTGAGCTAATAGAAGGAATTTGGACAAGATATATATCAGGAGAGTGTGAGCTAATAGAAGGAATTTGTACAAGATATATATCAGGAGAGTGTAAGCTAATAGAAGGAATTTGTACAAGATATATATCAGGAGAGTGTAAGCTAATAGAAGGAATTTGTACAAGATATATATCAGGAGAGTGTGACCTAATAGAAGGAATTTGTACAAGATATATATCAGGAGAGTGTGAGCTAATAGAAGGAATTTGTACAAGATATATATCAGGAGAGTGTGAGCTAATAGAAGGAATTTGTACAAGATATATATATATATATTAGAAGAGTGTGAGCTAATAGAAGGAATTTGGGCAAGATATATATCAGGAGAGTGTGAGCTAATAGAAGGAATTTGTACAAGATATATATCAGGAGAGTGTAAGCTAATAGAAGGAATTTGTACAAGATATATATCAGGAGAGTGTGACCTAATAGAAGGAATTTGTACAAGATATATATCAGGAGAGTGTAAGCTAATAGAAGGAATTTGTACAAGATATATATCAGGAGAGTGTAAGCTAATAGAAGGAATTTGTACAAGATATATATATTAGAAGAGTGTGAGCTAATAGAAGGAATTTGGGCAAGATATATATCAGGAGAGTGTGAGCTAATAGAAGGAATTTGTACAAGATATATATATTAGAAGAGTGTGAGCTAATAAAAGGAATTTGTACAAGATATATATCAGGAGAGTGTGAGCTAATAGAAGGAATTTGTACAAGATATATATCAGGAGTGTGTGAGCTAATAGAAGGAATTTGTACAAGATATATATCAGGAGAGTGTGACCTAATAGAAGGAATTTGTACAAGATATATATATTAGAAGAGTGTGAGCTAATAGAAGGAATTTGGGCAAGATATATATCAGGAGAGTGTAAGCTAATAGAAGGAATTTGTACAAGATATATATATTAGAAGAGTGTGAGCTAATAGAAGGAATTTGTACAAGATATATATCAGGAGAGTGTAAGCTAACAGAAGGAATTTGTACAAGATATATATCAGGAGAGTGTGACCTAATAGAAGGAATTTGTACAAGATATATATATTAGAAGAGTGTGAGCTAATAGAAGGAATTTGGGCAAGATATATATCAGGAGAGTGTAAGCTAATAGAAGGAATTTGTACAAGATATATATATTAGAAGAGTGTGAGCTAATAGAAGGAATTTGTACAAGATATATATCAGGAGAGTGTAAGCTAATAGAAGGAATTTGTACAAGATATATATATTAGAAGAGTGTGAGCTAATAGAAGGAATTTGTACAAGATATATATCAGGAGTGTGTGAGCTAATAGAAGGAATTTGTACAAGATATATATCAGGAGTGTGTGAGCTAATAGAAGGAATTTGTACAAGATATATATCAGGAGAGTGTGACCTAATAGAAGGAATTTGTACAAGATACATATCAGGAGAGTGTGAGCTAATAGAAGGAATTTGTACAAGATATATATCAGGAGAGTATAAGCTAATAGAAGGAATTTGTACAAGATATATATATTAGAAGAGTGTGAGCTAATAGAAGGAATTTGGGCAAGATATATATCAGGAGAGTGTGAACTAATAGAAGGAATTTGGGCAAGATATATATATTAGAAGAGTGTGAGCTAATAGAAGGAATTTGTACAAGATATATATATTAGAAGAGTGTGAGCTAATAGAAGGAATTTGTACAAGATATATATATTAGAAGAGTGTGAGCTAATAGAAGGAATTTGGGCAAGATATATATCAGGAGAGTGTAAGCTAATAGAAGGAATTTGTACAAGATATATATATTAGAAGAGTGTGAGAAAATAGAAGGAATTTGTACAAGATATATATATTAGAAGAGTGTGAGCTAATAGAAGGAATTTGTACAAGATATATATCAGGAGAGTGTGACCTAATAGAAGGAATTTGTACAAGATACATATCAGGAGAGTGTGAGCTAATAGAAGGAATTTGTACAAGATATATATCAGGAGTGTGTGAGCTAATAGAAGGAATTTGTACAAGATATATATCAGGAGAGTGTGACCTAATAGAAGGAATTTGTACAAGATATATATCAGGAGTGTGTGAGCTAATAGAAGGAATTTGTACAAGATATATATCAGGAGAGTGTGACCTAATAGAAGGAATTTGTACAAGATACATATCAGGAGAGTGTGAGCTAATAGAAGGAATTTGTACAAGATATATATCAGGAGAGTATAAGCTAATAGAAGGAATTTGTACAAGATATATATATTAGAAGAGTGTGAGCTAATAGAAGGAATTTGGGCAAGATATATATCAGGAGAGTGTGACCTAATAGAAGGAATTTGTACAAGATACATATCAGGAGAGTGTGAGCTAATAGAAGGAATTTGTACAAGATATATATCAGGAGTGTGTGAGCTAATAGAAGGAATTTGTACAAGATATATATCAGGAGTGTGTGAGCTAATAGAAGGAATTTGTACAAGATATATATCAGGAGAGTGTGACCTAATAGAAGGAATTTGTACAAGATACATATCAGGAGAGTGTGAGCTAATAGAAGGAATTTGTACAAGATATATATCAGGAGAGTATAAGCTAATAGAAGGAATTTGTACAAGATATATATCAGGAGAGTGTGACCTAATAGAAGGAATTTGTACAAGATACATATCAGGAGAGTGTGAGCTAATAGAAGGAATTTGTACAAGATACATATCAGGAGAGTGTGAGCTAATAGAAGGAATTTGTATAAGATATATATCAGGAGAGTGTGAGCTAATAGAAGGAATTTGTACAAGATATATATCAGGAGTGTGTGAGCTAATAGAAGGAATTTGTACAAGATATATATCAGGAGAGTGTGACCTAATAGAAGGAATTTGTACAAGATACATATCAGGAGAGTGTGAGCTAATAGAAGGAATTTGTACAAGATATATATCAGGAGAGTATAAGCTAATAGAAGGAATTTGTACAAGATATATATATTAGAAGAGTGTGAGCTAATAGAAGGAATTTGGGCAAGATATATATCAGGAGAGTGTGAACTAATAGAAGGAATTTGGGCAAGATATATATATTAGAAGAGTGTGAGCTAATAGAAGGAATTTGTACAAGATATATATATTAGAAGAGTGTGAGCTAATAGAAGGAATTTGTACAAGATATATATATTAGAAGAGTGTGAGCTAATAGAAGGAATTTGGGCAAGATATATATCAGGAGAGTGTAAGCTAATAGAAGGAATTTGTACAAGATATATATATTAGAAGAGTGTGAGAAAATAGAAGGAATTTGTACAAGATATATATATTAGAAGAGTGTGAGCTAATAGAAGGAATTTGGGCAAGATATATATCAGGAGAGTGTGAGCTAATAGAAGGAATTTGTACAAGATATATATATCAGGAGAGTGTGAGCTAATAGAAGGAATTTGTACAAGATATATATATTAGAAGAGTGTGAGCTAATAGAAGGAATTTGTACAAGATATATATATTAGAAGAGTGTGAGCTAATAGAAGGAATTTGTACAAGATATATATATTAGAAGAGTGTGAGCTAATAGAAGGAATTTGGGCAAGATATATATATTAGAAGAGTGTGAGCTAATAGAAGGAATTTGTACAAGATATATATATTAGAAGAGTGTGAGCTAATAGAAGGAATTTGTACAAGATATATATATTAGAAGAGTGTGAGCTAATAGAAGGAATTTGGGCAAGATATATATCAGGAGAGTGTAAGCTAATAGAAGGAATTTGTACAAGATATATATCAGGAGAGTGTGACCTAATAGAAGGAATTTGTACAAGATATATATATTAGAAGAGTGTGAGCTAATAGAAGGAATTTGTACAAGATATATATCAGGAGAGTGTGACCTAATAGAAGGAATTTGTACAAGATATATATATTAGAAGAGTGTGAGCTAATAGAAGGAATTTGTACAAGATATATATCAGGAGAGTGTAAGCTAATAGAAGGAATTTGTACAAGATATATATCAGGAGAGTGTGACCTAATAGAAGGAATTTGTACAAGATATATATATTAGAAGAGTGTGAGCTAATAGAAGGAATTTGGGCAAGATATATATCAGGAGAGTGTAAGCTAATAGAAGGAATTTGTACAAGATATATATATTAGAAGAGTGTGAGCTAATAGAAGGAATTTGTACAAGATATATATCAGGAGAGTGTAAGCTAACAGAAGGAATTTGTACAAGATATATATCAGGAGAGTGTGACCTAATAGAAGGAATTTGTACAAGATATATATATTAGAAGAGTGTGAGCTAATAGAAGGAATTTGGGCAAGATATATATCAGGAGAGTGTAAGCTAATAGAAGGAATTTGTACAAGATATATATATTAGAAGAGTGTGAGCTAATAGAAGGAATTTGTACAAGATATATATCAGGAGAGTGTAAGCTAATAGAAGGAATTTGTACAAGATATATATATTAGAAGAGTGTGAGCTAATAGAAGGAATTTGGGCAAGATATATATCAGGAGAGTGTAAGCTAATAGAAGGAATTTGTACAAGATATATATATTAGAAGAGTGTGAGCTAATAGAAGGAATTTGTACAAGATATATATCAGGAGAGTGTAAGCTAATAGAAGGAATTTGTACAAGATATATATATTAGAAGAGTGTGAGCTAATAGAAGGAATTTGTACAAGATATATATCAGGAGAGTGTAAGCTAATAGAAGGAATTTGTACAAGATATATATATTAGAAGAGAGTGAGCTAATAGAAGGAATTTGTACAAGATATATATCAGGAGAGTGTGAGCTAATAGAAGGAATTTGTACAAGATATATATATTAGAAGAGAGTGAGCTAATAGAAGGAATTTGTACAAGATATATATCAGGAGAGTGTGAGCTAATAGAAGGAATTTGTACAAGATATATATATATATATATATATATATATATATATATATATATATATCAGGAGAGTTTGAACTAATAGAGGGAGTTTAATTAATTTAAAACAACAATGAAGCGTTAAATTGAAATCGAACTTGAACATTTGAACATTAATATGTAAACAACTGCATACAGTTGCACTTACTAGTCTAAATGACGACAGCTCTTTCGGAAGTTGTGTCCCATTGTCTTCCAACTGTAACTGTACTGTTGGTTATTTAAGGAAATTATGGGCTGCAGGTAGGGTACCTATATTAAGAGAAGCGTTTTGGGGTAATGATGTTAAAAAGGGTATTTGAGTTACAATGTAATTGGGAGTTGAGTGTTTATAGTAATAACTTAAATGTATATGACCTAATACATGTTAAATTTTATAACTAGTGGCTCAAGTTGAGGTTGACAACAAACATAATATAAAAAGTAATATTGTTAATTTTTGGCTGAACCCATGACGTAGTGCGCGTTATTTGCGGTTGGAGGTAGGGGCAGAGTTTAGGACGTGTCCTAAGCTCCAGTCTCCCCCTAACTGTGCAATATGTATGGTAAGAATACATATTAAACTGATATACTCGTGTTTACCGCTATCATAATCGTCACCTGTGAAAGTATGAACAATTTGTGTGAATAAAACGTCTTTAAGTAAGGCGTAAGTTTCTTCAGTTTGGAATAATGTGGGGAAGGGTTGCTGAGGGTTACATTTGTAGAATCACAGCTGAATAATCCAACTCTGTCTCAAGAGGTAGCAGTCTATTACTCACTCGTTCACTAGATAATTGAATTTATTCAATTCTTTCTATTAGCTCACACTCTTCTCATATCTTGTAAAAATATTCAATCGTCAATAAAATACGTTTTTATTCATCCAATTAAGTTCAAATAGATATTTTTAACCTATAGTGGAGGACAATTGATGTTTATATAGTTTACAAATATTTATTCAATAATTATATTATACAAACTGGGGGGGGGTCTAGTCGGATTCGAAATAAGTATCCTCAAGTTCGAAGTCTAGCTCTTTAAACACTGAACAAACTTTCCCATAGTTTTAAATATACTTTTCAAAGATATATAACAGTTTTATTTTTTCTCCCATGTGATTGTCGTTAAAACCTACATTGCACAGCCTTAAATTGTTGCCATGGTTACCACACAATATCATATAATGCTCTACGATTATAAATGAACGAAAAGAATAAAATAAACAAACAAATTGGATTAACGGTATCGAATCTTGTTTCACATCGGAGAATGTAAAATGAAAGCGAGAAGAAACTACAATAAAATGCAAGTGACGAAAAAAGAAAAAGTATAAATAGTAACAAATAAAATAATAATCCAACACCTTGCATAGAGAGGAAAATTTAAAATTGCAAGAAAATTCGCTTTCTATTTTTCCCACTTAGTATTGTTATTCTGACATATTTATATACATGAACATTATTTATATGAATTATAAATTTAACTATAAAAGTAATTAGAAGTAAAATTTTTTTTAAATAAAAAGAAACTCAAATGGATTTTTTCTTTGTTGATTTAAGTAGGAATTGACTTAATTAAAAAAATTATATTAATTGTTTTTATACCTATTGTTCACCGTTCGGTAGCTTACGGAGATTTGGAACTCGTTCAATTTGTACCTACATACGTTTACGCCAACAGGTAAAAAATAAAGTTAATTATCTAGTAACGAGTTTGTATTTAACGTATGAAACAACTACCGGGGCTCCAAGTGTCGAGCCCTAAGTGGTTATCAGTGTGTGAATTTAATAGGGAAACGTGCGTGAGTTGCTTACGAAAGACAGGACCGAAAGACAGGTTGTGAGGACTTGCCGTATACACAATTAAAGTGCGTGCTTCCATATCACTAGGCTCGGGGCTTCCCAGAGGAAAAAACCCGGCACTCCTGGGATGTTAGGAAATCGGTGATCGAAAGCCCTCTCAGCAGTGGCTCATAGAAGGGAGGGGTCAAGGGGCCTGTCCCCCCCTTGGCAATCCCTATAAAGAAATTATGCGCGGCGTCCTTCATTGGAAAACGTATATTCCGCATGCGCTGTAAATAAATTTAACTACCAAGATTTGCCGATAAATAAATGTTATTAAAACATTTTTTAGTTTTCTTGGTGACTGTATTAGGTGCATTAACTAATTTGAAAAGCACTTAAATGCATCAATAGTAAAAAACTTCAGGATATCCCTCAGTTTGTACCCTAAAATAAAACAAAGTATCCTTGAGTGATTTGGGGGAATATTATAATCGAGTTGATGACCCCCTTGTTGTTGGTATCCTTGGTCCCCCTTAAGTTCTGAATGCGCCGCTACCTCTCAGTAATTAAGACACCTCCGCAGTTTAGGGATTTCCGGGCAATGAATATAGGTCCATTTTCCTCAATCGAATTCCACAGAAGGCACGAACTAAACTCGCGTCGTAAGATACGAGACGCACGTAAGAATAACGTAGATACGTTATAACCCTCCAACCGCTGACCACAGTTACCAGAAACTTCCAAGGTTACAGAACTTCTAAGGTGAACTATAATTACAAAGAATCGAGATAGTATGCCTACTCGCCCAGCCCAAGGACCTCCTGGCAAAGCTCACATTCACGAAGAAGACCTCCCTACTCGCCCAGTCCAAGGACCCACTGGCAACGCTCACATTCACGAAGAAGACCTCGGAGGTACCAGCTACCTACCTACTCGCCCAGTCCAAGGACCCACTGGCAACGCTCACATTCACGAAGAAGACCTCGGAGGTACCAGCTACCTACCTACTCGCCCAGTCCAAGAACCCACTGGCAACGCTCACATTCACGAAGAAGACCTCGGAGGTACCAGCTACCTACCTACTCGCTCAGCCCAAGGACCCACTGGCAACGCTCACACACGAAGAAGACCTCGGAGGTACCAGCAACCTATCTACTCGCCCAGTCGAAGGACCCACTGGCAATGCTCACATTCATGAAGAAGACCTCGGAGGTACCAGCTACCTACCTACTCGCCCAGCCCAAGGACCCACTGGCAAAGCTCACATTCACGAAGAAGACCTCGGAGGTACCAGCTACCTACCTACTCGCTCAGCGCAAGGACCCACTGGCAACGCTCACACACGAAGAAGACCTCGGAGGTACCAGCAACCTATCTACTCGCCCAGTCGAAGGACCCACTGGCAATGCTCACATTCATGAAGAAGACCTCAAAGGTACCAGCTACCTACCTACTCGCCCAGCCCAAGGACCCACTGGCAATGCTCAAATTCACGAAGAAGAGGTACTAGCTACCTACCTACTCGCCCAGTCCAAGGACCCACTGGCAATGCTCACATTCATGAAGAAGACCTCGGAGGTACCAGCTACCTAACTACTCGCCCAGCCCAAGGACCCACTGGCAATTCTCACATTCATGAAGAAGACCTCGGAGGTACCAGCTACCTACCTACTCGCCCAGCCCAAGGACCCACTGGCAATGCTCACATTCACGAAGAAGACCTCGGAGGTACCAGCTACCTACCTACTCGCCCAGTCCAAGGACCCACTGGCAATGCTCACATTCACGAAGAAGACCTCGGAGGTACCAGCTACCTACCTATTCGCCCAGTCCAATGCTCAGATTCACGAAGAAGACCTCGGAGGTACCAGCTACCTACCTCTGGGATATTTTTTTACCATTGGATGGTTGGCTTCTCCGCGACGAATTGCAAGTCACGATGCTCGAAATGGAAACACCATGGCCTGTCTTGATGGCGGCAAACAACCCACAAAGAACTACTCACAGCCTTTTCAGTAGTGAACAAGACAAAAATAAAGTTTCCCTCATCAACAACACTACAGATTTCTACGGTTATCCTTGGTCAAATATACGCGGTCAACATTTCAAAAGGTCCGCACGGAAGCCACTTACAAGAAGAAAACCAAAACCGCTTGTGAGAAAGCTTCTATTGGGAGAAAGACTGATTATTCACTCAAATAACTCCGTTATTTCGAATATCAGATCGAGATCACCACTTTTGGGGAGCAGATAATTCTTACACAAGACTAAAAACACACTCGTTCATGCAAGAATTAACTATTCTTAATAAATATGTATAAGGATTCAAATAAAGTTAATTTGAATCTGTATTTCAAACAATTGAAGGAGTGTGTATTAAATCTTATAAAATTTTTACTCTTGTGTTTAGTTTTTTATTTCCTAAGGTCAAAACGGCTGTAACACCTTATTATAGTTATGTCTCTTTGTTAACCTGTCAATGTCGGTTGAATAAATAGCGTATTTGTTAAAGCAAAGAGATCAGTCATACTGTGGCAAACATTTACACACATCTATCTAGTTTATATTTAGGTTATATAAACGTATTTACTCACACGCTGTTACAATATTAGCAGCGCTGTTTATCAGCCTAAGAATATTTATGAGGGAATTGTAAATTTAAAAAAAAGGTCACGTTAAATGTAATAATTTCAATTCGTACGAGGGAAATCCGATTTGCAAGCCAAAGTTGAAAAATGTGTGTTACTTTTGAAGTATTTAAAAATATTATCTTGGAAGAGAATAAAAAAGGCTTGTAAGAAAAAAGGCCCCTTGATCAAGAACGTAGAGAGGAATAAATCGGGGGGGGGGGTTCTAATGCTATTAATCAGTAATTAGGGGGTGACTCAAGAATTCAAGATAAATCACACTTGCCTCAAGACAAAAACCGGATTGGTAATTATCTGAACATAGCCGCTCAGACACATCTTGCTTATTTGTATTTTAATATAGACAAAGTTTTAAAGAATTTTGTATTATAAATAAATTTATTTAAAATTCCGGGGGCTCTAATCCCATGCTGGACACTGCTTTGTTCTACACAGAAATAGTTTATAACCAAGATTCTTTGATTCATTATAGGAGTAATAATATTAATAATTGTTTTAATACACAAATTTTTTTAGTTCAGATCCAGTTTTAACATTTAAAATGATTCCGAAAATGATATTCAGTTGTCCCTAAGAGAGAAATGAATATTCATTTTATTTAATGCTTAAGGGAAAAAACCAATATCTTTGTCTAGTTGTGTATTATCTGTGTCTATTGTAGTATTTTCAATACTTAGTGTAGTATTTTACAACACTTAGTGTTGTATTTTGCAATAAAATTGTAGTATTTTGCAATACTTAGTGTTGTATTTTGCAATACTAATGCAGTATTTTGCAATACTTAGTGTTGTATTTTGCAATACTAATGCAGTATTTTGTAATACTTAGTGTAATATTTTGCAATAATATTGTAGTATTTTGCAATACTTAGTGTTGTATTTTGCAATACTAATGCAGTATTTTGTAATACTTAGTGTAGTATTTTGCAATAATATTGTAGTATTTTGCAATACTTAGTGTAGTATTTTGCAATACTAATGCAGTATCTTGTAATACTTAGTGTAGTATTTTGCAATAATATTGTAGTATTTTGCAATACTTAGTGTTGTATTTTGCAATACTAATGCAGTATTTTGCAATACTTAGTGTTGTATTTTGCAATACTAATGCAGTATTTTGTAATACTTGTAATATTTTGTAAATGTAGTATTTTTCAATACTCACTGTAATATTTTGCAATAATTCTTGTAGCGTTTTGCAATTATTATTGCAGACTTTTGCAATACTTGTTGCCATGGTAGAAATTAAAACAGGGAAATAAAACTGAAAAAATACTCTTTAAGCATCCACCGTTTACGTCGCGTGGTGTTCTAACCTTATAGGTGATTTTAAAAAACCGTAACGAATTTTTGTCGTTAATTACTGGAGTGGATTTATATACAACTATTTGGATTTTGCTTTTCCCCGCGAGAGCGCGCAATGCAATGGAGGAAGATTTTCCAGTTCGCGGAGCGGTAACGTGGACGCTGACGGACGCCACTTGAGTCAACACTTACAGGCGGCAAGTCGCTCGCCGGATTACGTTACAAATCTGCGAGGGTTGGATTGTGTACACAGTTGGTCGTAGTTAATGCAAAATTAAGGCACGCTACAGTGAGTGTAATGCATTTTGTCATCAACAGTGCACACAATGGCAGCAGCTTTCAATCTCAACCAAAATAAACTTACCGATTATTATGTAGCAATCGGTAGTAGACTTACGTAGCCTAAATGTAATCGCGAGAGAGTTATTTATTTAGTCTCCTCATTCAATTGTCTAATTTTTGTCTCTTCTTTAACTTTCTTTTCTTAGCATCTAACTACAACCTCCAGCTTCCGAGGCAGTTGTAGGTAGACAAATATTTTTGGTCTCAAATAAAAGGTAGGTTATATATATATATATATATATATATATATATATATATATATATATATATATATATATATATATATATATGCATGTATGTGTGTGTATGTGTGTGTGTGTGTGTGTGTGTGTGTGTGTGTGTGTGTGTGTGTGTGTGTGTGTGTGTGTGTGTGTGTGTGTGTGTGTGTGTGTGTGTGTGTGTGTGTGTGTGTGTGTATTTAACTTTGTAACTGTTTTCTTGAACTCACTTATCACTTACACTTGACGGCTTCTTGTAGTTGGCAGGTGTGTGAGAATGGAATTACTAGAATGTGAATGGGGCGTAAGCTAGGAAGATAAAGGACACTCCCTACCTTTACCATCTTCAGCGTCTGTACCTTAATATTAACTATTCTCCTGTCAAAACCTTACCTTTGCCTTTTTCACTATCTCTTTTGTAATACCTAATCTGCAACAATTTCTCTTTTGTCCCATTCTTCCGCTCTGACAGCGCTGATGGTCAACGCTATTTCATATTCTCTGGGTCCCACCGTTCTGATGAGTATAAAGTAGCTTTACACTCAAAGGAGAAATTAAGATAGTGTTCAGCGGGAAATACTATTCTAGGAAATAAATGTTCGTTCTAACACTAAGTCTAATGCTTATTTGGAATACATGGATCTGGGCCCAAAGTTACAATTCAGGTTTTCGGATTCCCTTACACACTGATAGGATTACAAAGAAAATAATTTACTATTCACGAACAATATATCGACCTACGTGCTCCGACCTTTTATAATCATTTGGAATAGACTTCATTTTCAAGGTCAGGTGTTGTGCCGTGTTTTCCATAATGGGATGAAAATTAAAAAGTAGTGTTGCGACCGACAAAGCGTTTACAACAATAACAGACAGGAACGAATGATTTCCACAAACCTAACTTTAAGACGTTACTTAATAAACAGTTGAGGGTTACCAGTTGAGGGAGCAATAAACATTAAAAATGTTCTGAGAGGCTCCTCCTTAACAAATGAAACCACTATCTAAGAAACTAACCTCAAACAACTTGAATTAGCATCATGGTAGCTCCAGTGGACCTATGTGCGATGTTGCGATGAGCGAACCTCTTTCTGTTCATACTTGTACATTATCGACACCCAATCTGAGTCTAAACCGCACTAAAGTGTAGAACAATATCAGGTTCAGGTTCTATGAAATGTTTATATGTTTATCTATCGCATTAACGAATACACGAAAGATGCGTACAACGAAATATGCGTAAACCAGGAATATTGCGAAAGATGCGTACAGGATCAAGTTTTGACAGATGACGAGGGTAAGCTATGACGTCAGAACATTGTGACAGGCGAAATTTGCGTAAAACTTTTAGGCGAACGCGGATCTTTTAAAATCATTGAGCTACATAAATGAGTTTACCTCTGAGCTAAACATACGTGTCGCTTAGTTTCTCGGGACTGGAGATCCTTTAAAACTGTATCTATTACACCTGATTTCCATCACATGTTTCCAGACTTTGAACTGGCAAAATGATAAGATTTATGTTGCGTTATCATTTTAAATCAGTTTGTAGCCTCGGTAAGTTTTTTGTTGTTTATATATTCAATTAAAAACATTTTCTCCTTCATTTTACAATTCTTTTAAATATTAATCTATATTACAACTTGACCAATTTATTTGATTTTTACCATCTGATTTCTTTGGTCTAATCTAGTTTATTTTTTGGATTTAGGAAAGAGGCCTTAAAGAAGACATTAGTTTCCAGCTTCTAGGTATTTTTATATATATATTTTTTAATTTTTCGTCCTACTTAATATACATTTTTTTGTTCTCTTTCCTCCAGTCTCATGTGCATCGAAGTTTAAGCCTCTTTTGATAAGTGTCTTTCCATTAAATCGAACTTATCACCTCGACAGTTAAACGCAAGCTGACCACTGACAAAGTAGAAGCCCTTTTTCAACCCATTTTGATTGGGAGAATCCAAAACCTTGAAAGTTATTAGCAAATAGTTTAGGGGTAGATGACCTGGGTTGACAACTGAAATTTGGTTTGTACTTTTTTTCGCCTGTCAAATATACGACTTACCCTCGTCAATTGCTATTGTTTTCTCTTGTACGCATATTTCGCTGTACGCATATTTCGCTGTACGCATATTTCGCTGTACGCATCTTTCGCTGTACGCATTTGTCTAGTGGTTATGGTGCGCAGTATGTTTTCATGATTTCTTGAAATAACTTTAAAAGTAATACATCCTCGTAGGTTGCGTATACAATATGTAAATATAGTGTCGATCTTACTTCTAAAAACAAATATTCGTAATATTGCGAGACATGTTTAAAACTATTTGCACACAAGTTAATAACATCACCATTTAGGAGCAAATAATAGTGAGAGATCGACTCTTTCACTGCTAAATGTTTAGAGAATGTATTCAAACTGATGAGGTTTGTCTGGCTGGCCTAGTTGACAAATTAGTCATGTGCTGTGTTCTAAACCCAGGAAGTCGCACAAATAACTTAACGCCTTTAATTACTGTAAATACAGCTTTCGTTAAGCTGTTTATACAATCTGGGTACACTGTTTTCATCGTTTCCGTCTACAGAGGAGGCAGCATCTGTCTGGTTATTTCTAAACCACGCTCACTGTTAACGTGCAACAGGCTGGACATTTTACTTTATTTTAGGCGCGTTAGATTAATGAACACTAGAAATGGAATAACGTAATTTTAAATATCAACTTTTAGTAGTCCTTTTCGACGGTATATCTAGTTGATTTACTACCTTACAACAAAACCGTCTGTTGTGAGTAAAGTTTATTTTTGAAGATGTAGGGTAGGACGAAATACAATGACGAAATCACTTGTCAACCAGTAATTGACATTACATCTCTAATTAATTATAATGCTTATTTGCCATTGAAAATAGTAATAGTGATGTACTTCATTATAGAAACATTTGGTTAGCTGGTGACGTCACCATTTTCCTTCTTCCGTCACTTGTTACACCTCTCATAGGCAAAGTTTCCGGAGGAAGACAGTGCAAAGTTCTTTTGTTTAAGTATCCGAAAGATTAAAGTAATTTTTCGTACAGGTTAGGTAATTTATTGTGCTTTAATGTAACACAATAGTGCGTATTGCTTCTTGTTTAACGGGGTACTATATTTGGACATCCACTTTTCCTTTATATATAAGGCTATCCTACGTGGTCTATTCATTACTTAAAATTTATTGAGCTAGCAATTACACGTTGTCCCCCAGAGACAATTTTACTGCCTATAATGTTAGTAATATTCTATTATTTTATTATTATTGAAGGTTTTTTATTTAATTAAATATTTAGAGGCATATATTTAAATTTAATTGTATTAACAAATATTGGTGCTCTTTTTATTATATTCATTAATATTATATGATAATAATTATATTAGTCTAGAGTTTGTCGTCAGAGTCTTAATGAAGGTAAAATACTTAAATTTCCTCTAATAGTCATATAATCATAACTCGTGTAAGCAGTATCTCCTGAGTTACTTAAGGGGTTGTGCAATGTTGGTATAATTGAAAATAACCTCCCCTCTAATGGGGTAACGAGATTAAATCAGGCGTTCATCCGATAAAAGCAACATGGAATGGATGAGCGTCGAAACATGTATAGAAAGGCAATCCCAAAAATTGGTTTCCAGAAAAATTTTATTATAAATAGAAATATGAAAATTTTACCTGGATCCAGTTGGAAACTTACTAAAGCTCATTTGACAATGAATATTCGGATGCTATATAACAGGTAGGTCTAGAGTTTTAAGTTAACTATAGTCTATGAATTTTGAATAAATGAAATTCTAATTACTTTTAGTTACTATGGAAAAATGGATTAATTGTTAATAATAGGGATCGGCCGATTCCGATTCTCGATTTCAGGAAACGTCGATTCTAATGTTATCGAGTAATCGTCAATAATCGATTCTCCATTTATTAAAGTGCCGATTCCGATTATCGATTTCAGGAAACGTCGATTCTAATGTTATCGAGTAATCGTCAATAATCGATTCTCCATTTATTAAAGTGCCGATTCCGATTATCGATTTCAGGAAACGTCGATTCTAATGTTATCGAGTAATCGTTAATAATCGATTTTCCATTTATTAAAGTGCCGATTCCGTTTCTCGATTTCAGGAAACGTCGATTCTAATGTTATCGAGTAATCGTCAATAATCGATTCTCCATTTATTAAAGTGCCGATTCCGATTCTCGATTTCAGGAAACGTCGATTCTAATGTTATCGAGTCAATAATCGATTCTCCATTTATTAAAGTGCCGATTCCGATTCTCGATTTCAGGAAACGTCGATTCTAATGTTATCGAGTAATCGTCAATAATCGATTCTCCATTTATTAAAGTGCCGATTCCGATTCTTTTTTTTTAACTGTTAAAATACGTATGTGGTGTAATTTATAGGAAATATAATTAATTAATTATAATTAATTATCAACTATGTCTTATTCAAGTATTAGTTGCTTTGGATGAATTAAACTATTAAAGCAAATGCTATTTGAGTTCACGAAAATATTGTTATTATTTATGACGCAACAACAAAGACGATCGAAGCTTTTCTGGTCTGTTTGTCACAGATCTCGCTCTGCAGTCTAACTCTTATTCGGAAGGGCTCGACACACTCTCTCTCTCTCCCCGTCTCTGGCCGCCACCACTTCATACATGTCGAAACAAAACACAGACAAAGTAGTTCCAACTTCTCCAGGTATACAAACTGTAATGCCTATTCCAGAAGTTATATTGTAATTGTGACTGAAGTTCATATTTATATTTTTTAAATAAACCATTACTTTTATCCAATATGTTTGTCACCCGTTCAGAAATTCCTATTCATAAATCAAGGTCGAACGTTTTGTGTTGCCTATTACATTAAAACGCAACTTTTAAAAACTTTCACCATATGACCGAGGTATTAACTAATTTCATTATTAGGGAATATCACGTAAGCCTATAATTTAAAAGAATCTACTTAAGAACCGAGAATGTAAAATTTTACACTCGAAATCGAATATTTTAGTTATTGTCCCTTCCCTAGTAATTTACCTAATTGTATAATTATTTATTAATAATTCTATTATGTTCTATAAGTCTATTAATGTTCTTATTAATAGACTAAGTAGAAATTTTATTTTAAAGAAAGTTTCACTACTCCTTTTTCCAATTACGAGTAAAAGGGCCAATTTCTGGATTTGTGTTTGCTAATAATTTGCAGTTTGTAAAATACAACAAATATAAAAACATATAACATAAAATAGAAACAGATAAATAAATTATTTTAAATTATATCTTCTTTGAGGATATTTAGGATACTTGTAGGCATATATTTGGAATGACTCAAAGGAAATAATTATATTTCGTTTTTGTTTGTTTTTTTTCTCTTGTGGAAAACGGAATTTAATTTAGAGAAATTTCAAAAACAGGGCTGAGAAACATTTTTGTGAGACAGAGACTGTGATTGCCAAACAGATGATGTTGACAAAGTAAGACAATATTCAAACCTTTCGTAATCTTTCAGATTGACAATTGCAGCCTTGCCGACAAAAACGTAATATAGAACAGTGTTTTATGAGGCCTTAATAAAAGAACGTTTTACCTAAGTTTAAAGTTAGGACACAAATTCAGGGGGAGATGGCGTCGCAACCGAAATTATATTATAAATCTTCGCAACCGGGTTTCTTCAGAACACAAAGTGTTGAACAAGCAATCTCATTTCATTTCAAAGTGATTTTCTCGCTCTCTTACGCTAAAATTAATTTGGGGGAATACCGTGTTCACAAGGATGTCGGGCGAAGTTTACTTTAGGGGTGTGGGGTGGGAACGCGGAGTATGGTTGCATTACCGATAGATGAGCAATACAGGTGCGGTGCAGCCAGAAGTACAGTCTGTGCTACACAAAACGTCCAACGGGCGCTATTTACATTGAAACTTGTTATACTTTGTATAAACCGTAGCTAATTATTGTAATTAAAATTTTAGTATTTTTAATTGTCGAATTTAAATGGTGTATTTCTTGTTTACCTTTTGGAGTTCTAGAACACTGTGATAAGTTTTGTTGATAGGTTTTATAGTTATATCCTATCTATAGTTATACAACTATTCTTTGAGCTTAGTTTGTGAGGTTATGTTAAAAAAGTAAAAACATAGACAAAACTCACAAATTAATCATTTATTTACTCATACGCGTTTCAATGACAAAGTCATCATCATCGTTGAGTGTTACTGCTACAAACTCTAACTTACAACTTTGTGGAGTGAGTTTGTAGTAGTAACACTCTCTGATGATGATGGCTTTGTCATTGAAAGGCGTATGAGTAAATAAATGATTAATTTGTGAGTTTTGTGTGAGTTTTTATTTCTTTTTATATTTATAGTTGGTTATCATCGTCTGTGAAGCTTAGGGCATACGTCAATTATTTATTAAAGGATTATGACAAAGATTATGACAAATGTCAGAAGTAGACTTCACTAGGGGATGTTACATTTTAGACCTTTATAAAGGAGGAATGGTGGTCACAGTAAGGAAAAATCATAGCTCGTGTGAATAGGGTCAATTACTTGAAACATACCTACTCTCTACTGGAGTCAAGTTACGTCCTAGCCTCCCTAAAAATATAAGTAAAATAGTTTGGTGAAAGTAGTAAGGTATGGCTACATGTGTAGTATATTTTTTGGTGTATAATCTACTTTTTTACTAAGAAAAATAATTTAATTTTAGTTTTTTTAAAATTTTATAATACTAATTTATATATATATATATATATATATATATATATATATATATATATATATATATATATATCAGAGTAACAATATTAGGCGCCAAAAAGAAAGTGAATATCCTTGCGATTCTCCATTTCCTTTTCTATGTAAGGTGTTGGATATAACTGAAATCTGGATATAACTGAAACTTGTATATAACTGAAATCTGGATATAACTGAAACTTTGATATAACTGAAATATAAATATAACTGATACTTGGATATAACTGAAATCTGGATATAACTGAAATCTGGATATACTGAAACTTGGATATAACTGAAATCTGGATATAACTGAAACTTGGATATAACTGAAATTTGGATATAACTGAAACTCGGATATAACTGAAATCTGGATATAACTGAAACTTGGATATAACTGAAATATAGATATAACTGTAGCATGGATATAACTGAAACTTTGATATAACTGAAATCTGAATATAACTGAAACTTGAATATAACTGAAATCTGGATATAACTGAAACTTGGATATAACTGTAACTTGGATATAACTGAAACTTGTATATAACTGAAATCTGGATATAACTGAAACTTTGATATAACTGAAAACTAGATATATCTGAAACTTGGATATAACTGAAATCGGGATATAACTGAAATCTGGATATAACTGAAACTTGGATATAACTGAAATCTGGATATAACTGAAACTTGGATATAAATGAAGTCTGGGTAATACGAGCTATTTTCTGTGAACATTTGGGAAAGTAGGTAGAATTTAAATTCGTTCATTAAGAACTTAGACGTTACTGAAACCTGGACTAGAAAATGTTTGTCTGCAGACGTTTAGAAAAGCAATAAAGAAGAGATCAGCAAGCTTTGTGTAGAATTTGTTGAGCTGAAACAGATAACTCAGACATGAATGCGAATTAAAGAATAACTGAGAACCATGTGTAATGGGGAATTGGGAAATAAACGGATAAACTGAGAAGTTCATTTGTTCAGGCAGAATGGGTTAAGATAGAAAAATACATAACCTGAAAAAAATAATGGAAAATATATGAGAAAAACCTAAACTGACCGGAACGACAAATAGAAAGATACACTGCCTGGAAAGGGAACATAAATTGTAAGTTAAATTAGTTATATATACTAATACAGTTGGATTTGTAATGCACAGGTCCAATAGGGTTATAAGATTTGCAAATGGTTTCCTTGTTAAATAATTACTATTCATCAATAATATTTATTATATATAAAAAAAAGGCTAGACTTTTGTCAATTAAATATATTGATATCATCTGTAGCTCCTCACACTGTCAACAAGTAAAATGAAACGAAACAATGAACTTAGTTGACAACTCAATTTCCCTGCATAATTCTTTTACACTAAACTCTGTCGGGTAATGCCATGTACCTATTTGGAATTTATATGCCCTGTCCCGTAAAACATTTTATGTTTTGAAACCATGTTTGGAATTCAAATATCCTGCCTCACAATAAACTCAACATCGTCATTACATTGTTGTCCCAATTTTGGAGTTCATGTATCTTGCCCCATAATAGGCCTAAACTCAACACAGTTTCGTCAATGTTTTGTAATTCATGTATCGTGCCCCATAATAAACTCAAAACAGTTTCGTCACAATTTCGTAATTCATGTATCGTGCCCCATAATAAACTCAACACTGTCGTCACAATTTTGTAAATCATGTGTCGTGCCCCATATTAAACTTGAGTCATCGTACTTTCAACTCAATTTTGTAATTCATGTGACGTGCCCCATATTAAACTTGAGTCATCGTACTTTCGTCACAATTTTGTAATTCATGTGTCGTGCCCCATATTAAACTTGAGTCATCGTACTTTCAACTCAATTTTGTAATTCATGTGACGTGCCCCATATTAAACTTGAGTCATCGTACTTTCGTCACAATTTTGTAATTCATGTGACGTGCCCCATAATAAACTTGAGTCATCGTACTTTCGTCTCAATTTTGGAATTCATATGACATTAATTCATACGGCTGTAAAAAATTATACCGTTTTGCGAACTGACGCAATTGTCGGAGTTGATATTAAACCATTATTAATAATGCCCTGCCCCATAATAAGCTCAGCCTGTCCGTGTCGTGTGACAATGTTTGGAGCTCAAAGTCTCACAATCAGGTCGGAAACATTACTTGCACATCCCATATCGCACCACTCAGACGCCGGAAAAACATCTTATTAGTAATTGTAAAAAGTTAGTTCTGCCTCAAAACGATAACACAAAATCATAATTCAAAATGAGTTGTTCACATTCAGTTGAAATGTTTAAACGCTTCACGCTATTGATGACTCCACAATATAATTTAGTCATTGTTTTATTAACAAGTTTTATATTAAAATTCCGTATATTCCAGATGATTAAATAACACTTTTAATACAGTACCTTCATAATAGAGATAGCACAACACGATTTATGTTTGATTTCACAAATGAATGCAGTCTGCTTGATGTCGCTGTACAGAAGTGTATTATTTATTTGTATTTGAAGAGACTATACGTGCGGTTGAGCCTTCGATACATTGGGGCTGGCAACAGCGGAATTCACTCACGGAGAAAAAACTTACTTCTCTACCGTCATGCATTATTCGGTGCAGGAAAACTTGACGCCATGTGTGAGCTCCCAACATCCACTTCGCTAAACAAAAACCTCTCGCTACATGCAATAACAGAATTTTCACAACACTAAATAATTCCGTTCGCAGTGGAACTTTGCCGAATCTTACCGTTATTGTCAGTGAATAAATTGTTTAATGCGATCAATGTTTAATGCAACTAGAAACTTGACGAGCTCAAGAGCTCTTCTCCAACTTATCATATTAAAGTTACACGTATTTCAAAACATATGTTTAAAAAATATTGTATAATATATATATATATATATATATATATATATATATATATATATATATATATATATATATATATATATACTTATATAGGCTATATTCGCCAGTTTCAAAATATTCTTGAAAATGAGAGCACGGAATTAATAGTTGTGCGAGTGTATGTGTGCGCGTTCGTGTGTGTGTGTGTGTGTGTGTGTGTAAAAATATAACAAAAGAGTGTAATATTAAATATCTTGATAGTGTTTGTTAGTTTAAAATTAAACTAAATTCGTAGAAACAGTTAAAATAATATTATTTTGTAACTTGAAGATGAAATAAATTTCCGAAACCAGTAGGGTCTAGGCTTGTAAAAATATAGAACTTAGATTTTAAAAACCAATCTACTGTGATATTTCCCTCGATACAGGGTGAGAAGTAAAACTATTAAAAAGATTTTAAGAATAATTAAATGTAATTTTCCAATGTAGGTCTATATATCGACAACCAATGTATCATCAGAGGAGGTATATTACACTGTTAGATATTTAAATCCTCAGTAAGAGATTTAATTTATTTCTTATTGCTCTGATTACAATACCTTTTAACTGTCAAAATTTTATATTAGGAAAATTATATAAATTCTGTTTTTTTCTGTAATTTTGGTAGGTTGTTTTTAGAATTTTCGAATTTTAAACTATACAAGCGTCTTGAAAATTTGTTGTAGTTGTTTCTGTTATTTATAGACTGTATGACCATTTAAAATCTACTCTGTCATTTTTTTTTTCAATTTTTTTAAATGAACCTGTGTGTATTTTGAGATATAAACACATATAAATTAAACATGTGTGCTACAAAGTCTGATGTGACGGTTTTATAAGCTTGATTAGATTCTTCTGCTGATGGTTTTCATCCGTGTGGATTTAGTTTAGCACTAGGTTTCGGGTTCGACTTAGATAGTTCTTCCTTTATTGCGTTTTGTTATTAACACTTTCTAAAAAACTCTGGCAGTACGCTGAAATAATCATCTGATTTTACGCTATTATTCAATTATCTCAGGCTTTTTCTAATTCATAAAATACTCAACATTTTGCGTAAATATAACTTGCCATAAATGCTGACGTTTCTTCTTTCTACACTTTATAACGAGCGGTAATTCAAAGCATATCTTGAACAAAAATCTTGGTCTTCACTATAGGCTTCTCATTTTTAATTAGAAACCCTTGTGTATTAGAAACGTTCGTGCTTTGTTCAACGTCATTCCTCAGGACGTCAAGTATATCTGGCGCAGTATAAGTTCATCTGTGGCCGTCGAGCGGCGAGTGATGGAGCGCGGGGAGGGAGGGGTAAGAATCAATGCTGTTCCGCAAACATTCGTTTTCTTGGAATTCTAACCGTTCTAACGGCACTTATTCTGTGTGGTTATACATGAGAAGTAAAATCGTTCGCATCCGTGGAACTCCATAATTCATACTTATTTCCCGGGTGGTGCCAAGTGAGCAAAAATAAAATTATCTATTGAATTACAAACAATGTTTTTAAAATAATTCTAACTAACGAGATAATAACATTGAATATACGACGGATATAAATATGACTTTATTTTATGTAGATTTCAAGAAAGAATAAACAACAAAGAATAAAGCATTAATTAATTAGCAGTACAATTTCCTTCATTTAAAGAATCCTAAACACATTTGACGTTGTTGAAATTGAGAAAAATGTACGGTTGGTGTAGGAGGTTAATATGATTTATTCATTCTGTGTAGAAATCACATACATACAGGACCGACGCTTCTAAACATACTACGAAATTTCAAAAAATACAGCTGTACCCTTTTTGCTAACGTTAGGCGTAGAGTCAGATAGCACAGCTTGAAGACGCAGTGGGAGGAGAGCGAGAGTCGTAGTACGGAGACTGGCTAGTATACCCAGAGAGGAAATTACAGTGCCCAAGTAATGGAGTTGTAACGATACCAAAAGCCTTCCTATCAGCAACCATTGTCGGTGACAGACGCTGCATAGCCTCGGGGGCCACCAAACCCCCTCCTTCTCTGACTGACTGAGTTGTAACAACCATCCTAGAGCCTAGGCTACGATATATGAGTACATGGCGGCATTTCTTCTCCTAATCTTTGATGTCATATATTTTTTAACCAGTCATATTTAGCATCTTTTCAATAACTGTTGTTTTAAACAATTATAATATTTTCAAAATATGTACGTTTTTGCTTCAACAATTCTGCTTATCAATTTGAACCTCCCCACAGCGTAACCGTTAGCAATATTCCAGATTAAACGTTGATGAAATATAAACTTATTTAGAATAATTTGTATAGTGTCTTCCGCGATGTTGCCTCTGGTAGGCGTGATGGGGTATGGATGAAAGAATCCTAGATAACCGTAAATAGTAACCGACTCTTGCCATGGTAACGCTCGTCATTATTTTGCAAGTAAAGAGGGCGTTAGTACCTGATAGCGTAGTAACTGGTTGCTTACTGGCTGCTTATCTACCTCTAGTTTCATTATTTGCCCTTCGACAACAGATATCAGAGGCAAATTTATTAGCGGTAGCCTATATTATACTTTCTCAACTGGGAAAGATTTTTCAAATAGATTTTGCGTTTTCAATTTGTTAAATCTATAAAAAATCTTTAAAACCTTGTAAAATCTCATGTAACCTCTTTAAGAAAAAACAGCACAAAATCTGTTTACATAATTTTGTTATAAAAACAACGCTGGTCGAGATTAGTTCAGAATTATAAAATCTAGACAATAGATATTTTTTTGTATAATATTCTTGTTTATTACAGTTGGGTAACTTTACCTTTTTGTTGTTAGTTCAGGATATTATATTCAGCTCTTCTACTAAGAATGGTAAAAACATTTTTCAAAATCAATCGCTTGCTTCTCCTGGAAAATATGAAGTGATTGTCCAAACAGATTCCTAATGTTATTCAGAATACCTCATTGTTATTGTCTCTTTCTTTGACGAAACCCTCTTTCTTAGAGGATCGTTGACATGAGAGACCAGATGATGATCCTACGTGTTCTCACGAAACGATCGGGTTTTGTTAAACCTAGACTACCTTTGATGAGAACAAAACGCTTGACAGGTGTTTCCACCCCCGACTAGCAGTTTAATCTCAACGGAAGATCTACTTTGACAGAGGTAAAAATAACAAGATTACGTCTTCAACCCTTGCAGGGAATGACGGGTTGGATTGCTTCAGGCACACGACAGAGCTGATGCGTTTTCTCACACGCCAATAGAAGGATATGTTCTCAAAAAAAATATTTTTTTTTTCAAAAAGTTCAAATTGACGAAAACAAAGCAATAATACAAGGTAGTTTTCAAGATTAATAACTGTGTTTTTAACTTGATTTCTGCATTATATATATTTATATCACTTACAATACATTGTAGGACTACTTAAACAAGAATCTTATTTAGTATATATGCGAGTTAACTTTCGAAGACTAAATACGTGTCCTCGTTATCGAGCATCAACACAGTAATCGGAGTTGATGCTCGATAATGAAGACACGTAATTAGTCTTCGAAAGTTAACTCGCATAAGTAAGATTCTTGATAAGTGAATATAAGAAAACAGTGTTGCAAAGTTATATATATATATATATATATATATATATATATATATATATATATATATATATATATATATACAAATGTGATAGGCCTATAATACATTCGAAAATTCACAATTTTTAGCTAATAACGTATCTTCTAAGTCACTTTAGTCTAAATATTCTTTTTAAATTCCTTCTATTAGCTCACATTCTTGTGATATATATAGGTTACCTTGTACAAATTTTAAAGTTTTAATAAAATACGTTTTTATTCATCCAATCAAGTTCAAATATATTCTTTTTAACCTGTAGTGGATAACAATTGATGTTAATACAGTTTTTTTTTAAATATTTATTCCATAATTAATTTCTAGTGGGTCTATAGGCCGGATTCTAACTGAGCATCTTCGAATTCGAAGTCAGGCGCTTTGGCACTAATACAACTTTCCCATAACTTTGAATATACTACTGAAAGATGTATATGAATTTTTTTTGCCCCCCTCTGGTTGTCATCGAAACTTCCACTGCACAACCCTAAATTGTTGCCATGATTATCACAGAATATCATAAATAATGTTCTGGGATTAAAAATGAATGAAAAGAATAAAATAAACGAAATGGAATAACAGTATCGAACCTCTTCATAAACGGGCGATGGTAACGGATAGCGAAAAGAACTACAAACAATGCAAGCGACGAAAAGAAAGTGTATAAATAGTAATAAACAATAATAATAGTACAAACCATACATAGAAAGGGAAGTGGGGAATTGCAAGGAAATTCGCTTTTTATTTTGCCACCTAATATAATTTTTTGGTAGAAGTAAATACATATTTATATTATTTGTAATTATAAAATTAAAAGAAGCTAAAATAGAAATTTTCTTCGTTCATCTTATATTCAAGCCAAAGCTGGACATGGCATTGAGTATATTCATTCTGTAATTTATATATCAAAATTAATTTCGAACTCAAAGCGTTCTGAAAATTTTTAATTTTAGGCATGAACGGTAGACCTCCGTTGTTCTTATTATCTCTTATTACTTCTTATTATCTCTTTAGGAAATGGTTTTGGTTGATACGACTATAACTAAATGCCTAAATGTGTAATTCTACGAAATAATATCAGTTTGAGATGTAAATTGATTTTTCTATTTTTCAAGCCCTATTTGTTGTAAACATTAATTAGCTAATAGTAATAACTTAAAGTTATGTACGTCAATATGAAATAAAGATGTGATGAAAACATTGTAATACCGTTACACCCGACTACAACAAATCGTCGAGCTGAACTTAAAGTTATGTACGTCAATATGAAATAAAGATGTGATGAAAACATTGTAATACCGTTACACCCGACTACAACAGATCGTCGAGCTGAACTTAAAGTTATGTACGTCAATATGAAATAAAGATGTGATGAAAACATTGTAATACCGTTACACCCGACTACAACAGATCGTCGAGCTGAACTTAAAGTTATGTACGTCAATATGAAATAAAGATGTGATGAAAACATTGTAATACCGTTACACCCGATTACAACAGATCGTCGAGCTGAACTTAAAGTTATGTACGTCAATATGAAATAAAGATGTGATGAAAACATTGTAATACCGTTACACCCGATTACAACAAATCGTCGAGCTGAACTTAAAGTTATGTACGTCAATATGAAATAAATATGTGATGAAAACATTGTAATACCGTTACACCCGATTACAACAGATCGTCGAGCTGAACTTAAAGTTATGTACGTCAATATGAAATAAATATGTGATGAAAACATTGTAATACCGTTACACCCGATTACAACAGATAGTCGAGCTGAACTTAAAGTTATGTACGTCAATATGAAATAAATATGTGATGAAAACATTGTAATACCGTTACACCCGATTACAACAGATCGTCGAGCTGAACTTAAAGTTATGTACGTCAATATGAAATAAATATGTCATGAAAACATTGTAATACCGTTACACCCGATTACAACAGATCGTCGAGCTGAACTTAAAGTTATGTACGTCAATATGAAATAAAGATGTGATGAAAACATTGTAATACCGTTACACCCGATTACAACAGATCGTCGAGCTGAACTTAAAGTTATGTACGTCAATATGAAATAAAGATGTGATGAATACATTGTAATACCGTTACACCCGATTACAACAGATCGTCGAGCTGAACTTAAAGTTATGTACGACAATATGAAATAAAGATGTGATGAAAACATTGTAATACCGTTACACCCGATTACAACAGATAGTCGAGCTGAACTTAAAGTTATGTACGTCAATATGAAATAAAGATGTGATGAAAACATTGTAATACCGTTACACCCGATTACAACAGATCGTCGAGCTGAACTTAAAGTTATGTACGTCAATATGAAATAAAGATGTGATGAATACATTGTAATACCGTTACACCCGATTACAACAGATCGTCGAGCTGAACTTAAAGTTATGTACGTCAATATGAAATAAAGATGTGATGAAAACATTGTAATACCGTTACACCCGATTACAACAGATCGTCGAGCTGAATTTAAAGTTATGTACGTCAATATGAAATAAAGATGTGATGAAAACATTGTAATACCGTTACACCCGATTACAACAGATCGTCGAGCTGAACTTAAAGTTATGTACGTCAATATGAAATAAAGATGTGATGAAAACATTGTAATACCGTTACACCCGATTACAACAGATCGTCGAGCTGAACTTAAAGTTATGTACGTCAATATGAAATAAAGATGTGATGAAAACATTGTAATACCGTTACACCCGATTACAACAGATCGTCGAGCTGAACTTAAAGTTATGTACGTCAATATGAAATAAAGATGTGATGAAAACATTGTAATACCGTTACACCCGATTACAACAGATCGTCGAGCTGAACTTAAAGTTATGTACGTCAATATGAAATAAAGATGTGATGAAAACATTGTAATACCGTTACACCCGATTACAACAGATCGTCGAGCTGAACTTAAAGTTATGTACGTCAATATGAAATAAAGATGTGATGAAAACATTGTAATACCGTTACACCCGATTACAACAGATCGTCGAGCTGAACTTAAAGTTATGTACGTCAATATGAAATAAAGATGTGATGAAAACATTGTAATACCGTTACACCCGATTACAACAGATCGTCGAGCTGAACTTAAAGTTATGTACGTCAATATGAAATAAAGATGTGATGAAAACATTGTAATACCGTTACACCCGATTACAACAGATAGTCGAGCTGAACTTAAAGGTATGTACGTCAATATGAAATAAAGATGTGATGAAAATATTGTAATACCGTTACACCCGATTACAACAGATCGTCGGGCTGAACTTAAAGTTATGTACGTCAATATGAAATAAAGATGTGATGAAAATATTGTAATACCGTTACACCCGATTACAACAGATAGTCGAGCTGAACTTAAAGTTATGTACGTCAATATGAAATAAAGATGTGATGAAAACATTGTAATACTGTTACACCCGATTACAACAGATCGTCGAGCTGAAATTAAAGTTATGTACGTCAATATGAAATAAAGATGTGATGAAAACATTGTAATACCGTTACACCCGATTACAACAGATCGTCGGGCTGAACTTAAAGTTATGTACGTCAATATGAAATAAAGATGTGATGAAAACATTGTAATACCGTTACACCCGATTGCAACAGATCGTCGAGCTGAACTTAAAGTTATGTACGTCAATATGAAATAAAGATGTGATGAAAATATTGTAATACCGTTACACCCGAATACAACAGATCGTCGAGCTGAACTTAAAGTTATGTACGTCAATATGAAATAAAGATGTGATGAAAACATTGTAATACCGTTACACCCGATTACAACAGATAGTCGAGCTGAACTTAAAGTTATGTACGTCAATATGAAATAAAGATGTGATGAAAACATTGTAATACCGTTACACCCGATTACAACAGATCGTCGAGCTGAACTTAAAGTTATGTACGTCAATATGAAATAAAGATGTGATGAAAACATTGTAATACCGTTACACCCGATTACAACAGATAGTCGAGCTGAACTTAAAGTTATGTACGTCAATATGAAATAAAGATGTGATGAAAACATTGTAATACCGTTACACCCGATTACAACAGATCGTCGAGCTGAACTTAAAGTTATGTACGTCAATATGAAATAAAGATGTGATGAAAACATTGTAATACCGTTACACCCGATTACAACAGATCGTCGAGCTGAACTTAAAGTTATGTACGTCAATATGAAATAAAGATGTGATGAAAACATTGTAATACCGTTACACCCGATTACAACAGATAGTCGAGCTGAACTTAAAAGTTATGTACGTCAATATGAAATAAAGATGTGATGAAAACATTGTAATACCGTTACACCCGATTACACAGATCGTCGAGCTGAACTTAAAGTTATGTACGTCAATATGAAATAAAGATGTGATGAAAACATTGTAATACCGTTACACCCGATTACAACAGATAGTCGAGCTGAACTTAAAGTTATGTACGTCAATATGAAATAAAGATGTGATGAAAACATTGTAATACCGTTACACCCGATTACAACAGATAGTCGAGCTGAACTTAAAGTTATGTACGTCAATATGAAATAAATATGTGATGAAAACATTGTAATACCGTTACACCCGATTACACAGATCGTCGAGCTGAACTTAAAGTTATGTACGTCAATATGAAATAAAGATGTGATGAAAACATTGTAATACCGTTACACCCGATTACACAGATCGTCGAGCTGAACTTAAAGCTATGTACGTCAATATGAAATAAATATGTGATGAAAACATTGTAATACCGTTACACCCGATTACACAGATCGTCGAGCTGAACTTAAAGTTATGTACGTCAATATGAAATAAAGATGTGATGAAAACATTGTAATACCGTTACACCCGATTACAACAGATAGTCGAGCTGAACTTAAAGTTATGTACGTCAATATGAAATAAAGATGTGATGAAAACATTGTAATACCGTTACACCCGATTACACAGATCGTCGAGCTGAACTTAAAGTTATGTACGTCAATATGAAATAAAGATGTGATGAAAACATTGTAATACCGTTACACCCGATTACACAGATCGTCGAGCTGAACTTAAAGTTATGTACGTCAATATGAAATAAAGATGTGATGAAAACATTGTAATACCGTTACACCCGATTACACAGATCGTCGAGCTGAACTTAAAGCTATGTACGTCAATATGAAATAAATATGTGATGAAAACATTGTAATACCGTTACACCCGATTACACAGATCGTCGAGCTGAACTTAAAGTTATGTACGTCAATATGAAATAAAGATGTGATGAAAACATTGTAATACCGTTACACCCGATTACAACAGATAGTCGAGCTGAACTTAAAGTTATGTACGTCAATATGAAATAAAGATGTGATGAAAACATTGTAATACCGTTACACCCGATTACAACAGATCGTCGAGCTGCCTTCTTATAACGAACGAGGTAAAGGAATAACAATTGTTGATTTCATGAAACATTTCTGAGAATGGCGTGACTCATTGTTCCATAAACAACAATGAATTACATAATTAACAGCCAATAAAAACCAGTTTATCTCTAAGAATAAATTTGTACCTAGTTGATACAGTGTGATGGATAAGCTTATTAAATTGTTTGTTAAACACAAATACTGAGTGAATCCAAACATAAGTTATACCAAGGCGTAATACTTGTTTACCCCTACAACATTTATGCTGTTTCGACGTCTATTAATCAATTTATGTCGTAAGGCTTAAACCATGGATTTCCAAACTAGGGGGGCGTGAAGGTCAGTGAGACCAGTTGGAAAATAATACGCTAAATTAAGTATGTTTAATATTATAGGAGCAAACTTTATATTGCTAATGATTTACGTTGTGCCCTTACTAAAATACAACTTCAAATAGGTAAGCTAGTGTACAAAATGTAGCCTCAAGCAACAGATTTTCTTCTTATCAGTTAAAATTTACCTTCCGAATTATAACTTGAAATGTTGTATCATGTTTCTTGTGAAAGTGTGTATAAATAGATAAATTGGTTTCAATATATATAATATTTGATTCTTTTTGTTTTGCCCATACCAATTACTTATAGTGTAAAGTAGAGGGACGTGGGAGGACTTCATTACAAGAGGAGGGGGGAGGTACCAAGATGGAGAATCCCTAGGACAGAGCAAGCCTGCTGAGATTAAGTTGGAAGACCGTAACGCCCTGCCACTTAGATAAACCGTATACAAAGGCGGTGACGTGTTCGATTGTCAATCGTTTCATAGCAATAACCAAACTCAGGATTTATGCAACTTTCCTGTTAAAGTAAACCCTGAGAAACGATTTACTTGTGAGGTAAAACCAAGAAAACGTTCTATAACAAACATTCTTATAGTCTATAGCTTAGTACTCTATTTGGTTATTGTTCATTGAAGCTTCACAGTGGTATGTAAATGTAGATTTATAGATATTTGTATAGAATATGGTTCAGATCAGTCAAGAGGCGTGGAGTCTTGCACTTAGCTATGTCTTCGTATGACAGCTCTCAACTCTTCCCTCAGTGGTATGCAACCCTAATGATGCCAGTTGTTGTGACCGTTTTTATGAAAGGCTTTACACGTCGATGGTTCATTCTGAGACAGGAGCACTAAGGCAGAAGAACCATGCTCAAGGCAGTATCAGCGTTTGGGTGGATATCAACTGCCTCAAAATAATGTAAAACCGGTTAAAGTTTGTTTCTGCTCTTTCTTTCTTAGAGCTACATTTCTTAGTGCTCTAATGTTTTCTTTTTTACTTAGAAGCAGTAAAAGGCCCTTCTAATATTACCACTAACACCTAACTCCTTCACAACTTTAGAGTGAATATCTAAGCACAACACACACACACACACACACACACACACACACACACACACACACACACACACACACACACACACACACACACACACAAACACACACACACATACACATGCACACGTACGCGTACACACACACACACACAGACACACACACACATATGCACACGTACACACACACACACACATCTATAAGGGAGGTTTACTCCCTCCTGCTTTGCATTTTGTTGTCCGCATTACTCTCCGCGATTAATAAAAATGACAAACTGAAGTTTAGAAGAACCGCAGCGAAAGAAAGAAAGAAAATATTTCCACGGCATTTCGATTAGAAAACTTGAGCGTCTTTTCGTTTAATTACGGCTGGAAGTATTCGCCTGAACGCGGTTCTTGGATAATTACAGCGGCCAAACAATGCGCCCAGAAGCTTTATTAAACCTTGAATTGTTTATTGAGGTCGCTTTCTTTGCCCTTTCTTTACCTGTCCAATAATATACCTGTCCAACTCTGCAATATTATTAAGAAAACTTTTCGTTAAAAGTGTTGTGTCATTTTTTATTAGATTCCGCTTCATAACCTATTAGAGCCTTACAACTGGTCTGATTATGGGATGAAGAATAACCACAGGCCTACTTAATCGTTTTGCGTCCATTTTGCTCGAAAAACATTAGCTGAATATTTTGTATTATTAACATTATCATATCTACAATAATATTATTGCCATAAATAATGACCGACTACGTATTTGCAAATAGGCGTCAACACAAATCAAATCAAGCTTACTTCAGGTAAGCCACTTTTCACCACTCAATTTGGCATAAAATACCACACGCGAATGATTCCAAATCTAAACTTGTGAATGCCGTCGCGTGACTAGCGTCAGACCCAAAAAGCTTGGTGCAAAGAGCCTGAAATGTTACTATAAACCCTAGACTAATGACCGGCCCCTGACGATCTCCGGCCAGACACTACTTTTCCAAAACGGACCAGAAGATCGACCAGGTTTTCCGTACCTCAGTACCTCACCCAGTTGTTACGGATCAGGTAGTACAATCTGACATTTAACTAATCTCGGTTATTCTTTCATATGTTCCGAGGTGGGTTTCAACCATTCCTTTATATCAGACCGACCGGTCAATAAAACATAACAATGTTTCAAACCGCGACTCTTCAGTGTGCTTGAAAATGGTGTTATATTAACAACTCCGGAAGCTAGTTCGTCGCATAAAACACACACGAGTACGATTCTAACTAGATATACACTATTTATTTGTAAGTGATTGCGAAAGTTCCGTGTTGCTGTCAAGGTTATTTACAGGCAATCACCTGGACATACTAATTTGACATGAGAAGTTACGAAACAATGACGCATCGGCAATCTGTCCACTTGTAGCAGTTACGGATCGCGTACAAATCAGTTTAAAATGACGGGAGTGTAGAAGAGGATTATTTGTACACAAGTGAAGTGAAGAGACCACATTAAAGTGAGCATTGGTAGAGTGAAGTGACGAGAGACACTTGGGGTACATTGTGAGAGGATCGGGATCCGTGTGCAAACAGCGTCAAAAGCGTCTCTGTGTTTGTTGGACAGATTTGCTATTGTAATCGCAGTACAGTGCTCACTTTACAATCAAGTGCTGCACCCCCTTGTACACGTGCTTTATTTTCCCGCTCATCTATCTTCAATTAGAAACCACCCTTTGTCTAGCCTTTGGGTATTACAAGCTTCGAGATTGCAATTTAACACAACGGCTAATAATCCTTCGCCTAGGTAAATATACACTTTACTGCATACGCTTCTACTATATGAAACAGGTTTACTACATTGTTCCACTCGTCCTTATTACATTTATGGCGTGCCTGTCCTTAAGTTAAGAAAGAGAGCACTTTAGGGCTATCTTCTAACAGGAAGACGAAAAGATGTTTAATTACATCCAAAATTACGACATATACAAAAACTCTCTGGTAAGGTGGGATCTGGTAAGGTGGGGTGGTAGGTTGGTAGGACTGTAGTATAGACATGCTACTCTCATGGGATTGTAGCGTGGGATGGATTATAACTCACGTGAAAGGGCCACATGATAGAGATCTACCTATTAAACAATTGGATAGTTATGTGGAGAGAAAAATGGGACATACTATTGATAGAACTATAGTATAGATATGCCACTCTCATGGGATTGTAGCGTGGGATGGATTATAACTCACGTGAAAGGGCCACATGATAGAGATCTACCTATCAAACAATTGGATAGTTATGTGGAGAGAAAAATGGGACATACTATTGATAGAACTGTAGTATAGACATGACATTTCCATGGTATTGTAGATTGGGAATGAATCATAACTCGTGTGCAATGACCATTTTTGAAATTTTTTTGCCTTTTAAATTCCCATAGGAAGGTATTTATTTGGAGAGAAAAGTATAATATACAGTTGGTAGAACTGCAGTATAGATATACCACTCTCATGGGATTGTAGCTTGGGATGGATTATAACTCACGTGAAAGGGCCACATCATAGAGATCTACCTATCAAACAATTGGATAGTTATGTGGAGAGAAAAATGGCACATACTATTGATAGAACTGTAGTATAGACATGCCACTCTCATGGGATTGTAGCTTCGGATGGATTATAACTCACGTGAAAGGGCCACATCATAGAGATCTACCTATCAAACAATTGGATAGTTATGTGGAGAGAAAAATGGCACATACTATTGATAGAACTGTAGTATAGACATGCTACTCTCATGGGATTGTAGCTTCGGATGGATTATAACTCACGTGAAAGGGCCACATGATAGAGATCTACCTATCAAACAATTGGATAGTTATGTGGAGAGAAAAATGGCACATACTATTGATAGAACTGTAGTATAGACATGCTACTCTCATGGGATTGTAGCTTGGGATGGATTATAACTCACGTGAAAGGGCCACATGATAGAGATCTACCTATCAAACAATTGGATAGTTATGTGGAGAGAAAAATGGCACATACTATTGATAGAACTGTAGTATAGACATGCTACTCTCATGGGATTGTAGCTTGGGATGGATTATAACTCGTGTGCAATGACCATTTTTGAAATTTTTTTGCCTTTTAAATTCCCATAGGAAGATATTTAACTGAAGAGAAAATTGTAACATAATGTTGGTAGGACTGTAGTATAGGTATAACACTCCTATAGCAAACAAGTTGGGAGCCATGGCCCGAATGGAAGGGCTACATCTAGGAGGAGGTAGTTAAACTCCTGTGAAAGGATTGTATGTTCCAAAGAAAGGGGGCATGATTTGGGGGATTACGGTACGACAAGAATTTCCCCGAAAGTGAAAAATATCATGGCTCATGTGGATGGCGCCGTTTTCTTGTAGCGGAATTGTCTATGTGTCTTTTTACTCTCATGTGATGAAATATTTTAAGTGAATTTGTGATTGGATAGTAAAGTGGAACAATCATACAAGAGAGGGTGTTTGTGGCAAGTAGTGATGAAGTGTTATAGGTGAGACATGTAGCGCTTGTTTTAAAACTGTGAGTTTGTCACATTTATTTTTTACAATTTTAAATTTCTGAATTGATGGGTGCATGAGGATTTTCATGAAAATGCTATGACTTTCATTAAAATTAAAGTCGATTAGTAACCTTTCAAGAAAATAAAACACAATCTCCTTTTACCCTCGTTACTTTTGATTTTGCTGCATATATATATATATATATATATATATATATATATATATATATATATATATATATATATATATTAGTTTCTTTTGTCCAAGTGAACAATTTATTTGCAAAAATTGATGAAATATTTATGGGCAAATATCTTTGCTCGACTAATCCTATCATAACAAATACGCTTTCGAAATTCCCCTGTTTTTTTTAATAATTGTTTTGCATGTAATCTATCAGAACACTTGAATAATGCCTTTGGAGTCTGGCTGGTGGTTATTTGGTGTGACGCAGATGTGCTAAATTAGGCTAAGTCTATGCCCTCCTTGCATATGTCCTTGGTCTTGCGATATTGTTTCGGAAGACGATGTTTTGGGGTTTAAACCCGACTATCTAGTGAGTTAGAAAAATCATCCATACCTCAGTTGTTAAATCTATTCCCTCTTGATAATATTCATTCTATTTCTTTTTAAAGTAAAAAGAGAATTCCAGCCGTTCAAACTAACAACTTGATGTATCCCAAGTAAACGTCTTGCATGTCTACGTGAACGGACCATCAACGCCTGGAGGGGTTGTAGGCTCCTACCCCCTACGTATTCTATCGTTTACTTTTACAGGGTTGTGCAGCAGTAGGCAATAATCAGAACAACTATGATGAAAAGTTAAATGATATCTTCGCGGCGTCCTCTGAACTTTCAAAAGTACATGCACCTATACTTATGACTGCAATGTGATAAAAGTTTCAACCCCAGACCTCCAACGAACCTGTAGAAACACCTTCAGTCCCTTCTGAAATATCTGTGTGCAGAAGGTACCAAACCATGCTACCGTAACAGGAATCAGACGCCGACTCTCTTCCCAAAAAGGCAGCTCTGCTGTCCCAAGTTTTCTTTCCACTTACAGCCTTTTTTCCGACAGCCTTTCGCGCCTACATACTTCCTGTACACCAAGGTACATATCAACTCGTCTTTAAACACAAGTATCAAAGAACGTCTAGTCTGGGTAGAGACCAGCACAAGGTGCATTACTACTTCAGGTTTGACCTTGTGTACATATTTTTACAGGTTAACCGAAAGGACTTGGAAATTCGAGGATCGAACCTGGAACCTTTACAGAAAGTTAGTAGTGATGTTCTCTACTCGCTACACTATTTAGTCGCCTCATATGTTTAATATTTTTTTAAATTTTGTACTATAGTTATATTTTTGTAATTTGAATCTGTTGTAGTATATTGAATTGTGATTTTCTAATACGTTTTTAATATTCAACTTTTGATTCCTTAATTTTATTTTAATACTTTTTAGGAATGCTATTATATTTATTTTCTTAGCAGTAGGCCTATTTGTAGACTTAAAATATCAAATTTACACTTAAAAACCCCTGTAAACCCTGAAAAGTTTTTATATTTGCGTTTTGCACTTCGACGATGTTCAGAGTTTGTAAATATAAACATTTCGAGAAAAATATTTAAAATGTCAACAAGTCGAGACATTTGCTTGTGAATATAGGTAATTTATTTAATTTTGATCCGCTCCAATAGCAGTTCCAATCAAATTGCAGTTGATTTCATTTTGTCTGTAATTACGTACTTAAAAACAAACATAATTTCTATACCAAAATTTATAAATTTATTTTAATAGCTATTTAAAAAATTTAATTTTTTTATTGTAACTAAAAATTAAAATGTTTTCTTTGTTAACAAGATTTGTGTTGCAGATGGAAAGACGGGCATCGCGTCGGTTTGCCGTAATGAGTCTTATATTTAATGTCAGAACGGGTAAATTGAGTTCGCAAGTTGGAGAGGGGCAAAGAAAGCAACTCATTACACAATGAAATCTACCGTCAAAACGTTGTGCAGGCCGCACACAGGATTGTGTATTCACTTGTGCCTCTTCACAACTCCTTTGCCCGTTTTGTTCTCAAACAAAAAGTAATGATAATTTGAGTCATTGAGCGAGGGACGGAACAATGGAGACTCTTTAGCGACCTTTATTTGTCTGCTGGCATCGTAATCGTTTCCTTCCACGGAACATGGCGTCGCGGCGTTTATATTTCTCTTAATCAATATAGCGTCCTCGGCTGGCAACACATAACCATCGAGTCCTACGGATGTGCCTATTGTTCTACTCGAACAATTTATCTCTAAATGTTCCCAGCGAGAATTATTATTATTCCCTGCGTGTTACGTATTTTATCACACTTACGTAGTTTAACATATATTAAACACACTTACTTCTTAAACAAGTGTAGCACTTAGGTTTTGCTTAAACCAGTACGGCCTATTACTCCTGTTCCATTATCAAATTTCCCGTAACTCGTTTTCTCTGTGGTATAGGTCTTAATCAAGCATCAAAACTTTATTGATACATTTGTAATACAAATAGGTTCAAAAAAAAAAATTGTTGGTTGCTGTAATCATGTCGATTTCACTGATTAAACCATAAGTAATTATTTAACAAAACTAAGCAAGAACTATTTACTCGTTAATCTGACGAGTTTCGAAACCTCGATACGAGATTAAACATCGTCAACGAAATCCCGATTTCGAAACCTCGATACGAGATTAAACATCGTCAATGAAATCACGATCTTGAAATCTCGATACGAGATTAAACATCGTCAATGAAATCACGATTTCGAAACCTCGATACGAGATTAAACATCGTCAATGAAATCACGATTTCGAAACCTCTATACGAGATTAAACATCGTCAATGAAATCACGATTTCGAAACCTCGATACGAGATTAAACATCGTCAATGAAATCACGATCTTGAAACCTCGATACGAGATTAAACATTGTCAATGAAATCACGATTTCGAAACCTCGATACGAGATTAAACATCGTCAATGAAATCACGATCTTGAAACCTCGATACGAGATTAAACATCGTCAATGAAATCACGATTTCGAAAACTCGATATGAGATTAACCATCGTCAGTGAAATCACGATTTCAAAACCTCGATATGAGATTAACCATCGTCAGTGAAATCACGATTTCGAAACCTCGATACGAGATTAACCATCGTCAGTGAAATCACGATTTCGAAACCTCGATATGAGATTAAACATCGTCAATGAAATCACGATTTCGAAACCTCGATATGAGATTAAACATCGTCAATGAAATCACGATTTCGAAACCTCGATATGAGATTAAACATCGTCAATGAAATCACGATTTCGAAATCTCGATATGAGATGAAACTTCGTCAATGAAATCACGATTTCGAAACTTCAATATGAAATTAAACATCGTAAATGAAAACACGATTTCGAAACCTCGATATGAGATTAACCATCGTCAATGAAATCACGATTTCGACACCTCAATATGAAATTAAACATCGTCAATAAAAACACGATTTCGGAACCTCGATGTGAGATTAAACATCCTCAATGAAATCACGATTTCGGAACCTCGATATGAGATTTAACATCATCAATGAAATCACGATTTTGAAACGCGTCAGCAAAGTATGTTAATAGTTTTCACTTAATTCTGTAAACAATGACTTTATGAACAAACAATGAAATTATTTATGTTTAGGGTAATCCGCCAGTGTGAGCAGTGGAGCACTGACGGGGAGGGCTTAGGTCTACTCGGCATCCCTATTAAGAAAGAAAAATTACAGGCGTTATCCTACATTGGAAAAGGTATAGTGCATATGAGCCATGTATACAAATAAAACTACCAATATTTACCAATAATAAAGTGTTATTAGTGCATTTTTTTAGTTTTATTTTGTGCCTGAAGTATTAAGAAAATTAGATAATTACCAAATAATAATGTGAATAAGATAAATACATCAACAATAAAAGCTTCAGGAATACCGCGTAATAATGCACACTTGTTGAGTTTGCGGCCCAACATAAAACAAAGTATGTATTAAGGTAAGTTGACTGATTTGGGGGAATATTAGAACCGAGTTGATGTCCTTGCCTCACCCCCTATAACGAAACTCTGGTTGCGCCGCTGAGTGCGACTATTATCGCCTGTAAGTATTGGAAAGCTTTGTGAATACGTATAGGCAGAATTAAATTAGGGGTATACAATCCCTCAGTGGAGGATGTAGAATCTATAGGGGTTGTAAAGAACTGTATCAATTCACACCGTAGGAAGTTAAACAAGAAGTGGCAGATGGAATTATATAGGACGAAAAAAACAACTAATATTTACCTTGCAGTGGGAATAGAAAAAAATTAGGACATCACGTGGGTAGAGTTTATCTGTTCTCAACCGGGGAACGAGTAGCGCGTATATCGATCAGGTTAAATGAAATAATTATGAACTCATAGCCACGTTAATTTACGTAGGTTTAAAGCTAGATTCTATTGGACGTTTTGGTTAAGGCGTATATCTCAATACTTCTCATGCTTTAATAATACAATCTACAGATTTATAACTTAAAAACATTTTTTGCGGACACACTATAGTCGTGAGAGTTCTGCTTTGTGTATAGCCTGCCTAAGGGAAACATAGGTTTTCCATGATGATGAAGAATCTGGTGAACTGGAAGCACCACAGTATGGCAATGTTATACAGGAGGAGTACTCGAGGTATTTATGCAAGACATTTTTATTAAAAAATTTTTAGAGGATCGTTTTAACACCACTACACTGCCTGTCCTTATCTATTCCTTGTCTAAAACATGGTGCAAGGAAGGACAACACCGTGTTACCGCAATATATGTACTTCGGATATTTATGCAAGCCAAAATTTTTCTTGTCTTTGGTGGTAGTGTTGAGTTGGTTATTAAAACGTGTTTGAATCGATAATCGCTTTCATTGTTATATTAATAAATAATATAAAATTCATCTATCGAGTTGTAAACATGACCGTTACCCCAATCCAATGATATGGCTGAAGCTCGGTGTTCGTGCGCCCTCATTTGTCCGCACAGTAAACAAAAGTTCTTTATCAATTCGGGCTGGGAAACCCATTAAAACACAAGCTCTGTTATTTTCATCTGCAAGCCACCAGGACCTAGATCAAAGTAAATAGAAGGAAAACATTTAAATTTGCCACAAAACTGTCAGTATATGGGCATGTTTGCAAACATATAGCCGCTGTAAATAATCCTAATGCGGGCGGGCTGAAAATATTTGTCAAAATAGTCCAGGTGGACGCATCCGACTGAGTTAACCCTATCTGCCGCTGGAGCGTGAAATCCGCGGTCCGTACACGACGATACACCAGAAAACACTGAAGCTCAGAAAAGATTAGACGCTTTTTGAAATATTGTAGGTTGGGTATCGACGTCTGACCAATGCACCCTTGTGTGTGTGTGTGTGTGTGTGTGTGTGTGTGTTTGTGTTTGTGTGTGTGTGTGTGTGTGTGTGTGTGTGTGTGTGTGTGTGTGTGTGTGTGTGTGTGTGTGTGTGTTTCTTGAAAGAGTTGATGTATTGGTAAAAATATAAGAAATTTTCTATGAGAAAGTGTTGCATGAAATATCAGCCTTTAAAATAGATATTTCGAAATTCATAATTATAAGCGTAAAAGCAAAAAAAATTGGAACAAATAATTTAATTAAAGCTGTTTTTACCCTCTCAGAGGTTTGTGGTTAAAACACGAAACAGGCAATTTGTCCTTAATCCTGTAGATCAGGGGTTCTCAACCTTTTAGGCTCTGAGCCCCCCTTCACACTTTGGTGTGAGGTTACGCCTCCCTTCACGGATTAAGTTAATTTAGACTTATATATGATAAATTTACTTACAATATGTTTAAGTAATAACCAGAAAAATATTCGCTACTTTTGTAGTGCTAGTGTGAGGGCTAGCACTGTTTCTCGTTAACTATTTTTTGTATGTTTGGATGAAATTTTGACAAAGAACACCGCAGGTCACTTTCCACATCTAGTCTGGCTCGTTATTTAGATTTTATATTAGCCAGGGCTGAAAATCCTGTCTCGCATAGATAAGTTGATGAAAATTGTACAAGCAACTTGGCTGCCTCCATTGCTACTTCTGGGTAAACAGGAAGATATAGTAGCCAGAAATCTTCGAGATCCATGTTTGGGAAATCCAATTTAGCTTTGGAATCACATTGCAAGTCAATTGTTTGTTCTTGAATGTGATCAGGAGGTATATCAATGTTGATTTGAAAGGGGTCTCTTGTTAACTTGAATTCCCAGTTTTCCGAGCTTATATCTGGGAAATAGACTCCGATTTTGTTATTCAAAGACAACAAATGCTCAGATATTAGGTCCTTCATTTCATTTACTAGGTCTTTTGGAAGACTTTGGGTATCATCGACGAGATTTTGGAAAGGAAGAAAAGTTCGTTGAGTAAAGAAATAGAGCTTTATAGCTCTATTAAGCTATAAAGAAATTTCAATGATTGTGTGTTTGTGTCCAACATCAAATTCAATTTTTTTTAAAATTTGTTGACGCCTCCCCTGGAATTCTTCTACGCCCCCCCAGGGGGGCGTGCCCCCCAGGTTGAGAACCGCTGCTGTAGATATTCAAGACTTTTATTCTCCTAGGTTAATCCTAATTACAATCAATATTTTTCCTTCCCAAATTTTCATTTCAGAGGTTCGTGGTTAAAACCCGATTTATGATCACACTAAAGCTTAAATCTACTTCTAGGTAACTGCGTTATCCCAACGAGTCATCTGTCCTTAATCCTGTGTAGATCCTGAAGACATTTATCCTCCTAAGTTAATCCTAATTTTAAATTACATTATCCTTTTCAAATTTTTATTTTTGAATTTTGTGAATAAAAACCACTTTTTGATTACAGTGTAAATAATAACAATTCTAGGAAACTTTCTTATCCTCACGAGTTATGTCACAGTGGTCATCTAGCCCCAAACTATTTGCTAATAACTTTCAAGGTTTTGAATTCTCCCAGTCAAAAAAGGGTTTCCACTTTGTCAGTGGTCACTTTGCTTTTATCTGTCGAGGTGATAATTTCGATAGAAATTTATCAAAAGAGGCTGAAACTTCGACTCCTATGCACATGAGTCTGGAGGAAAGAGAAGAAAAACAACGATTTTTTTTTTAAATTTAAAAAATACCTAGAAACTGGAAACTATTGTCTTGTTTAAGATCTATTTCCTAAAAACAAAAAATGGGTTAGATTAGACCAAGAAATCAGATCATAAAATCAAATAAATTAATCAAGTTGTAATTTAGATTAAAATAAAAAAATTCTGTAAAATGAAAAAAAAATTAATTGAAAATATAAAACAAAAACAAAATTACCGAGGCTACAAGCTGATTTTAAACACCACAAAATGAGAGCGCAAGATATCTGTCTCATTTTGCCAGTCCAGCGCCTGGAAAGGTGTGGTGGAATTCAGATATAATTGATACATTTCTAAAGGTTCTCCAGCCCAGAGAAACTAAGCGACACCCATTTTTAGCTTAGAGGTAAACTCATTTATGTAGCTCAATGATTTTAAAAGATCCATATTCGCCTAAAAGTTGTACGCAAATTTCGCATCACAATATTCTGGCGCCATAACTTACCCTCGTCATCTGTAAAAACTTAATCCTGTACGCATCTTACGCAATGTTCCTGGTGTACGCATATTTCGTTGTACGCATGTTTCGTGTATTCGCCACAGTACCGAGGTATTAAGCTCAAGAAAGGGACATGTGTGTTGAAATATTAAGAATTTAAGGTTATTTACCTAAATACTATTTTAAAACTATAATTTTGTTTTAAAAATATATCTAATTTGACATTGTTATTTTTAGGTCTGCAAATTAGTAAATGATACTATTAATTAGTAGATTTAAGTAACTGCGTGAGATAAATGCTACCAGTCAAAATATTAAGCAAGAAACCCGCGTTTTAGTTAGGTCGGTGATTAAACAAAGAACGTGTGTGCTCCTATTTGTCAAGCGGACCCGACTCAACTGCCATCTAACAAATCACCGGCTTGTTTTTTCCATCTGTTCCACTCAGTTCTATATATACTTAGCATGGCATAGCATAGCCCATCCCATGCCCCATGATCACAAGTTATTTACAACTGTTGCCAACTACCGGCTGAAATATAGACCTTCTCTTCCCCCCATTTGTAAAGACCGCTTGTAAGTACTAGCCGGAGTTATTGTTGTGACAACATGTTTTGTCATGTTACAGAGTCGTGACGCTATATCAAAGCGTTGAATGGATCGCCCTTAATTAGGTCCAACTTCGGGTGAACTTTAAATGCTCGGAGGTTGAAGTAACTTTCGACGGATTATTGTGTGTTGGGAAAGGAAAAGGTGTCTCGTACAAAGGTAAAATAGAAGCTAATCATTGTTGTTAATCATAAAAAATTAAAAAAAGCTATGAAAGTAATTTAAATACACAGCCCAGAATAGTGGAATAAAAAATTGGTTTAGATAATATAGGTGAAAATAAATAGAATTAAAGAATGGGGGTAATAAAACCCTATTAAAGGGAGATGGAATCATGTCTCACTTTAGCAAGATCGCTATCCTGGATGAATAGCCCTAACCTTTCTCAAAAAATGTCGTACAGCATTGTCCACCCATCACTCTTGTGTTTATAGCTAGGGATATGAAGGAAAGAAGGGAAATAGGTAGATTTAAGGAATGGGGCTGAATCACCACCCTGATCGGAGATGGGTTCATTTTGCCTCACGTTTTCAAGGCCACTGTCCTGAAAGTATAACTTTTCTCAAGCAGGGCCATATAGTATTTTCCACCCATTACTCCTGTGTTTATAGCTAGGGATATGAAGGATAAGAGGGAAATAGGTAGATTTAAGGAATGGGGCTGAATCACCACCCTGATGCGAGATGGGTTCATTTTGCCTCACGTTTTCAAGGCCACTGTCCTGAAGGTATAACCTTTCTCAAGGTCCACCCTTCACTCTTGTGTTTATGGCTGGAAATATCTCTTAAGGCTTTATATTTTACCGATGAAAGATAAGTGAACTTATTTAATTCGTCAATTAAAAAAAAAATATTACAGCCAAAGTTTCAGCAAAGCATCTAATTGGACCGCAACAGAGTTTACCTGAGTATTGTTTTTTTTTATTAGCGCTCACATTTCAAGAATTTCTATTAAAAACACTTCATATGTTATGCTTATAAAGCAATATACTGGCTACCGTTAGTAGCATAGAGGGATCTATTATTTGTGTATAAATTATTAAAGGTTGTTTCCATTAATGGCATTAATTTAATTTTAATTTAAAACTTTTAATATAATAAAATTTTACTTCCTCCGCATCCAACTAGTACTTTTAAAATTTGTAAAACTATAAATTGTATTTTGGGAAAAATTAGAAACTGAGACGGGTTGTCTAATACTCATGATTTAGTGGATACTTGATAAACACGAGGAATAAAACAAAGAGAAATGGTTTTCGACATAACCCGAAGACCACGAAAACATTTGAAACAAAGTCATTTCCTCGGTGTAGCTGTAGACTAAATATAATATACGAGTGTCGTCCTGTCGGATGACAAAATGTCGCACATTTGTTGCAGCCGGGCTGCTCACTGAACTGTTGCAGCTATTGGAGTCATGAATCTCTAGTATATTTAGAGACGGTGCATAGCGTGTCGGGCTGAACTTACTCCTCTTGTTGGTTAAGTACTCATTAAAATGATTTGTCTGCAAATTGTTTGCAGTTGTAGTTTTGGTGAAATCCAGTTTTCAAAAGTGTTGGCCTATTCTATTGCTTCAAACGTAGTTATGTATTTAAATTATTTAATTTGTTTTCATAGAATGTTTATGATTTACTAGCGCATTACAAGACTGCCATCACGTAAGGGTCCACGGTTTTCCTGTAGAGGGTAGTGTGAAGGTTGTTATATTAGGTAATTATAATCAAAATATTAAGGATGGAGACGTTGAACTTAGATAACAGAAGACAAAGTATATCATGGCTTACATATTCGTAGCAGCTTCCCTAAAGTAGAGAGGGCTGTACGGAGATGCTGGCTACAACTCTTTGTAGTTATAACGATAGGGAAGGTGAAGTAGGACATAGGTTGTGTAATAAAGCTTTCCTGATAATAAAAGACAAAGAAAACCATGGCTTACATATTCGTGAAAGCTTCCCTGAAGTAGAGAAGGTTGTACGGAGGTGCTGGCTAAATCTCTATGTAGTTATAACGGCAAAGAAGGTGAAGTAGAACATAGGTTGTATCATAAAGCTTTCCTGATAATAAAACACAAGGAAAATCATGGATCACATACTCATGGCAGCTTTCCTAAAGTAGAGAGGGTTGTACGGAGGTGCTGGCTAAATCTCTTTGTAGTTATAACGGCAAAGAAGGTGAAGTAGAACATAGGTTGTGTAATAAAGCTTTCCTGATAATAAAAGACAAGGAAAATCATGGATCACATACTCATGGCAGCTTTCCTAAAGTAGAGAGGGTTGTACGGAGGTACTGGCTAAATCTCTATGTAGTTATAACGGCAAAGAAGGTGAAGTAGAACATAGGTTGTGTAATAAAGCTTTCCTGATAATAAAAGACAAGGAAAATCATGGATCACATACTCATGGCAGCTTTCCTAAAGTAGAGAGGGTTGTACGGAGGTGCTGGCTAAATCTCTATGTAGTTATAACGGCAAATAAGGTGAAGTAGAACATAGGTTGTATCATAAAGCTTTCCTGATAATAAAACACAAGGAAAATCATGGATCACATACTCATGGCAGCTTTCCTAAAGTAGAGAGGGTTGTACGGAGGTGCTGGCTAAATCTCTATGTAGTTATAACGGCAAAGAAGGTGAAGTAGAACATAGGTTGTGTAATAAAGCTTTCCTGATAATAAAACACAAGGAAAATCATGGATCACATACTCATGGCAGCTTTCCTAAAATAGAGAGGGTTGTACGGAGGTGCTGGCTAAATCTCTTTGTAGTTATAACGGCAAAGAAGGTGAAGTAGAACATAGGTTGTATCATAAAGCTTTCCTGATAATAAAAGACAAGGAAAATCATGAATCACATACTCATGGCAGCTTTCCTAAAGTAGAGAGGGTTGTACGGAGGTGCTGGCTAAATCTCTTTGTAGTTATAACGGCAAAGAAGGTGAAGTAGAACATAGGTTGTATCATAAAGCTTTCCTGATAATAAAAGACAAGGAAAATCATGGATCACATACTCACGACAGCTTTCCTAAAGTAGAGAGGGTTGTACGGAGGTACTGGCTACATCTCTTTGTAGTTATAACGGCAAAGAAGGTGAAGCAGAACATAGGTTGTATCATAAAGCTTTCCTGATAATAAAAGACAAGGAAAATCATGGATCACATACTCATGGCAGCTTTCCTAAAGTAGAGAGGGTTGTACGGAGGTGCTGGCTACATCTCTTTGTAGTTATAACGGCAAAGAAGGTGAAGTAGAACATAGGTTGTATCATAAAGCCTTCCTGATAATAAAAGACAAGGAAAATCATGGATCACATACTCATGGCAGCTTTCCTAAAGTAGAGAGGGTTGTACGGAGGAGCTGGCTAAATCTCTTTGTAGTTATAACGGCAAAGAAGGTGAAGTAGAACATAGGTTGTATCATAAAGCTTTCCTGATAATAAAAGACAAGGAAAATCATGGATCACATACTCAGGACAGCTTTCCTAAAGTAGAGAGGGTTGTACGGAGGTGCTGGCTACATCTCTTTGTAGTTATAACGGCAAAGAAGGTGAAGTAGAACATAGGTTGTATCATAAAGCTTTCCTGATAATAAAAGACAAGGAAAACCATGGCTTACATACTCAGGACAGCTTTCCTAAAGTAGAGAGGGTTGTACGGAGGTGCTGGCTAAATCTCTATGTAGTTATAACGGCAAAGAAGGTGAAGTAGAACATAGGTTGTATCATAAAACTTTCCTGATAATAAAAGACAAGGAAAATCATGGATCACATACTCATGGCAGCTATCCTAAAGTAGAGAGGGTTGTACGGAGGTGCTGGCTAAATCTCTTTGTAGTTATAACGGCAAAGAAGGTGAAGTAGAACATAGGTTGTATCATAAAGCTTTCCTGATAATAAAAGACAAGGAAAACCATGGATCACATACTCAGGACAGCTTTCCTAAAGTAGAGAGGGTTGTACGGAGGTGCTGGCTAAATCTCTATGTAGTTATAACGGCAAAGAAGGTGAAGTAGAACATAGGTTGTATCATAAAGCTTTCCTGATAATAAAAGACAAGGAAAATCATGGATCACATACTCATGGCAGCTTTCCTGAAGTAGAGAAAGTTATACGGAGGTGCTGGCTAAATCTCTATGTAGTTATAACGGCAAAGAAGGTGAAGTAGAACATAGGTTGTATCATAAAGCTTTCCTGATAATTAAAGACAAGGAAAATCATGGATCACATACTCATGGCAGCTTTCCTGAAGTAGAGAAAGTTATACGGAGGTGCTGGCTAAATCTCTATGTAGTTATAACGGCAAAGAAGGTGAAGTAGAACATAGGTTGTATCATAAAGCTTTCCTGATAATAAAAGACAAGGAAAATCATGGATCACATACTCAGGACAGCTTTCCTAAAGTAGAGAGGGTTATACGGAGGTACTGGCTAAATCTCTTTGTAGTTATAACGGCAAAGAAGGTGAAGTAGAACATAGGTTGTATCATAAAGCTTTCCTGATAATAAAACACAAGGAAAATCATGGATCACATACTCATGGCAGCTTTCCTAAAGTAGAGAGGGTTGTACGGAGGTGCTGGCTAAATCTCTTTGTAGTTATAACGGCAAAGAAGGTGAAGTAGAACATAGGTTGTGTAATAAAGCTTTCCTGATAATAAAAGACAAGGAAAATCATGGATCACATACTCATGGCAGCTTTCCTAAAGTAGAGAGGGTTGTACGGAGGTACTGGCTAAATCTCTATGTAGTTATAACGGCAAAGAAGGTGAAGTAGAACTTAGGTTGTATCATAAAGCTTTCCTGATAATAAAAGACAAGGAAAATCATGGATCACATACTCATGGCAGCTTTCCTGAAGTAGAGAAAGTTATACGGAGGTACTGGCTAAACCTCTTTGTAGTTATAACGGCAAAGAAGGTGAAATAGAACTTAGGTTGTATCATAAAGCTTTCCTGATAATAAAAGACAAGGAAAATCATGGATCACATACTCATGGCAGCTTTCCTGAAGTAGAGAAAGTTATACGGAGGTACTGGCTAAACATCTTTGTAGTTATAACGGCAAAGAAGGTGAAATAGAACTTAGATCATCATAAAGCTTTCCTGATAATAAAAGACAAGGAAAAT
>JBAIZL010000005.1:63067654-63285154 GCA_036971475.1 Prosapia bicincta | reverse complement strand
TGTGTAGTTCACATTCGTATATCTCATATTTGTATAACTCATGTGGTGTACCTCACATTCGAATATCTCATGTTTATGTAGCTCATATTTGTATAACCCATGTTGTGTAGTTCATATTCGAATATCTCATGTTTATGTAGCTCATATTTGTATAACTCATGTTGTGTAGTTCATATTCGAATATCTCATGTTTATGTAGCTCATATTTGTATAACTCATGTTGTGTACCTCACATTCGAATATCTCATGTTTATGTAGCTCATATTTGTATGTTGTGTAGTTCATATTCGAATATCTCATGTTTATGTAGCTCATATTTGTATAACTCATGTTGTGTACCTCACATTCGAATATCTCATGTTTATGTAGCTCATATTTGTATAACTCATGTTGTGTAGTTCACATTCGAATATCTCATGTTTATGTAGCTCATATTTGTATAACTCATGTGGTGTACCTCATATTCGAATAACTCATGTTTATGTAGCTCATATTTGTATAACTCATGTGGTGTTCCTCATATTCGAATATTTCATGTTTATGTAGCTCATATTTGTATAACTCATGTGGTGTTCCTCATATTCGAATATTTCATGTTTATGTAGCTCATATTTGTATAACTCATGTTGTGTACCTCACAGTCGAATATCTCATGTTTATGTAGCTCATATTTGTATAAATCATGTTGGGTACCTTATATTCGAATATCTAATGTTTATGTAGCTCATATTTGTATAACTCATGTTCTGTACCTCGCATTCAAAAAGCTTCTTATTTTATAGTTCTGTCGTCTATCACACGTCTGAGAAGCTTTTTTTTATGTAGTTAATATTTATTTGTGTAACACATATTGTGTAGCTAACTTACGAAAATCTCATGTTTATGTAGCTCATATTTGTATAGCACGTAGTGTGTAGCTCATGTTCGATAAGCTAATTTTTATGTAGCTCATATTTGTATAGCACGTGGTGTATAGCTCACATTCGAAAACCTAATGTTTGTATCTAGAAAAATATGTATCTCGAGCTTACAATGTGTTTGTAAATGGTAGCTAAACTTAATGCTAGCCTCACATCTTTCTTGAATACCTTATGCCTCGCTTTGTCAGTCCAAAGCCGTGCAAGTGGTATGAAAAGGCACCGAATGTCGTGTAACAAATATCTAAGTAAAGATTGTAAATAAAGCTTGTAGTAAATAATTTGCATAATTTTAAGTAAAATTTGCATTACAAAATTTATTTATCCTGTTCCTTATAGATGTATTAATCATAACCGTATTCTATAACATTGGGGAAAAGCTACGAATTTATCTTGAAATCAAAATGCGCAAAGTAAAAAAAAAATTTTGATTATTTTGGTTCAAATCTTTCTTTTCAAATTATTTTCCGCTTATTTCTTAATACCTAATTACTCTGAAATTTTGCAATCATTTATCTTTAATGGCTATTTACGGATTAATCGTAAGAATAATAGATTAAAAATAGTAAAATAAAAAATTAATACATTCTTTCTAAAACACGTTTTTATTTCGAAATGATTTGAAAATAAAATAAAATATACTTTCCTGTTCCCCTGCAATACGGGAAAAGTTTATTACTAAAACTAAAAGTGTGGGATGCTCATAATATATCTCATACCTACAGCGTTTAAGTACAGTACTTGCAATCGTAAATTTCTCCGATATTTGTAAAAAATCTTTAAAAGCAAAATATCTTTTAAAAAAATCTTTTAACCCACGCGTTGGTTTTACTGGAGTCATAAACAAATTTAAATGCTTCCGGGTGCTAGGAAAACATTTTTTATATATCATTTTGAAATAAACCCGTTTTTCTAAAAGAAATTTTAAATTATTTTATTTAAATCTACAACATTTATTTCGTTATATTAATGTGTTAAATTAATATTTTAATAGGACAAAAGTACAAAGAACAACAGCCAGCTATGCTTTGTTAAATTTAACCAACGCGGCAAATGATAGCAAATCACCGAGGTATAGAAATATTAGTTTTAAAATTTTTTCTTTGAAATTGTAATCTTGATTAACGATCCGCGTGGAGACGCCGCAAGTTATAAAAATACCTATAAATCACGTAAGGGGATTACGGCCGCGCTTTGATCCCTGCAGTGAGCACACGCTGATTAATTCGTCCCGCAGCTTGGCTCATCCCTCACGCCCCAATTTGTAAACTTCTCTTTCTATTGTTTTGTCATTTTTCGTATTTTGAGGTTTTGTATAATATACATTTTGACAGTTGAATAAGTATCGGTAGCATTGTTGTATCAGTTATAGGGTAAGCAGTCGAGAGGTAGTAAAATAGTCTCGGGTTCGAGCCGCATTACGGGCGATGAATTTTCAGTGTTTTCTTAAAATTGCTTTAGGGGTTTTTATCAAGAAGTAAACAGTTGATTAAATGTTCAATGAATACACTAACGAATTAATTATGCGAATTAATTACTTTTTTATACAGCAATAATAATAGTAATACAGCCCACCCTCACTGTTCGCGGTTTTGCTTACGTGAGCTTGGCAAAATTACAGGATATCCAGCTAATATGTACCGTATTAATTAATAATAAAAAAAACAAACAAAGAAAGTATAGTTCCTGTGCAGGTTGTAGGATAACGTGTTCTCGTATAATTTATTTTGTACAGCACTGTAGTTACTTATCACAAAGAAATCTGATTATTCTCCAAACACCTGTTATACTGTACAGTACTAGGGCTACTACTCAAAAGATAGGCATCCCTTATTTATTACAAGTGGCGCTGCCGTCACTGATACATAACGATGAGTCAATCCGGCGACCGCATACAACTCCATACATAAGTTTAGCATCACTTCTGTTTACTTATTGTTAATTTAATAGTTATCGAAATCCAAACATCGATAATCATATCCGGTGGCCGTAATTAACTCAGATTTTGTTTTTCCCGTCAGTTACCAAACAGGTGTCGCATTCCCTTGCCGTGTCGGCTAGTTTTGGAAACGACCTTTCTACTTGGGAAATTGCCTAGCGAATTTTGTTTTCTTTAGTTTATCTTTTTCCTTAAATTGTTTAACCAAACCATAATGACATCAAACTTTTATAACGACGTTAATAAAGAAAAGCCAAAAAACGTTTTTCCGTTGATTAAGGAAATTTATCATTTAGATAAATTATAATGTGGGGAAAACATAGAAAATGTAAATTATTTTAGCGTTAACAAGTCAACAGTGCGTTAGATAAAGAAGAATGAAGAAAATATAAGGAGAAGTGTCAGAGAATGGAGTTGTCAATTGGCTAAAGGTACCTCTATGTGTCGTGGTATAAACATCGAAAAATGGAAAAAGCTTTGAGTGTGTGGATAGAAGACCAATCTCAAAAAAGGATATCTCTGAGTTCTATTTTTATTCGTGAAAAAGCTAGAAATTTTGTACGAACATTTTGCTCAAAACAATGGTGAACGTACCAACAGTCAATCATTTTCAACAAGTAAAGGCTTGTTTAACAAGTTCAAGAGATGGTTTTCTCTTCACGTGAAAATTGCCGGTGAATCAGCACCAGTGGAACTCAAAGCCACCGCCAATTCACTTCCAACTCGTTTTAAACATCTTATTTTGGAGTAAAGCTACACGATCGATCACGTTTTTAACGCGGATGAGACTGTGCTGTTTTGAGAAAGAATGCCTTTAACAACAATCTTATCTGAGGAGGAGAAATCTGCTCGAGTTCAAGGCCGCAAGAGATCATTTGATTGTTATGCTGTGTTGTGGTGGACTGATATTATCTCAATAGCAAATGGAATTAACGGTGAAGGGTTTTAAGACATTAACAGTGACGCTTTTCTAAACCCCTTCATGATCCTTTCCTAATATTCTAAAAACCTTTCGTAACCCTTCCTTAACCCCTTCTCAACCTAACCCTTCCTAAGTAACCCCTTATCTGATGATGTAATTTTTGAAAAATCATCTTAACTGAATTGTATTCGAACCGTGTACTTCTGTGTTCACATTTTGTGACGATAGCTTCTCGGCTATCGTGGTACAACCGAATAGACGTGTTTTATTGTACTACATAAAGTTGTTTACCATATCTTCAGGTTAAATATCGTTTGCTAACATGGCTTTGCTCTGATTCTCTTCTGCTAGACTCTGTCTTTATCGTTAATTACTTTGTTCACAAAATAAAATAATTAGTTTGTAAATAATGCCTTTAAACATTGCTTGTAAAAATGATTATGAAAGGTTTAACCCCTTTAAACTTTTTTCACAAACCCTTTAAACACTTCTCTGTTACTATTCCTACATTTGCTATAGATTTTACCGACTTTTTCAACTAGAAATTATCCTTGTAATACTGAGACGAAAATGTGCACGAAAGTCATTTGTACAAATTAATTTTATTAAATACAATGATCAAGTAATCACTGGTCCTAATTAGTTTGTAAATTATGCTTTTAAATTCGGTAAACTTTACTAGTGCCTAAGATAGGTTAGGAAAGAATTAATAACGGATTAGAAACGGCTTAGGGAATAACTAAGGAAGAATTTGGAAAGGCCTGGGGAGGGGTTAAGAAAGTTTAAAAAAAAAGTTAGAAAAGGGTTGAGAAGGGACTATAAAAAAGGGTTGAGACAGGGTTAAGAAAAAGTTGAAATTCTGTAAACGTTTTGGTGCCTAATTTTACTTCCTGTTTAACAGAAGATAACGTATATTTTATTGTAGTTGTTTACGATTTCATATCCTTTTTAACTCTTTATAAAGCTTTTTTTTAACTCTAACTATTTTTCACTCGTTTGAAAGCACTTTAACACTATTACTCCCGTCTAAAACCTAACCTCATTAGAGTTGTAATTTGTAGACACCAGGTTTATTAGACTATTTTTTTCTAGTTACCATTCTTCATCCCCTACTCTCACCCCTATCTTTAAAGTTAGCTGGTGAATGATTGTTATAACCTCCAAATAGGTCTACGTCACAACTGGTTCTCCATTCTTGTGAATAAAGAAAGTTATTCACTGATTCGGAGCACAGTGCATTTCGCCTCCGACTTAGGTGATCAAACGATTCTAAGCTCAGCTTGTTCACAATGGATGAGTACGGAGCACAGTGCATTTCGCCTCCGACTTAGGTGATCAAACGATTCTAAGCTCAGCTTGTTCACAATGGATGAGTACGTAGGACAGTGCATTTCGCCTCCGACTTAGGTGATCAAACGATTCTAAGCTCAGTTTGTTCAAAATGGATGAGTACGGAGCACAGTGCATTTCGCCTCCGACTTAGGTGAACAAACAATTCTAAGCTCAGCTTGTTCACAATGGATGAGTACGGAGCACAGTGCATTTCGCCTCCGACTTAGGTGATCAAACGATTCTAAGCTCAGTTTGTTCACAATGGATGAGTACGGAGCACAGTGCATTTCGCCTCCGACTTAGGTGATCAAACGATTCTAAGCTCAGCTTGTTCACAATGGATGAGTACGGAGCACAGTGCATTTCGCCTCCGACTTAGGTGATCAAACGATTCTAAGCTCAGCTTGTTCACAATGGATGAGTACGTAAACAACTAAACTAAAGCTAATTAAATTTTCTTTATTTGAACCTTTTGACAATTATTACTGTTTGTATTTTCGCTAACGCGTGACAATCATTAGAAATTACGTGTTTACAGAAACAACTGTGGTGAAACTTCTGTTTCACTTTGTCAGCATTGTTTCAATCTGTGATAACATAAAACTGTACCAGTTGACTGAATGACGTCGGAGATCTGACGGTTTATTGGTGATCCATTAACAAATTACATCCGATTAGAATTGGGAAGAATGTTACTGTACAGTGCAATAGACCAAGATGAAAGGACGTTACGGCTTTCTTAGATACAAAGGGGTTGGCTACTGCAGGCACTAATGGGGTTAAGGTTGATATAGATACAGAAACGTTGTGCCTAGTGTAGATACAAGGACATTACGGTTCCTGTACGAGGGCATCAAGGCTGATGTAGATACAAGGGCGTTATGGTCCTTGTAAATACAAGAGTATCAAGACTGCTGTAGAAAAAAGGATGTTAAGGCTACTGTAGATACAAAAGTGCTGAGGCTGCTGTAGATTCAGAAATTTTAAAGCTGCTATAGATTCAAGTATGTTAAGGCTGCTGTAGATACCAGTATGTAACGACTGCTGTAGGCAGAAAGACGTCGCAGCTGCTGTACATATAAGGGCGTTGAGAGTGATGCAGATATAAAGACGTTAATTTCCATGTAGATACAAGGGCGATATGGTCCTTGTAAATACAAGGGTATCAAGGCTGCTGTAGATAAAGTATGTTAAGGCTACTGTAGATACAAGAGTATTAAGGCTGCTGTAGATACAATGGTGTTAATACCTTAGATAAAAAGACTTTCTAGTTGCAGTATATACAAGTATGTAACAACTCCTGCAGATAAAAAGCCGTTGGAGCGGCTGTAGATACAAAAATGTTAAGGTTGCTGTAGATACAAAGGTGTTAATACTACCTTAGATAAAAATACTTTCTAGTTGCAGTATATACAAGTATGTAACAACTCCTGCGGATAAAAAGCCGTTGGAGCGGCTGTAGATACAAAAATGTTAAGGTTGCTGTAGATACAATGGTGTTAATACTACCTTAGATAAAAATACTTTCTAGTTGCAGTATATACAAGTATGTAACAACTCCTGCAGATAAAAAGCCGTTGGAGCGGCTGTAGATACAAAAATGTTAAGGTTGCTGTAGATACAATGGTGTTAATACCTTAGATAAAAAGACTTTCTAGTTGCAGTATATACAAGTATGTAACAACTCCTGCGGATAAAAAGCCGTTGGAGCGGCTGTAGATACAAAAATGTTAAGGTTGCTGTAGATACAATGGTGTTAATACCTTAGATAAAAAGACTTTCTAGTTGCAGTATATACAAGTATGTAACAACTCCTGCAGATAAAAAGCCGTTGGAGCGGCTGTAGATACAAAAATGTTAAGGTTGCTGTAGATACAATGGTGTTAATACTACCTTAGATAAAAAGACTTTCTAGTTGCAGTATATACAAGTATGTAACAACTCCTGCAGATAAAAAGCCGTTGGAGCGGCTGTAGATACAAAAATGTTAAGGTTGCTGTAGATACAATGGTGTTAATACCTTAGATAAAAAGACTTTCTAGTTGCAGTATATACAAGTATGTAACAACTCCTGCAGATAAAAAGCCGTTGGAGCGGCTGTAGATACAAAAATGTTAAGGTTGCTGTAGATACAATGGTGTTAATACTACCTTAGATAAAAAGACTTTCTAGATGCAGTATATACAAGTATGTAACAACTCCTGCAGATAAAAAGCCGTTGGAGCGGCTGTAGATACAAAAATGTTAAGGTTGCTGTAGATACAATGGTGTTAATACCTTAGATAAAAAGACTTTCTAGTTGCAGTATATACAAGTATGTAACAACTCCTGCAGATAAAAAGCCGTTTGAGCGGCTGTAGATACAAAAATGTTAAGGTTGCTGTAGATACAATGGTGTTAATACCTTAGATAAAAAGACTTTCTAGTTGCAGTATATACAAGTATGTAACAACTCCTGCAGATAAAAAGCCGTTGGAGCGGCTGTAGATACAAAAATGTTAAGGTTGCTGTAGATACAATGGTGTTAATACCTTAGATAAAAAGACTTTCTAGTTGTAGTATATACAAGTATGTAACAACTCCTGCAGATAAAAAGCCGTTGGAGCGGCTGTAGATACAAAAATGTTAAGGTTGCTGTAGATACAATGGTGTTAATACTACCTTAGATAAAAAGACTTTCTAGTTGCAGTATATACAAGTATGTAACAACTCCTGCAGATAAAAAGCCGTTGGAGCGGCTGTAGATACAAAAATGTTAAGGTTGCTGTAGATACAATGGTGTTAATACCTTAGATAAAAAGACTTTCTAGTTGCAGTATATACAAGTATGTAACAACTCCTGCAGATAAAAAGCCGTTGGAGCGGCTGTAGATACAAAAATGTTAAGGTTGCTGTAGATACAATGGTGTTAATACTACCTTAGATAAAAAGACTTTCTAGTTGCAGTATATACAAGTATGTAACAACTCCTGCAGATAAAAAGCCGTTGGAGCGGCTGTAGATACAAAAATGTTAAGGTTGCTGTAGATACAATGGTGTTAATACCTTAGATAAAAAGACTTTCTAGTTGCAGTATATACAAGTATGTAACAACTCCTGCAGATAAAAAGCCGTTGGAGCGGCTGTAGATACAAAAATGTTAAGGTTGCTGTAGATACAATGGTGTTAATACTACCTTAGATAAAAAGACTTTCTAGTTGCAGTATATACAAGTATGTAACAACTCCTGCAGATAAAAAGCCGTTGGAGCGGCTGTAGATACAAAAATGTTAAGGTTGCTGTAGATACAAGAGTATTAAGGTTGCTGTAGATACAATGGTGTTAATACTACCTTAGATAAAAAGACTTTCTAGTTGCAGTATATACAAGTATGTAACAACTCCTGCAGATAAAAAGCCGTTGGAGCGGCTGTAGATACAAAAATGTTAAGGTTGCTGTAGATACAATGGTGTTAATACCTTAGATAAAAAGACTTTCTAGTTGCAGTATATACAAGTATGTAACAACTCCTGCAGATAAAAAGCCGTTGGAGCGGCTGTAGATACAAAAATGTTAAGGTTGCTGTAGATACAATGGTGTTAATACCTTAGATAAATAGACTTTCTAGTTGCAGTATATACAAGTATGTAACAACTCCTGCAGATAAAAAGCCGTTGGAGCGGCTGTAGATACAAAAATGTTAAGGTTGCTGTAGATACAATGGTGTTAATACCTTAGATAAAAAGACTTTCTAGTTGCAGTATATACAAGTATGTAACAACTCCTGCAGATAAAAAGCCGTTGGAGCGGCTGTAGATACAAAAATGTTAAGGTTGCTGTAGATACAATGGTGTTAATACCTTAGATAAAAAGACTTTCTAGTTGCAGTATATACAAGTATGTAACAACTCCTGCAGATAAAAAGCCGTTGGAGCGGCTGTAGATACAAAAATGTTAAGGTTGCTGTAGATACAATGGTGTTAATACCTTAGATAAAAAGACTTTCTAGTTGCAGTATATACAAGTATGTAACAACTCCTGCAGATAAAAAGCCGTTGGAGCGGCTGTAGATACAAAAATGTTAAGGTTGCTGTAGATACAATGGTGTTAATACCTTAGATAAAAAGACTTTCTAGTTGCAGTATATACAAGTATGTAACAACTCCTGCAGATAAAAAGCCGTTGGAGCGGCTGTAGATACAAAAATGTTAAGGTTGCTGTAGATACAATGGTGTTAATACCTTAGATAAAAAGACTTTCTAGTTGCAGTATATACAAGTATGTAACAACTCCTGCAGATAAAAAGCCGTTGGAGCGGCTGTAGATACAAAAATGTTAAGGTTGCTGTAGATACAATGGTGTTAATACCTTAGATAAAAAGACTTTCTAGTTGCAGTATATACAAGTATGTAACAACTCCTGCAGATAAAAAGCCGTTGGAGCGGCTGTAGATACAAAAATGTTAAGGTTGCTGTAGATACAATGGTGTTAATACCTTAGATAAAAAGACTTTCTAGTTGCAGTATATACAAGTATGTAACAACTCCTGCAGATAAAAAGCCGTTGGAGCGGCTGTAGATACAAAAATGTTAAGGTTGCTGTAGATACAATGGTGTTAATACTACCTTAGATAAAAAGACTTTCTAGTTGCAGTATATACAAGTATGTAACAACTCCTGCAGATAAAAAGCCGTTGGAGCGGCTGTAGATACAAAAATGTTAAGGTTGCTGTAGATACAATGGTGTTAATACTACCTTAGATAAAAAGACTTTCTAGTTGCAGTATATACAAGTATGTAACAACTCCTGCAGATAAAAAGCCGTTGGAGCGGCTGTAGATACAAAAATGTTAAGGTTGCTGTAGATACAATGGTGTTAATACCTTAGATAAAAAGACTTTCTAGTTGCAGTATATACAAGTATGTAACAACTCCTGCAGATAAAAAGCCGTTGGAGCGGCTGTAGATACAAAAATGTTAAGGTTGCTGTAGATACAATGGTGTTAATACCTTAGATAAAAAGACTTTCTAGTTGCAGTATATACAAGTATGTAACAACTCCTGCAGATAAAAAGCCGTTGGAGCGGCTGTAGATACAAAAATGTTAAGGTTGCTGTAGATACAATGGTGTTAATACCTTAGATAAAAAGACTTTCTAGTTGCAGTATATACAAGTATGTAACAACTCCTGCAGATAAAAAGCCGTTGGAGCGGCTGTAGATACAAAAATGTTAAGGTTGCTGTAGATACAATGGTGTTAATACCTTAGATAAAAAGACTTTCTAGTTGCAGTATATACAAGTATGTAACAACTCCTGCAGATAAAAAGCCGTTGGAGCGGCTGTAGATACAAAAATGTTAAGGTTGCTGTAGATACAATGGTGTTAATACCTTAGATAAAAAGACTTTCTAGTTGCAGTATATACAAGTATGTAACAACTCCTGCAGATAAAAAGCCGTTGGAGCGGCTGTAGATACAAAAATGTTAAGGTTGCTGTAGATACAATGGTGTTAATACCTTAGATAAAAAGACTTTCTAGTTGCAGTATATACAAGTATGTAACAACTCCTGCAGATAAAAAGCCGTTGGAGCGGCTGTAGATACAAAAATGTTAAGGTTGCTGTAGATACAATGGTGTTAATACTACCTTAGATAAAAAGACTTTCTAGTTGCAGTATATACAAGTATGTAACAACTCCTGCAGATAAAAAGCCGTTGGAGCGGCTGTAGATACAAAAATGTTAAGGTTGCTGTAGATACAATGGTGTTAATACCTTAGATAAAAAGACTTTCTAGTTGCAGTATATACAAGTATGTAACAACTCCTGCAGATAAAAAGCCGTTGGAGCGGCTGTAGATACAAAAATGTTAAGGTTGCTGTAGATACAATGGTGTTAATACCTTAGATAAAAAGACTTTCTAGTTGCAGTATATACAAGTATGTAACAACTCCTGCAGATAAAAAGCCGTTGGAGCGGCTGTAGATACAAAAATGTTAAGGTTGCTGTAGATACAATGGTGTTAATACCTTAGATAAAAAGACTTTCTAGTTGCAGTATATACAAGTATGTAACAACTCCTGCAGATAAAAAGCCGTTGGAGCGGCTGTAGATACAAAAATGTTAAGGTTGCTGTAGATACAATGGTGTTAATACCTTAGATAAAAAGACTTTCTAGTTGCAGTATATACAAGTATGTAACAACTCCTGCAGATAAAAAGCCGTTGGAGCGGCTGTAGATACAAAAATGTTAAGGTTGCTGTAGATACAATGGTGTTAATACCTTAGATAAAAAGACTTTCTAGTTGCAGTATATACAAGTATGTAACAACTCCTGCAGATAAAAAGCCGTTGGAGCGGCTGTAGATACAAAAATGTTAAGGTTGCTGTAGATACAATGGTGTTAATACCTTAGATAAAAAGACTTTCTAGTTGCAGTATATACAAGTATGTAACAACTCCTGCAGATAAAAAGCCGTTGGAGCGGCTGTAGATACAAAAATGTTAAGGTTGCTGTAGATACAATGGTGTTAATACCTTAGATAAAAAGACTTTCTAGTTGCAGTATATACAAGTATGTAACAACTCCTGCAGATAAAAAGCCGTTGGAGCGGCTGTAGATACAAAAATGTTAAGGTTGCTGTAGATACAAGAGTATTAAGGTTGCTGTAGATACAATGGTGTTAATACTACCTTAGATAAAAAGACTTTCTAGATGCAGTATATACAAGTATGTAACAACTCCTGCAGATAAAAAGCCGTTGGAGCGGCTGTAGATACAAAAATGTTAAGGTTGCTGTAGATACAAAGGTGTTAGTGCGGGTGTAGATACAAGGACGTAAGATTCCTGTAGATTCAAGGAGAATAGGTGTATTGTCGATGCACAGACTATAGCGGTAAAGAGCTATGGTTTTGTTGTAGCGGTTAAACGGCCATTGTTAAGTAGATGTACACTAACTACCAGGCATAGCTGTTCACACATAGTCTTGCAGAAAGAGGGAAATAATTGTAATGTTGGTTGTCCATCCCGCAGGACGAAATGGGTTCACTATGCACGCTATGAAAACATTTCGGCCCGGCCCGGCCAATGTTGTGATGAAGAACCAACCTAAAAAAACAATTCCGAGTTTGTTCAGGCTTTTTAAGAAAACAGTGTTGATGTGTAGAGCAGTGCCCGTATTATTTACGACTGCAAGCACGTGTTAGATAAGGGCTAACAAGGTAAGATGCGATGACACAATTATGGCACCCCTTCTCTCTGTGATATATAGGGTAATTAGTAACTAACCCGTTAGCAGTATGACTTATGGCCGGACTGCTTGGAAATTAATATAGGAGGCAGTTTCGTTTATTAGTTTTGGCGTTACTTCTGCTTAACGGCAATCTTAAAATAGACCGTCGTAGAGTCGCATAGGGACAATGGAACACACTTCATGATGTCACTTTTGTCACGAAACATTTATAGTTTTAGTATAGCCTGCCCAATATAAAGTGTTATTTCTTATATAGGACTACTTGTCGTTTAAGTGAGCTCAATGGCTGTTTAGCGGGATTTATTGAAGGTCTGTTTACATTTTAGGAACACATTTATGAAACATACATTGCAACAAAGAATAATTGTATGAAAGTAGGTAAAAGAGTTTCTAAAATTTATTTTCTTAAAATTCGGTTAGTTATGAACACTTTGTAATTCTAGATTTTTCAAAAAAGGGGATTTTCTAAATTTATAATGGATTAAAATTTGTGAAATTAATGGAGGGGGATAAGAAATCGTTATTTTATAAAAATCATAAACGAATGATAATTATTAAATTAGTTGGATGGAATCCAAATTTATTTGATATATCCAGCGACTTTATTACAACGTTATTGGCCATTTTGACATCATTGACATTCGAAGGCCATTGTTTCTTGTTTCGCCATTAATCTTCTTCTTCTTCTATATCTCTTTGAACCTATTCTTGATTAACTTAACCTACTCGGAATGACTGGGTAAACCTAGTCTGTATGGGATCCAAAAGGGGTTTCTACTAACATTATTTGTAAAAAAAGATTAAAGGAAGTTTGGGCAGAAGAGAATCATGCTTTGCGGCTAATGTGACTTTCCTTGCATTATCATCAGAAAATGTCTAAAAAGTGTAAAATTATAATTTTGAGTCGGAAATTTAAAAATTGTTTTTAGAAATAGTAAAAGTATGGCCATATTCGAAAATTTAAATTTTTAGTTTCTATTTTTGAGTAGGGACGTAGGGACAATCGTTTAGATATTGTTGTAAAGAGTTGTATGCTCCCCTAAGTTTTGGAACATGGATAGAATCATGGGTCGAGTAAACAGAATATACAAGTAGTATAGACTGTAAGCATAATAAAAAAATTAAAATGCAATATATGTGCTAAAGGTTTAAACGATCTTTCCCTCAAAGAGTTCAAATCAAACAAAACGGCTTCTCAAATAAAAGCAGTAGCCTGCAGGTAATTTATCCGTCCGTATAAGACAAGGAGGGACACATATTGAGTTCTCATGGCGGTGGGGGAGTAACGATTAGTGTCAAAGGGACCTCGGTGGGAGATCCTAGTTTTGACAAGGGTTCGTTTGATTCCTTCAGAGTAAAGAGAGTTTGCGCTCCAACAGGCACAAAAACAGAAGAACCGAGCATTTGTCAAAAAGAAAGTTTTCTTTCAACACCGACCGCCCGTATCCAAACTGTTTATACGAATTAGCCGAGTACAATAAAGGAAACTGTTCGGTAGCGCTGGAGGTCGGCGGATTGTCAACAACGGTCTTTGAGACGGATACCGGCACTTTGCCACCTGATTGCTACCGAGCTACGCCCGCTTTCGGAGCGCCTACATGTCTTGCGGCTCTGTAATTAGACAACCTTTGACACAATGATATGGTCGTCTAAAAAATACTCCTAAAGCCCAATTTATTTATCAGAATTCTCCGAATTTGTGAAACATTTATAAGCGTTAAACTAATTTAGTTATTTCACACATTAGTACATAAAAGAAATATTACAACTCAAGCATTAAACCACATGCATCAGTATAAAGCTGCGACAAAAATAAATACACAATACAAAAACTACAATAAAAAACAATTAGCCCTATGCAAAAAAGACACTGTTGGCCTTTACAACATTAAAGCCTTTGACCTATAGTATAGTATCTTTGACCTATAGGAAAAATTCAAGCTTGAGGTATTTGGTCACCATGACAACTGATTATTATGCGCGGTATTTGGCTGTAGAGTAAGTCGCGGCAAGAGTGCGCGTGGGGTAAGAGTACGCAGGGGGGGGGATTTTAACTTTGTGTTTGCATCAGTTGGTACTCGTGAATGTTACCTGATGCGAGGTGTTGTTTATGTCATTGCTACGAAGTTTGGAGTTTTTGAAGTAATTACTCTATTCACAATGAGGTAAGAAGTGTTTACAACTAATTTGATCTAATATTTAAGTGTTTATGAATTAGTGTAAGCTATTTCAACTAATAGTTCAACCGTTTTAAACCTAAATTATTTCAAAAGCCTCAGAATTTTCTACATAACAACATGGGTTTTTAGTTACATCTTTGCTCACAGAGAGATCAACTATCAATTAAACTGTTTGTTACGGTTATAAACCTCAAGTGCGTGCTCTTGCCCCGGGTTACTCTACTTGACACACTTGATATTACACAATCTGATGCTTTCAGCGTATCTAAAGGCTGATGAGTACTACATTCGTAATTTTTCTTTCACACTGTGATAACCGCTAATGTATATTTCCCCAAATAGATTAAACGTTTGATACACCAGACACTCTTAGTAGTTTAACCAAATAAAGAATATAGCATTGCATTCGAAAGAAAGTACTTAGTAAATCGGGTGGGTAACAAATGACCAACGTTTCAATTAATCAACATTCAAAAACGATCATACGCGACGGTCAACTAACCAACTTACACGAAGTTTAAATAACCAACAGTCACACGACGTGCAACACACGGATTATTATCGCATTGCTACTCTGCAGGCGCTTGCAGTACGATTTAAAATATTTCCTCAGTTTAGGTTACATTATCTATTTACGACTACAGTTTATATGGTATATTTATTATTCCACCAACGCAATAAATGTATCTTTTTCAATCCTTTATTTACATAGTAACTAGTAATACAACTGACTGGTTTGAAAAGTTTTTACAAAATGTTCTAGATTTAAGAACGTAATGACCATTAAATAACAAACGAAAAAAGTCATCTTTGTTTTTTTTCACTCATTTCTATTATTACCTATATATGTAAAGTATAAATATTGTCAATATCTATTTATAAATTTAAAAACAATATATAATTATTGAATTTTTTAGTCCATTACGTTCGGCGAATCTTAATTAATCACTTTTACAATAGTCTATGATTATTCGAACTTTAAAGTTTGTAAATTTGTGAAAACTTACTGAGATAGAACTTTGGACACTGATGAAGAATGCCACATAGCGATCGAAAACGTTCTGTCTCAGTAAGTTTTCACAAATTTATAAAACTTAAAGTTCGGATAGTCATAAACTATTGTTAAAGTGATTAATATACAATTAGTTAAATAGACCTAATATTAGAAAAAAAATATGAATTTATTTTTCAATTATATAAAACTTTGAAAACCAAAACTGTTGTTTTAGGGTCTAGCTTTAACAAGTTGTAACTACGGACTGGAGGCATATCGCTCCCTTCCCCGCAGTAAGACGACAGACACAAGTAGCCAACAGCTGTTGTTTAGGTTTGAAACATTCATTTGGTTTGTCAACTCCGATTACCGAACCAAGCCAAACTCACATAAATCTATGCACTCTTGTAACCGTGTTTATACTGCATTTATGAGTGATTAATTGGCTGTGAAATACTTTACCAAAATATAGGCTTACAGGCTATTACTAACGAAATAAAGAAGCAGTGCATGGCTTAATAAAAGGGAAACCTTAATATATATATATATATATATATATATATATATATATATATATATATATATATATATATATATATATATATGATATCTTGCATTATTATATTATTCATTCCTGATGATGTTGGTACTGTTTATCAACGAAAAGCTTTGAATATAAATTAATAAATAATTCTTGTATTTGAATAACTCTAGTTGTTTTTTATTATTAAACAAGAAAACATATTATATATATATATATATATATATATATATATATATATATATATATTGCAACATCATCATTGAATATTCCTGATGATATTGGTACTGTTAGCCAACGAAAAAGCTTTGAATATAAATTAATAAATAATTCTTGTATTTGAATAACTCTAGTTGTTTTTTATTATTAAACAAGAAAACATATTATATATATATATATATATATATATATATATATATATATATATATAGCAATATGTATTCTTGTGTATTAATAAAGAACATAAGTCAAAATACAAATACAAGAATTATAATTGAATTTACAATTCAAAGCTTTTCGTTGGCTAACAGTACCAACATCATCAGGAATATTCAATGATGATGTTGCAATATATATATATATATATATATATATATATATATATATATATATATATATATATATATTGCTTTAAAGTGAAAATCATTGGTAGAAGGGATGAAAATTGTAGGACCTAATGTATTGTGTTTTTTTGTAGTTTTACAACATTTTTTTAAAATGTAGTACAGCTTTAAAAATCTAATTTTCATGAGTGCATCCTGTTTGTCTCATCCCGTGTTCCCACACTGTGTGTTGGATATGACTTTATGGTAATCGAGCTATAGGCCTACGTGAGGAGGTATAAACATGAAACAAGAATGTTTGCAGTGTTATGGTTAATGGATAATAAAGTAGATCGAGAACAATACTGACTTTGTAAAAACGGATTGGGAGAAGAGAAGAAATGACTAAGAACTGGAGAGACGAAAGGGGAGAGAGAGAGAGTTGAAGTAATTTGGTTAGCCATCTAAAACGTGGGTTAGAAAGGAATGGAGATGAAATGGAAAAAAATGGTGAGTCACTCAAAAGAAGGAATGTCTGAAAAAATGTAATTAAATTATTTACATGCAGACTAGAATGTTTCCGCCTAACGTCAGAAAACTGAAAAGTGTTTTTTCAAATCATCCTGTCATTGAAATTATAGTAAGTTAATTAGCTTATTTTAAAAAATAATATAATTCTAATAAGCATATATGTTTTAAATAATATATTATATATTTTAGCCCTAATGAAAAACCTGAATTGTATTATATTTATAGAATTGTTTTAATTTTCACACGGTTAATCAAATTGAAAATCATTTAACCTAGGAAGGACGTCTGATAAAATTTGAAAACTTTTTTCCCGGTTAAAATTTACGAGTACAATTAATTGCTCCGTGGCTCTCTCACTGAGGACAACGTTACAAGTGTAACAGGACTGTGGACCAGCGTGTAGACATGAGAAGGAGAAGGATTTGTGCCCTCCTGTCCTCACTTTGTCTGTCTCTCACCAGAGGCGTACGTCTGTAGGTATCATCACTCTCTACAAAAAAAGACTACGAATGTATTTCTGTCATCGAAACGGCGACAGGAAAATAAACGCGTGAAATTAAGTAAGTACAACCGACTAATTCACGGCAAGTAAACGTGGCAGCAACGACAAATGCTAGGAAATTGAGTGATCATTGTCACCTAATCGTAGGGACATTATGTCCCTACCCTAATAATATTTGTGTTCGTTCCACAAACCGTAATATACACACTGCCTTCAAACTTGTGTGTGTCTTTAATTAAATACATTGAGTACAGACTTTGCTTCGTAAAAGGAACGATGGTTTCGAAACGCATCAGCAAGTAAGCCCTTACGTATTCACTTACTTAAGTATTATTTAATTAAAGTTTAATCAATGAGTTCATGACAACTTGTGTGTGTATGTGTGTGTGTGTGTGTGTGTGTGTGTGTGTGTGTGTGTGTGTGTGTGTGTGTGTGTGTGTGTGTGTGTGTGTGTGTGTGTGTGTGTGTGTGTGTGTGTGTGTGTGTGTGTGTGTGTGTGTGTGTGTGTGTGTGTGTGTGTGTGTGTGTGTGTGTGTGTGTGTGTGTGTGTGTGTGTGTGTGTGTGTGTGTGTGTGTGTGTGTGTGTGTGTGTGTGTGTGTGTGTGTGTGTGTGTGTGTGTGTTTAATACATAAAATCAGAAATACATTGCTTTGCTGTGTCTATTTCAGCAGTTGTTCTATGTAAGGAAGCAACGTAGGTTATATATTGGTAAGATAGCTGTAAAGTTAAGATTGGGGTGTAGGTGCAATTAATATATTGGTAAGATAGGTAAGTTTGGAATAAAGGTAAGATTGATGAAGATATAGGTAGTGTTGCGATATAAATAAGATTGGTATAAATGCAAAATTTTTATATATATATATATATATATATATATATGTGTGTGTGTGTGTGTGTGTGTGTGTGTGTGTGTGTGTGTGTGTGTGTGTGTGTGTGTGTGTGTGTGTGTGTGTGTGTGTGTGTGTGTGTGTGTGTGTGTGTGTGTGTGTGTGTGTGTGTGTGTGTGTGTGTGTGTGTGTGTGTGTAGGCCTATATAAGTAAGATTGTCATATTGGTAAATTTGTAATGTAGGTAAGATTATCATCTAGGTAAATTTAGGATATAGGTAACGTTGTTGGATATAGGTAATATTGAAATATGGATAGGATTAGGATATAGGATACAGGAGGAGTAGAATATTGTTAGGTTTGGGATGTAAATGTAAGATTAGGGTAGGGTAAGATTGGCGGATGTAGAGGGCATTGAGGTATAGATAATATTAAGTATATAAGAAAGGTTTGGATACAGATAAGATTGGAATATAGGATGTTTGGTGGATACAGGTAAGACTGAGATATCGGTAAGATTGTGATGTATGTAAGATTAGGATATAGGTAAGATTTAATGTATATACTTAAAAATGGATATGACTAGGATGTAAGTGAGAATAGGATATAGTAATGATTGGGATATTTGTAAAACATTGTTAGAGCTGAAGGTAAGATTGGGATATAGGTAAGATTGGGATATAGGTAAGATTTAATGTATATACTTAAAAATGGATATGACTAGGATGTAAGTGAGAATAGGATATAGTAATGATTGGGATATTTGTAAAACATTGTTAGAGCTGAAGGTAAGATTGGGATATAGGTAAGATTGGGATATAGGTAAGATTTAATGTATATACTTAAAAATGGATATGACTAGGATGTAAGTGAGAATAGGATATAGTAATGATTGGGATATTTGTAAAACATTGTTAGAGCTGAAGGTAAGATTGGGATATAGGTAAGATTGGGATATAGGTAAGATTTAATGTATATACTTAAAAATGGATATGACTAGGATGTAAGTGAGAATAGGATATAGTAATGATTGGGATATTTGTAAAACATTGTTAGAGCTAAAGGTAAGATTGTGATGTATGTAAGATTAGGATATAGGTAAGATTTAATGTATATACTTATAAATGGATATGACTAGGATGTAAGTGAGAATAGGATATAGTAATGATTGGGATATTTGTAAAACATTGTTAGAGCTGAATGTAAGATTGTGATGTATGTAAGATTAGGATATAGGTAAGATTTAATGTATATACTTAAAAATGGATATGACTAGGATGTAAGTGAGAATAGGATATAGTAATGATTGGGATATTTGTAAAACATTGTTAGAGCTGAAGGTAAGATTGTGATGTATGTAAGATTAGGATATAGGTAAGATTTAATGTATATACTTAAAAATGGATATGACTAGGATGTAAGTGAGAATAGGATATAGTAATGATTGGGATATTTGTAAAACATTGTTAGAGCTGAAGGTAAGATTGGGATATAGGTAAGATTGTGATGTATGTAAGATTAGGATATAGGTAAGATTTAATGTATATACTTAAAAATGGATATGACTAGGATGTAAGTGAGAATAGGATATAGTAATGATTGGGATATTTGTAAAACATTGTTAGAGCTGAAGGTAAGATTGTGATGTATGTAAGATTAGGATGTAGGTAAGATTTAATGTATATACTTAAAAATGGATATGACTAGGATGTAAGTGAGAATAGGATATAGTAATGATTGGGATATTTGTAAAACATTGTTAGAGCTGAAGGTAAGATTGTGATGTATGTAAGATTAGGATATAGGTAAGATTTAATGTATATACTTAAAAATGGATATGACTAGGATGTAAGTGAGAATAGGATATAGTAATGATTGGGATATTTGTAAAACATTGTTAGAGCTAAAGGTAAGATTGTGATGTATGTAAGATTAGGATATAGGTAAGATTTAATGTATATACTTAAAAATGGATATGACTAGGATGTAAGTGAGAATAGGATATAGTAATGATTGGGATATTTGTAAAACATTGTTAGAGCTAAAGGTAAGATTGTGATGTATGTAAGATTAGGATATAGGTAAGATTTAATGTATATACTTAAAAATGGATATGACTAGGATGTAAGTGAGAATAGGATATAGTAATGATTGGGATATTTGTAAAACATTGTTAGAGCTGAAGGTAAGATTGTGATGTATGTAAGATTAGGATATAGGTAAGATTTAATGTATATACTTAAAAATGGATATGACTAGGATGTAAGTGAGAATAGGATATAGTAATGATTGGGATATTTGTAAAACATTGTTAGAGCTAAAGGTAAGATTGGGATATAGGTAAGATTTAATGTATATACTTAAAAATGGATATGACTAGGATGTAAGTGAGAATAGGATATAGTAATGATTGGGATATTTGTAAAATATTGTTAGAGCTAAAGGTAAGATTAGGATATAGGTAGGATTTAATGTATATACTTAAAAATGGATATGACTAGGATGTAAGTGAGAATAGGATATAGTAATGATTGGGATATTTGTAAAACATTGTTAGAGCTAAAGGTAAGATTGGGATATAGGTAAGATTTAATGTATATACTTAAAAATGGATATGACTAGGATGTAAGTGAGAATAGGATATAGTAATGATTGGGATAATTGTAAAACATTGTTAGAGCTAAAGGTAAGATTGGGATATAGGTAAGATTTAATGTATATACTTAAAAATGGATATGACTAGGATGTAAGTGAGAATAGGATATAGTAATGATTGGGATAATTGTAAAACATTGTTAGAGCTGAAGGTAAGATTGGGATATAGGTAAGATTTAATGTATATACTTAAAAATGGATATGACTAGGATGTAAGTGAGAATAGGATATAGTAATGATTGGGATATTTGTAAAACATTGTTAGAGCTGAAGGTAAGATTGGGATATAGGTAAGATTTAATGTATATACTTAAAAATGGATATGACTAGGATGTAAGTGAGAATAGGATATAGTAATGATTGGGATATTTGTAAAACATTGTTAGAGCTGAAGGTAAGATTGGGATATAGGTAAGATTTAATGTATATACTTAAAAATGGATATGACTAGGATGTAAGTGAGAATAGGATATAGTAATGATTTGGATATTTGTAAAACATTGTTAGAGCTAAAGGTAAGATTGGGATATAGGTAAGATTTAATGTATATACTTAAAAATGGATATGACTAGGATGTAAGTGAGAATAGGATATAGTAATGATTGGGATATTTGTAAAATATTGTTAGAGCTAAAGGTAAGATTAGGATATAGGTAGGATTTAATGTATATACTTAAAAATGGATATGACTAGGATGTAAGTGAGAATAGGATATAGTAATGATTGGGATATTTGTAAAACATTGTTAGAGCTAAAGGTAAGATTGGGATATAGGTAAGATTTAATGTATATACTTAAAAATGGATATGACTAGGATGTAAGTGAGAATAGGATATAGTAATGATTGGGATAATTGTAAAACATTGTTAGAGCTAAAGGTAAGATTGGGATATAGGTAAGATTTAATGTATATACTTAAAAATGGATATGACTAGGATGTAAGTGAGAATAGGATATAGTAATGATTGGGATAATTGTAAAACATTGTTAGAGCTGAAGGTAAGATTGGGATATAGGTAAGATTTAATGTATATACTTAAAAATGGATATGACTAGGATGTAAGTGAGAATAGGATATAGTAATGATTGGGATATTTGTAAAACATTGTTAGAGCTGAAGGTAAGATTGGGATATAGGTAAGATTTAATGTATATACTTAAAAATGGATATGACTAGGATGTAAGTGAGAATAGGATATAGTAAAGATTGGGATATTTGTAAAATATTGTTAGAGCTGAAGGTAAGATTGGGATATAGGTAAGATTTAATGTATATACTTAAAAATGGATATGACTAGGATGTAAGTGAGAATAGGATATAGTAATGATTTGGATATTTGTAAAACATTGTTAGAGCTGAAGGTAAGATTGGGATATAGGTAAGATTAGAATTTAGTTAAGATGAGAATTTATGTAAGTTTGATGAATATAGGGGAGATTAATATATGGATATGTTTAGGATATAAGTAAAAATAAGAAGGAGTCAAGATTTGGATATTTGTAAAACATTGTTAGAGCTGAAGGTAAGATTGGGATATAGGTAAGATTAGAATTTAGTTAAGATGAGAATATATGTAAGCTTGATGAATATAGGGGAGATTAATATATGGATATGTTTAGGATATAAGTAAAAATAATAAGGAGTTAAGATTTGGATATTTGTAAAATATTGATAAAGCTAAAGTAAGATTGGGACATAGGTAAGATTAAAATTAAAGTTGCTCTTCTGATTCAATAATAACAGGGATATTGCTTTCCCGAATGTCAATGTACTTCTCTAATTTATACTAACAAGACATTAAAACTTATAGAACAGTACCGTAAAATTATTTCCTCCTGTTTTTGAGAATTTGCAAACTTTAACTTACAAAATATCCATTAAACTTCACTTTAGACACACTTCCGGAAATTTTCTCGCCTGTTACGCGAGAAGCGACTGTTTCCCGAATTAATTACGGCAAAAGTTTCCATCCAGGAATCGTTTCCACGTAGCGTACAAGTTAGTTTAACTGTAACAATACAAACCAAATACAACTTGGAGGTGTGGTGCTGTAATTGTAAACAAAAGGAATGACGAGGGGGAAGAGGAGCCTGCATGATATAGTGTCAATATTTTGGCAGCAGTGCGGGTCCCTCATCGTTCCCTCGGGAACACTTGCGCTAACTTAGAATTACACTCGAACGATCGCGTTACCTGTTTTCCTAGGCGAGCTTCATTGTTAACGGAGTTAGTTTTCAACGTATAAATTGTTTGTGTAAGTCTCGTTTGTGACAGTCCTGAGTTTTTTACTCTTTCAACATCGACTGGAAATATGGGATCCTATAGATTTTACATTATGAGAAGTAGAGCAAAATTATCCAAATACAAAAGTACTTAACCACACGTTGTTTCAAAATGATGCAGGAATGTAATTTTTGTTGTGTCTATGTGTGTGTGCGTGTGCTTGTATAGATGTGTGCGCGCTCGCTCTTGTGTAGATGTGTGCGTGCACGATTGCACTCGTATGAGTGTGTTGTAATTGTAGTAATGTAATAAATAGTGAGTATGTATTGGCTATTGTTGTATAACTAAAACAATGATTGTTGTAAGGATATAGATGTTTAAGTGATAAGCTTAAACTAACAAATATCGGTTTAAAAAATAATACAAATAAATAATAACAAACTGAAAGCCAAAATATTTAATTTATCTAATATACTAATATCTTATTTCCACCTTTGTTGTATAGAACTTATCTTCATAAAAAGAAGATACCTATTATGTATTAACACTTCCCTTGATTTTAACGTTTTCCCTATGGTTTTATAGCGCTCAGTCGATTTGACTATTATCCATCATGAAGGAAAAAGAGTATGAATAATGGATAGGATTAGATCAAACAGATTAAACGGCTTTGTGCAGATAGGTGTCTTTTTAGTCAGCCTCAACTCATAATCGCTAACCTCAACCATGATGAGTAACCCAACCCATCAGGTGATGGTCCCCTGAATCTGATTTTCATAGAGACTATTTACCCCAATAGAGAGTAGGTCGGCTTGAAGGATGCAACCAAAGACGGGTTCACAATCTCGTCCTGTGGGGGCACAACTGTTGTGTAAAACTTTAACAGAATTGAATGTCGTGGCGGTTGGTTCTCACAACAATAATTAACGTAAATAGATATTGTAAAATTCATAGACCAATCTGCCCTAAGAATTATCCCCTATTCCACTAGTAAACATTAACTCCCTGGGGGGCACGTGCCCCTTGAGCTCCCTTGATCCACCACTTCGCCACTCCACGTGTGATCCCATGCTCATCCTCATATTCTCTTACCAAAAAGGTTTATGTTCTTACCTCAATCCTATTCATTCTCAAAGTTTTTCCATTCATCGTAGCCGATAATGAGCACAACGGTTGGTCGCCCTAACCTAAATAAATACGACTCTCAGAGCATTACAAGATCTGAAAGCTCAATCGCTGAACCAACATTGTTATCCCTGTCAGACAAACATGAGTACGGGTCCCTGCCAGACAAACATGAGTACGGGTCCCTGCCAGACAAATATGAGTACGGGTCCCTGTCAGGCAAACATGAGTACGGGTCCCTGCCAGACAAACATGAGTACGGGTCCCTGTCAGGCAAACATGAGTACGGGTCCCTGTCAGACAAACATGAGTACGGGTCCCTGTCAGACAAACATGAGTACGGGTCCCTGTCAGGCAAACATGAGTACGGGTCCCTACCAGACAAACATGAGTACGGGTCCCTGTCAGGCAAACATGAGTACGGGTCCCTGCCAGACAAACATGAGTACGGGTCCCTGTCAGGCAAACATGAGTACGGGTCCCTGCCAGACAAACATGAGTACGGGTCCCTGCCAGACAAACATGAGTACGGGTCCCTGTCAGGCAAACATGAGTACTGGTCCCTGTCAGGCAAACATGAGTACGGGTCCCTGCCAGACAAACATGAGTACGGGTCCCTGTCAGACAAACATGAGTACGGGTCCCTGCCAGGCAAACATGAGTACGGGTCCCTGCCAGGCAAACAACAGAGTATGGGTCTCTTATTACTTCCAACATAGACTTACGACCCTGTGTTTTGCATGACATAAATAAATGATTGTTTCCGTGTTAAAACCAACTAGGCTTACTGAATCTAGTCTGTGTGTGTGTTTAGTTTTGCATGACATAAATAAATGATTGTTTCCGTGTTAAAACCAACTAGGCTTACTGAATCTAGTCTGTGTGTGTTTAGTTTTGCATGACATAAATAAATTGTTTCCGTGTTAAAACCAACTAGGCTTACTGAATCTAATCTGTGTGTGTGTTTAGTTTTGCATGACATAAATAAATGATTGTTTCCGTGTTAAAACCAACTAGGCTTACTGAATCTAGTCTGTGTGTGTGTTTAGTTTTGTTGAAATAAATAGTTCGTTTCCCGCAACTAAGACATTACATTTTGTGTGAATTAAATTTAATGAGTATTACTTTGCCACTTAAAGCTTGAACTATTTAACGTTTAGTGTTGAATGAAGAAGGGGCTTCCAATAAATATAAATAAAAGAAATTATTTTAAAACGTTATACAGTGTTTTAAATACTGCAAGTAGGGTGTTTTATGATTCGCTAACAGGTCAAGAGAATGAAGCTTGTTGAATCGGACGAAGCAGTCCGGACGAAAATAATTAAAATACAACCGCAATAACAACAGAAAATTCATGTTGTTGTTAAATATATTATTTGTACACTTTTATTATTATTAAATTTTGTAACTACTGTATATCTGTATTTTTTATTCATTACCTGCCCTTTCTTGCCGACCCTGGTCTAGTAGAAGAGATTTTCCGATAACAACAACCTTCCACTAAAACGTATTAATTAGATAAACAAATGTTTACTATAAAAATTAGTCAATTATAATAAATGAAAATTTTAAACACCGTTTTCAATAAAACAATATAACCTTTTAAGATCCTAAATTCAAATAATAAATTTTAATAGGCAATATTTAAGAAAAAAACATTTTTATGGGTTTACCGAAAATTTGTAACTTTTGACAAAGGTAGTTTTTGCCAAAAACCCTTCAATTGCACATTGTACTTTTTGTACTTTATTTATATAATATTTTTATCTCTTTTATGGATCTCGTAAAATTTGTAATTCTTTTCCGCAATTAAAAAACACCAGTCTGGTGTTAAAATGCCCCTCTGGGTGGCCTGTCCAGTAGCTTCACAACACACGACCAGAATGATTTGTGTTGAGAAAGTGATCTTACGAAAAAACATAAAATTACATGATTGCGCTTAATGAATTCAAGCCCCCCCCCCAACTCATCTTATCCTACTTGATACAATTAGATGGCAGGTTTTCCTTAAAGCTATATTTGTGATTAAAGTTTCTAAATGGAGCTCTTGTCAGACAGAAGAGGACAGTCGCGCCATTTGTTTCGCGTCCACAGAGAACATTAGCCCTGTAATATGGCACATATTACAGCCGCTCTATTTCTTTTGGCTTCGCGACCGACAAAATATACAACGCTATCTCCAATTATAAATAATTATTTTGGCTCCACTTTCTACAATAACATTTATATTCTATTAAAAGTATATCCAACGGACAATTTGCAATATTAATTCCGAAATGTTTTTCTTGACGATTAAATCAAGCAAACTTTAGATGCCTCCGTGTTTGCAAAGTTTTGTACTTTATTGTTGGAAATAACAATAACAATGTAAATTTAACAAGACGCTGTTTGTACAGTTCCATATACTCTTGTGTCTATTTATACTGTATCATCATGCATTTATACCAATTAATGAGAGTCGAAAGTTGTCCCATAAACAAAAGTGTTCATATTTTCAGTTAAATAAATTAAATTTGTTGAATATTTTACAAGTTTTTTATCATTTAAACCGTTGATCATATTCATATTTATTTTTAGGAGAGCGTCATTAGATAGAAACAACGTAATTTTTTACCCGTATCATTTTTATGGACGCGAGAAAAAAGTAAAACTGTAAGCTACAATGCAGACCAATTACTAGCGTTTACTTTCTTGTACTAAGTGACTAAGTTAAACACTGTTTCATAGCCATTTGTCCAGAAGATGTAAATATTTGGAAATTCTATGTTAACATCAATTGTCATCCACTATAGGTTAAAAGAAATGTATTTGTTCTTGGATAAATAAAATCGAATTTTATTAACAATAGAAAATATTTCAAGATATATATCAGGAGAGTAGACGGAATTTGAATTATAAAAAAATATTTAAAAACTTCCCAAATAACCAGCTTTTGACGAATAATATATTTTTCCTGTTCTACTCGTTCTAAAGTGCAGTTAAAATCACTATGATGATGACTTGATCACTGAAAGGTAATGAACGTATTTACTGTAAGCGTTTATTTTATCGTTAAACAAAATTAAATTCATTATTATCACTTTAAATTGTTCCTTTGTCATTATTTGTTACTAACCTAACTTAAAGTGAGCGAAATACTCCTAGTCAACAAAATATATTGTAGTGCTAAGAATATAATTGGGCATCGCCAGGACTCCAGGTGTGCCAACCTTACGTCCCCATTATACGACCAATTACCTCTTCATAATAATGCCAACATCAATGGCGCAACAAAACACAAAGCTCTTCGATAACGTCAAACCGGATAGGATGTCATGTTCCCTCGGATGACGTGTCACTATCCTCCATTTGCCTTTATTCTTTATGGCTCTATTTAGCCAACATATAGACTATATCGGTAAAAACTTCGGCTGTAATTTTAGTTTTCTTTTATATTTAATACAAAATCGGCTCTGACGCACGTGAAATTTTTCGCCTACTTGAATAGTAGAAATCGTTAATTTTTCCGGTTGGGCAAGACGGTGACGAAGTAAGGAAATATCGAGCAAAGTATAGTAAACGTATTCCTAATCTAAAAACGTAAATATTAATTAAGATTCTAAAATAGAAATTAAGAAATATATTTATTATAATATGGCAACATTGTAGAATGTGTCAGATTTGTAGCCCGATTGTTCTTGTACTTTACAATAAGTACTTTTCCCGAGGGAAATGACCTAAATGATGACGGGTAATTTAAATTTATTAACTATCTATCGATCGTTAATGCTTGTAATAACAACACTTCTTACTTCCGAGTTGTGGGTACAGCTTTCCCTTCCTTCCGGTTGGGAGCAGGACTACTCCAGGTACTCCATGATCTTCCCTCTACCCTCTACCAGCGGGTTTTATCTCCCTACCTTCATGACCTGCCCCCTACCCTCTACCAGCGGGTTTTATCTCCCTACCTTCATGATCTTCCCTCTACCCTCTACCAGCGGGTTTTATCTCCCTACCTTCATGACCTGCCCCCTACCCTCTACCAGCGGGTTTTATCTCCCTACCTTCATGATCTTCCCTCTACCCTCTACCAGCGGGTTTTATCTCCCTACCTTCATGATCTTCCCTCTACCCTCTACCAGTGAGTTTAATCTCCCTACCTTCAAGACCTCCCCCCCTACCCTCTACCAGCGGGTTTAATCTCCCTACCTTCAAGACCTCCCCCCCCTACCCTCTACCAGCGGGTTTTATCTCCCTACCTTCATGACCTGCCCCCTACCTTCTACCAGCGGGTTTTATCTCCCTACCTTCATGATCTTCCCTCTACCCTCTACCAGTGGGTTTAATCTCCCTACCTTCATGAACTTCCCTCTACCCTCTACCAGTGGATTTTATCTCGCTACCATCATGATCATCCCTCTACCCTCTACCAGCGGACTTGATCTCCCTACCTTCATGATCTTCCCTCTACCCTCTACCAGTGGGTTTAATCTCCCTACCTTCATGATCTTCCCTCTACCCTCTACCAGCGGGTTTGATCTCCCTACCTTCATGATCTTCCCTCTAACCTCTACCAGCGGGTTTTATCTCCCTACCTTCATGATCTTCCCTCTACCCTCTACCAGCGGGTTTTATCTCCCTACCTTCATGACCTCCCCCTACCCTCTACCAGCGGGATTCATCTCCTTACCTTCATGATCTTCCCTCTACCCTCTACCAGTGGGTTTAATCTCCCTACCTTCATACCTCCCCCCTACCCTCTATCATCCGGCCTTTATCTCCCTACCTTCATGATCTTCCCTCTACCCTCTATCAGCGGGCTTGATCTCCCTACCTTCATGACCTTCCCTCTACCCTCTACCAGTTTTGTCTCCCTACCTTCATGATCATCCCTCTACCCTCTACCAGTGGGCTTTATCTCCCTTCCTTCATGACCTCCCCTCTACCCTCTACCAGCGGGATTCATCTCCCTACCTTCATGATCTTCCCCCTTCCCTCAATCAGCGAGTTTTATCTCCCTACCTTCATGATCTTTCCTCTGCCCTCTACCAACGGGTTTTGTCTCCCTACCTTCATGAACTTCCCTCTACCCCCTACCAGTGGGTTTTATCTCCCTACCTTCATGAACTCCCCCTCACCCTCTACCAGCGGGTTTTATCTCCCTACCTTCATGATCTTCCCTCTACCCTCTACCAGCGGGTTTTATCTCCCTACCTTCATGATCTTCCCTCTACCCTCTACCAGTGGGTTTAATCTCCCTACCTTCATGACCTCCCCCCTACCCTCTACCAGCGGGTTTTATCTCCCTACCTTCATGATCTTCCCTCTACTCTCTACCAGCGGGTTTTATCTCCCTACCTTCATGATCTCCCCCTACCCTCTACCAGCGGGATTCATCTCCTTACCTTCATGATCTTCCCTCTACCCTCTACCAGTGGGTTTAATCTCCCTACCTTCATGACCTCCCCCCTACCCTCTACCATCCAGCCTTTATCTCCCTACCTTCATGATCTTCCCTCTACCCTCTATCAGCGGGCTTGATCTCCCTACCTTCATGACCTTCCCTCTACCCTCTACCAGTTTTGTCTCCCTACCTTCATGATCATCCCTCTACCCTCTACCAGTGGGCTTTATCTCCCTTCCTTCATGACCTCCCCTCTACCCTCTACCAGCGGGATTCATCTCCCTACCTTCATGATCTTCCCTCTTCCCTCAATCAGCGAGTTTTATCTCCCTACCTTCATGATCTTTCCTCTACCCTCTACCAACGGGTTTTGTCTCCCTACCTTCATGAACTTCCCTCTACCCTATACCAGTGGGTTTTATCTCCCTACCTTCATGAACTCCCCCCTACCCTCTACCAGCGGGGTTTGTCTCCCTACCTTCATGATCTCCCCCCAAACCCTCTACCAGCGGGTTTTATCTAACTACCATCATGATCTTCCCTCTACCCTCTACCAGTGAGTTTAATCTCCCTACCTTCAAGACCTCCCCCCTACCCTCTACCAGCGGGTTTTATCTCCCTACCTTCATGACCTGCCCCCTACCCTCTACCAGCGGGTTTTATCTCCCTACCTTCATGATCTTCCCTCTACCCTCTACCAGTGGGTTTAATCTCCCTACCTTCATGAACTTCCCTCTACCCTCTACCAGTGGGTTTTATCTCGCTACCATCATAATCTTCCCTCTACCCTCTACCAGCGGACTTGATCTCCCTACCTTCATGATCTTCCCTCTACCCTCTACCAGTGGGTTTTATCTCCCTACCTTCATGAACTCCCGTCTACCCTCTACCAGCGGGTTTTATCTCCCTACCTTCATGATCTTCCCTCTACCCTCTACCAGCGGGTTTTATCTCAATACCTTCATTATCTTCTCTCTACCCTCTACCAGCGGGTTTTATCTCATTACCTTCATGATCTTTCCTCTACCCTCTACCAGCGGGTTTTATCTCCCTACCTTCATGACCTCCCCCCTACCCTCTACTAGCGGGTTTTATCTCCCTACCTTCATGATCTTCCCTCTACCCTCTACCAGCGGGTTTTATCTCCCTATCTTCATGACCTCCCCCCTACCGTCTACCAGCGGGTTTTGTCTCCCTACCTTCATGATCATCCCTCTACCCTCACCAATGGGTTTTATCTCCCTACCTTCATGACCTCCCCTGCCCTCTACCAGCGGGTTTTATCTCCCTGCCTTCATGATCTTCTCTCTACCATCTACCAGCGGGTTTAATCTCCCTACCTTCATGATCTTCCCTCTACCCTCTACCAGCGGGTTTTATTTCCCTACCTTCATGATCTTCCCTTACCCTCTACCAGCGGGCTTTATCTTCCTACCTTTATTCTACCAAGTTCACAATCTTTTCCTTTTCTTCGTAAGCTGGTTCTCTTACCACTACAACATAATTAAGAAAAACTTGTAATAAATAATCCTTACACACAACCTCTAACCACAGATATTTTTATTCTAGTCTCATGTACAATTACAAACAAACCATCCTCAGAGACATGACAATACATAGTTACACAATACAAACTGTAATGTTATGTCTCCGATTACTTTGTAACTGAAATGTAGCTCACATAAGATTTAAAAATATATATACAGTAAACTTCCGATTATCCGTGGGCGGATTAACAGGTTTGCGGATTATCCGGGGTCTGCCATTGATTTACAAATATCCAATTTTTATTCCAATCAGATTCATGTGTTTAAATTTCCAAACGGTGAATTACGACGTAAATACATATAAGGCCTAATAGAAGTTAAGATGAAGGGAATAGATATGTAAATATGTACGTACTAATTTTTACATTGAAAGGGAAGCATCCTGACGCGGGCCAGCGAAATAAAAGGGGCGAGCAGACTACTTTATATAAGAGACAATGACAAAATGCTTGGACGCCCGAAAACCTAATGTGTATGATAAGATTGTAATCAAATGTCAGCTAATCTCGGCTATAAATAGTCTAGGACATGACATATGCATTATCCATGTCTGTCATATACATTATCGATTTTTATGGCTTTGTGACAAAAGTAGACATTGTGCGACAAAATGGTTCTCAAGAAACTTAGATCGCACATTAAAGCTAAATCAATGCTCACAAAAAAAAACAGACGAAAGTGACAAATTTTTTTGTTAAAAAGTGAAAGTATTATATGTAAAGGAAGTTACATATGTACATACATACTTACTTTTGACATACACTTATGTACGTATTGTAAATAGTTAGACATATAAATGTACATGTTATAATCCGTCAAATAAATCGACATTTTAAATTATTTTCTGTATTTATTTTGTCCTCTGAAGATTATTTGTGAATTGCATTAACCGGCGTCATATTTGTGTAACTTATGGTAAAATAATCGATTATCGATCATTTTGCGTATTCTTTGTTCATAGCGGATTATCCGGGGAATTCGTTATCCGGTGTTGCCGGGCCTCCCAATTCCACGGATAATCGGGAGTTTACTGTATATATATATATATATATATATATATATATATATATATATATATATATATATATTTGTGGTTAGAAGTTGTGTGTATTATTTAATAATATAAACCTCTGTAGATTATTCCAAATAATTAGTAAAATCTTTTAATAATGAAAAACTTACCTAAGTAATAACAATAGCTTCTGTAAAGTTTACTGTGTATATATGGGCTGAGAGTATGGATACTATTTACAAATAACTGTAACTGTTTACAGATTTCGTTTTGTAAGGTGGTAAATCTAGACATTTAAACTTTGGAAATAACCTTGTAAATTGCAGATGTTCACGAGATGTTAACAATTTGAAGTGTCTAAAGTAGTATAGAAACGATTCGGTTTTGAGAAAATTCAGAGAGCGTTGCGTAATATGAAGAAACTTTCCGATCATCAGATGGAGTGAAGTGAAGTCGTATGGAGGGAAGAATGTCGAATGCGGGGGAAAATGTTAAATGGAGGCAAGAAGATTGATTGCAAGAGAAGATGATAAATGGAGGAAAGAGGGTCAAATGCATGGGGAAAATGTTGAATGGAGGCAAGAGGGTCGAATGTAGGGGAAAATGTTAAATGGAGCCAAGAGGGTCGAATGCAGAGGGAAATGTTAAATGGAGGAAAGAGGGTCAAATGCATGGGGAAAATGTTGAATGGAGGCAAGAGGGACGAATGCGGGGGAAAATGTTAAATGGAGGCAAGAAGATTGAATGCAGGAGAAGATGTTAAATGGAGGAAAGAGGGTCAAATGCATGGGGAAAATGTTGAATGGAGGCAAGAGGGACGAATGTAGGGGAAAATGTTAAATGGAGGCAAGAGAGTCGAATGCAGGGGAAAATGTTAAATGGAGGCAAGAAGTTCGAATGCAGAGGGAAATGTTAAATGGAGCCAAGAGGGTCGAATGTAGGGGAAAATGTTAAATGGAGCCAAGAGGGTCGAATGCAGAGGGAAATGTTAAATGGAGGAAAGAGGGTCAAATGCATGGGGAAAATGTTGAATGGAGGCAAGAGGGACGAATGCGGGGGAAAATGTTAAATGGAGGCAAGAAGATTGAATGCAGGAGAAGATGTTAAATGGAGGAAAGAGGGTCAAATGCATGGGGAAAATGTTGAATGGAGGCAAGAGGGACGAATGTAGGGGAAAATGTTAAATGGAGGCAAGAGATTCGAATGCAGGGGAAAATGTTAAATGGAGGCAAGAAGGTCGAATGCAGAGGGAAATGTTAAATGGAGCCAAGAGGGTCGAATGCAGAGGGAAATGTTAAATGGAGGCAAGAGGGTCGAATGCAGGAGAGTAAGTTAAATGGAGGCAAGAAGGTCGAATGCAGAGGGAAATGTTAAATGGAGCAAAGAGGGTTGAATGCATAGGAAAATGTTAAATGGAGGCAAGAAGGTCGAATGTATGGAATGAATCGCAACATAAAAAGGGATTTGAAGGACCTGCCGCTGGTCATTGGCAATAAATGAAATAGGTTTATCATTATTTCATATATAGGTTTATCTATATATATAGCCTAATCAAGAATTCTGAATTTTTATGCTCTTTGGGACCAAGGGATAGGCTCAGTTCTTCAACGTCTTTTGTTCCATTTTCTTTATAATCCATATTTTCACAGAAACATTGGCAAAATGTTGTGAGAAAGATGACGTGTCTAGCATGTCGGTAAAGCATGAATAAGATACGCTTAGGTATATGCTTACTCCACTACGAAGTATAAATCCATGGTGCGAGCGCGCACGCACACACAAACATTGGCAAAATGTTGTGAGAAAGATGACGTGTCTAGCATGTCGGTAAAGCATGAATAAGATACGCTTAGGTATATGCTTACTCCACTACGAAGTATAAATCCATGGTGCGAGCGCGCACGCACACACAAACATTGGCAAAATGTTGTGAGAAAGATGACGTGTCTAGCATGTCGGTAAAGCATGAATAAGATACGCTTAGGTATATGCTTACTCCACTACGAAGTATAAATCCATGGTGCGAGCGCGCACGCACACACAAACATTGGCAAAATGTTGTGAGAAAGATGACGTGTCTAGCATGTCGGTAAAGCATGAATAAGATACGCTTAGGTATATGCTTACTCCACTACGAAGTATAAATCCATGGTGCGAGCGCGCACGCACACACAAACATTGGCAAAATGTTGTGAGAAAGATGACGTGTCTAGCATGTCGGTAAAGCATGAATAAGATACGCTTAGGTATATGCTTACTCCACTACGAAGTATAAATCCATGGTGCGAGCGCGCACGCACACACAAACATTGGCAAAATGTTGTGAGAAAGATGACGTGTCTAGCATGTCGGTAAAGCATGAATAAGATACGCTTAGGTATATGCTTACTCCACTACGAAGTATAAATCCATGGTGCGAGCGCGCACGCACACACAAACATTGGCAAAATGTTGTGAGAAAGATGACGTGTCTAGCATGTCGGTAAAGCATGAATAAGATACGCTTAGGTATATGCTTACTCCACTACGAAGTATAAATCCATGGTGCGAGCGCGCACGCACACACAAACATTGGCAAAATGTTGTGAGAAAGATGACGTGTCTAGCATGTCGGTAAAGCATGAATAAGATACGCTTAGGTATATGCTTACTCCACTACGAAGTATAAATCCATGGTGCGAGCGCGCACGCACACACAAACATTGGCAAAATGTTGTGAGAAAGATGACGTGTCTAGCATGTCGGTAAAGCATGAATAAGATACGCTTAGGTATATGCTTACTCCACTACGAAGTATAAATCCATGGTGCGAGCGCGCACGCACACACAAACATTGGCAAAATGTTGTGAGAAAGATGACGTGTCTAGCATGTCGGTAAAGCATGAATAAGATACGCTTAGGTATATGCTTACTCCACTACGAAGTATAAATCCATGGTGCGAGCGCGCACGCACACACAAACATTGGCAAAATGTTGTGAGAAAGATGACGTGTCTAGCATGTCGGTAAAGCATGAATAAGATACGCTTAGGTATATGCTTACTCCACTACGAAGTATAAATCCATGGTGCGAGCGCGCACGCACACACAAACATTGGCAAAATGTTGTGAGAAAGATGACGTGTCTAGCATGTCGGTAAAGCATGAATAAGATACGCTTAGGTATATGCTTACTCCACTACGAAGTATAAATCCATGGTGCGAGCGCGCACGCACACACAAACATTGGCAAAATGTTGTGAGAAAGATGACGTGTCTAGCATGTCGGTAAAGCATGAATAAGATACGCTTAGGTATATGCTTACTCCACTACGAAGTATAAATCCATGGTGCGAGCGCGCACGCACACACAAACATTGGCAAAATGTTGTGAGAAAGATGACGTGTCTAGCATGTCGGTAAAGCATGAATAAGATACGCTTAGGTATATGCTTACTCCACTACGAAGTATAAATCCATGGTGCGAGCGCGCACGCACACACAAACATTGGCAAAATGTTGTGAGAAAGATGACGTGTCTAGCATGTCGGTAAAGCATGAATAAGATACGCTTAGGTATATGCTTACTCCACTACGAAGTATAAATCCATGGTGCGAGCGCGCACGCACACACAAACATTGGCAAAATGTTGTGAGAAAGATGACGTGTCTAGCATGTCGGTAAAGCATGAATAAGATACGCTTAGGTATATGCTTACTCCACTACGAAGTATAAATCCATGGTGCGAGCGCGCACGCACACACACACACACACACACACACACAAACAATTCTGATTATGATGTGCAAGTCACACACGGTCGCTAAGAAAATAGAGACGAGTGCATACATTGTTTATTAGATAAATTGTTCTGCGAAAATATGCCTCTATTATACTTGAAGTTGTAAGTTAGAACGCACTTTAAATGCTTTTGATTGCTGTTCACACTATTTTTATTTGAAAACTTCTCTCGTTTTTAAAAGCAATATTTCTAAATCCATATTTCACGACCTAAATGTTTAAATATCGGAAATAAATTCGTTCGCAAAAAACGGGCGTTCCTGAAACCATCAAACGTAAAAATTGGCGCTCTCTGTTGTTAAATAATTAAATAACAAGTTAAGTCCATTTGATAAACCCTTATTGCTGCGAAGAAAAGGAGGGACAGCTGAACTGTGAGCCATCTTAACGATAAAGGGCTGAAAAAAATAAAAAACCAACCCTCTTGACTACGGTGGAGGCGTTTTAAATAATAGTACCTCGTGTGGACCCCTCCTCCAGCGGCAACGAAGTGATGAATAAATGAAGAGGCTCTATGGAGGGGGGACGGGGCTACACCTGCCCTTTAATTGTTAAAACCAGCTGAGACCGAGGGCATCGTTTTTATTAGTGTTTGCACGAAGGAAGGGAGAACTTGTTTTGCACTGATTACGTGTTTACATGCGGTCCGGGGGGGGGGGGTACTATATAAAATATCAATAATTTATTTAGTACATTCAGAAACGACTGGAAGGTATGTGTCTTGGTTCTCATGTAAGGGCGCCAGGATCTGTATCATAACAAAACTTCTTTACGAGTATATAGGCCTACTCTACCAGCAATTATTAGCCTACATTACGTGAGGGTCCATTTCATAACACTCTGTATTCTAATTGCACAATATCAATTTAAAGTTTGTTTTGAGAAATTGTCATTAAAATTTATGCTTTACTAGAGCATTATTAACGGGTTTACCACAGACATAACTTACCAGCCTACATATATCACTATAAACTACAATATTTACTACCGCAGTTTACTAAAATTTCTTCCCGTTATAGTATTGCTTAGAGTTTGCCATTAACAATTCATAGATATTGATTTTCGGCGAAGCGCAAACTAAAACTTTTTATATTTCAGTTTCAGACATAACTGTCTGTCTGTCCGGGTGAAATTTTGCAATCCACTTTACACTAACATCCCGATGAGCTAGGGACCTGAAATTTTAAACATAGGTCAGAATTATATGACTGAAATATTCTCTCAGTTTCTTGTCTCTACATTTGTTCAAGCAATAGTTGTTTAAACAAATCGAATTTGGGTGATGAACTAGCTTACATGTTAAAACAGCTGTTCTACAACATTCACTTGGTTTAAGTTTGTTTAAAGAAATTAGATTTGCTTTCACCTGCTTTTATATTTAGTTAAATAGTTTTAGTACGTCTATTGAAGTATAAATTAACATATTTATCAACCGATGAAAAATATTGAATAATAACACTTCAACTTAACGATATACAATTATTGAAGTAATATAACTTACGTGTTAAAACAGCTGTTATACAATAAAACATGTAACGTAAAATCAGCTGTTGTATGAAATAATGTTACAAAATAGATTGAAATTTTTTACCCGGTAATAAAACTAAAAATCAGAAGGTAATCAATTAAGTAATTTTTCAAACCAATTTTTCTAAAACGGGCTAAAAAGTAAAAATAATTTTTCACGGGCCTTCTACAATTTTGAGGGAGAATATTTACTGGCTATGGATATATTTGTAATACTTGGAGAGAAAACAATTCATGATAATTAAGGAAGAGTAAATGAATTAAATTACAGTGAATTGAAAATGGGATTCACTGTAATTTAATTTACTGTTCCTTAACCATCAAGAATTACCTGCGCCCCACGTTTTCTCTCCAAGTATTACAAATATATCCATAGCCACTAAAAATTCTCCCTCAAAATTGTAGAAGGCCTATGAAAAATTATTTTATACTTTTTAGTCTTTTATATAAACGTGGTATATTAATTTTTTTTAAATAAAATTTCTTATTTTATTCTTTAGCCACTGTGCTACTTTAATATAGGCTAGTAGTAGTTTTACAAACGTGACGTTTAAATGCTGATCTAATATAAACAGTTCGTGATATGTACCCGAGACAGTGCATATCTACTTGCAACAGTGGATTGCTTTGCGAGCATTTTGTTCTTGCATATAACTTAACCAAATTATATTTATCAGGCTCTTGTTTATTGCTCGCTCAGTAGCTAATAGCTATTTAACCTTTAGTTTGTAACTAAAGTTTGTAAGTAAACAAAAATTATCTACAAATGTATTGAAAATATTACTTAACTTTCAATTTAGTATATTTTAAAAAAATAGATAAATCATTTAAAACTGAATAACCGGTTTTTGCTTATATTTTACACAGGCAATATTTATTCTCTCTACCTATATCCTAAGTCAATTTCAGGACTCTACCTTCTGGTGTTATTTTGTCTAAAAGATAACTTTTAATTATAATTATTAGAAACATTTTTTTAATGACTTAATTACTCAAAGTACTGTGATTGACAAATATTTTGTGGTCTATTTGTTTACTCATTTTGGAGGTTATAATAATAAAAATCAGGATCGTGTACGAAAATTACTTTTTAGGAGTGGTATGGGTTTGACATTCAGGAGGGAAAATTGAAAGCTAATTTATACCCTCAAGGAAAAATTTTTTAAATTAAAATTTTTATTTACAATTTAATTTAATAATTACAGCTTCTAAATATTATTACGTAGCATCTACTTAGAGTTTCATAGATATGGCTTCCAACTGCAATGAAAACTCTATACGCAGTTACAACCAACAAGTGTCCAAAACATCATTTTATTCATAATAAAATGCCTATAATTCTATATAATTCCAGTTTGATACAAGTGAAACCAACAGTGCTGTTGAAAAACATAAAAATAAGATTCTTGAAAACGTGAATAAAGAAATGCGCCGTTGAAAGCGTGAATAAAGAAAAGCACCATCGAAAGCGTGAATAAAGAAAAGCACCGTTGAAAGGGTGAATAAAGAAAAGCGCCGTTGAAAGCGTGAATAAAGAAAAGCACCGTTGAAAGCGTGAATAAAGAAAAGCGCCGTTGAAAGCGTGAATAAAGAAAAGCACCGTTGAAAGCGTGAATAAAGAAATGCGCCGTTGAAAGCGTGAATAAAGAAAAGCACCATTGAAAGCGTGAATAAAGAAATGCACCGTTGAAAGGGTGAATAAAGAAAAGCGCCGTTGAAAGCGTGAATAAAGAAAAGCACCATTGAAAGCGTGAATAAAAAAAAGCACCGTTGAAAGGGTGAATAAAGAAAAGCGCCGTTGAAAGCGTGAATAAAGAAAAGCACCGTTGAAAGCGTGAATAAAGAAAAGCACCGTTGAAAGCGTGAATAAAGAAAAGCACCATTGAAAGCGTGAATAAAGAAAAGCACCGTTGAAAGGGTGAATAAAGAAAAGCGCCGTTGAAAGTGTGAATAAAGAAAAGCACCATTGAAAGCGTGAATAAAGAAAAGCACCGTTGAAAGCGTGAATAAAGAAATGCGCCGTTGAAAGCGTGAATAAAGAAAAGCGCCGTTGAAAGGGTGAATAAAGAAAAGCGCCGTTGAAAGGGTGAATAAAGAAAAGCGCCGTTGAAAGGGTGAATAAAGAAAAGCACCGTTGAAAGGGTGAATAAAGAAAAGCGCCGTTGAAAGCGTGAATAAAGAAAAGCACCGTTGAAAGCGTGAATAAAGAAAAGCGCCGTTGAAAGCGTGAATAAAGAAAAGCACCGTTGAAAGCGTGAATAAAGAAATGCGCCGTTGAAAGCGTGAATAAAGAAAAGCACCATTGAAAGCGTGAATAAAGAAATGCACCGTTGAAAGGGTGAATAAAGAAAAGCGCCGTTGAAAGCGTGAATAAAGAAAAGCACCATTGAAAGCGTGAATAAAGAAAAGCACCGTTGAAAGCGTGAATAAAGAAATGCGCCGTTGAAAGCGTGAATAAAGAAAAGCGCCGTTGAAAGGGTGAATAAAGAAAAGCGCCGTTGAAAGGGTGAATAAAGAAAAGCACCGTTGAAAGGGTGAATAAAGAAAAGCGCCGTTGAAAGCGTGAATAAAGAAATGCGCCGTTGAAAGCGTGAATAAAGAAAAGCACCATTGAAAGCGTGAATAAAGAAAAGCACCGTTGAAAGCGTGAATAAAGAAAAGCGCCGTTGAAAGCGTGAATAAAGAAAAGCACCGTTGAAAGCGTGAATAAAGAAAAGCGCCGTTGAAAGCGTGAATAAAGAAAAGCACCGTGAAAGCGTGAATAAAGAAATGCGCCGTTGAAAGCGTGAATAAAGAAAAGCACCATTGAAAGCGTGAATAAAGAAAAGCACCGTTGAAAGGGTGAATAAAGAAATGCACCGTTGAAAGGGTGAATAAAGAAAAGCACCTTTAAAAGCGTGAATAAGGAAAAGCGCCATTGAAAGCGTGAATAAAGAAAAGCACCATTGAAAGCGTGAATAAAGAAAAGCACCGTTGAAAGCGTGAATAAAGAAAAGCACCGTTGAAAGGGTGAATAAAGAAATGCACCGTTGAAAGGGTGAATAAAGAAATGCACCGTTGAAAGCGTGAATAAAGAAAAGCACCTTTAAAGGCGTGAATAAAAAAAAGCACTTTTAAAAGCGTGAATAAAGAAAAGCACCATTGAAAGCGTGAATAAGGAAAATCACCGTTGAAAGCGTTAATAAAGAAAAGCACCTTTAAAAGCGTGAATAAGGAAAAGCGCCATTGAAAGCGTGAATAAAGAAAAGCACCATTGAAAGCGTGAATAAAGAAAAGCACCATTGAAAGCGTGAATAAGGAAAAGCGCCATTGAAAGCGTGAATAAAGAAAAGCACCATTGAAAGCGTGAATAAGGAAAAGCGCCATTGAAAGCGTGAATAAAGAAAAGCACCATTGAAAGCGTGAATAAAGAAAAGCACCGTTGAAAGGGTGAATAAAGAAATGCACCGTTGAAAGGGTGAATAAAGAAATGCACCGTTGAAAGCGTGAATAAAGAAAAGCACCTTTAAAGGCGTGAATAAAAAAAGCACTTTTAAAAGCGTGAATAAAGAAAAGCACCATTGAAAGCGTGAATAAAGAAAAGCACCTTTAAAAGCGTGAATAAGGAAAAGCGCCATTGAAAGCGTGAATAAAGAAAAGCACCATTGAAAGCGTGAATAAAGAAAAGCACCGTTGAAAGCGTGAATAAAGAAAAGCGCCGTTGAAAGCGTGAATAAAGAAAAGCACCGTTGAAAGCGTGAATAAAGAAATGCACCGTTGAAAGCGTGAATAAAGAAAAGCACCGTTGAAAGGGTGAATAAAGAAATGCACCGTTGAAAGGGTGAATAAAGAAAAGCACCATTGAAAGCGTGAATAAAGAAAAGCGCCGTTGAAAGCGTGAATAAAGAAAAGCACCATTGAAAGCGTGAATAAAGAAAAGCACCGTTGAAAGCGTGAATAAAGAAAAGCACCGTTGAAAGGGTGAATAAAGAAATGCACCGTTGAAAGGGTGAATAAAGAAAAGCACCTTTAAAGGCGTGAATAAAAAAAAGCACTTTTAAAAGCGTGAATAAAGAAAAGCACCATTGAAAGCGTGAATAAGGAAAATCACCGTTGAAAGCGTTAATAAAGAAAAGCACCTTTAAAAGCGTGAATAAAGAAAAGCACCGTTGAAAGCGTGAATAAAGAAAAGCGCCGTTGAAAGCGTGAATAAAGAAAAGCACCGTTGAAAGCGTGAATAAAGAAATGCACCGTTGAAAGCGTGAATAAAGAAAAGCACCGTTGAAAGGGTGAATAAAGAAATGCACCGTTGAAAGGGTGAATAAAGAAAAGCACCATTGAAAGCGTGAATAAAGAAAAGCGCCGTTGAAAGCGTGAATAAAGAAAAGCACCATTGAAAGCGTGAATAAAGAAAAGCACCGTTGAAAGCGTGAATAAAGAAAAGCACCGTTGAAAGGGTGAATAAAGAAATGCACCGTTGAAAGGGTGAATAAAGAAAAGCACCGTTGAAAGCGTGAATAAAGAAAAGCACCTTTAAAGGCGTGAATAAAAAAAAGCACTTTTAAAAGCGTGAATAAAGAAAAGCACCATTGAAAGCGTGAATAAGGAAAATCACCGTTGAAAGCGTTAATAAAGAAAAGCACCTTTAAAAGCGTGAATAAGGAAAAGCGCCATTGAAAGCGTGAATAAAGAAAAGCACCATTGAAAGCGTGAATAAAGAAAAGCACCATTGAAAGCGTGAATAAGGAAAAGCGCCATTGAAAGCGTGAATAAAGAAAAGCACCATTGAAAGCGTGAATAAGGAAAAGCGCCATTGAAAGCGTGAATAAAGAAAAGCACCATTGAAAGCGTGAATAAAGAAAAGCACCGTTGAAAGGGTGAATAAAGAAATGCACCGTTGAAAGGGTGAATAAAGAAATGCACCGTTGAAAGCGTGAATAAAGAAAAGCACCTTTAAAGGCGTGAATAAAAAAAGCACTTTTAAAAGCGTGAATAAAGAAAAGCACCATTGAAAGCGTGAATAAAGAAAAGCACCTTTAAAAGCGTGAATAAAGAAAAGCACCATTGAAAGCGTGAATAAAGAAAAGCACCGTTGAAAGCGTAAAAAAAGAAAAGCACTGTTGAAAGTTCTTCAAAATTTCTCAGCATAACATCACCATAATATTTGTAGTATTATTACATATAGTAATATTTGGTATCACTAGAGATAATGTTTTCTCTCCAATACAAAATGGCAACCAGATGGTAACTAAACTATTCTGGATCTTGTGTTTATATGAATCTTTTTAACACAAGCTCTACAACCACCTCCTCTTGTAACTTCCTGAATGTAATGTAATACAGTTATATCATTTAATTGAAGTTGCTGAGACCAATTAAATCGCTTCACGAATGCTAAATCCACTTTATTTTTCAAATGTTAATGTGGCAACAACTTTTGTTCCAGTTAACTTTTAACAATAGTTTTTACCAATACATTATATACTCAGTAAAACAATTGCGACAAGTAAACTATGTTTAATACTGTAAACCTTTTTGCGCTTTGTGATAAAGTGACTGAAACAGATACATTGTACGTCTACAATGTATTCGGCACTTCTACAGAGAATGCCAATTTAAACTAGAGTTGCATTTAATGCAATATTTCCCTGCCCTGTAAACGTACACCACGATCGCGGCGAGTTGATGTTTTCTTGGTATTGATTTTGGCCAGTCTTAGAATTAAATCAGAGCCGTGGAGTAAAGAATACACACATAACCCGCTTAGCACTTGCTTTGCTTCCTTGTGTTTGTTCAACTTGTCACAATATTCAGAATGCAGACCAAGTAAAGTTTCAACTGTTCGAGTAAAAGGGGTTGAATTGTTAGTCTGTAACGCACGCAGTTCGAAACTAGTTCTGAAGTAGGATGCGTTGGGATGCGGTGCTCTGATCACTTAATGGTTTCATTCCACATCGAACAATCTCCAACACTTAGGTTCTACAAAAAAACCCACGCACATACAACATCCATGTTCATTTTCTCACTGGGTAGGTACGACCCCATCCACGACACACACAGACGGCCACACACAGACGCTGTCCTTACTGACCGCCTAGCTCTAACCATACAAACAATAAAAATATACATACTTATAGATTTTGCTTCATTTTTACGTCCCAGGTGATGCAGGGGCACATCTCCAGAGTCTCAGCTTAGCTCCCACAGAAGTATTAATTTAGATTTAATTGCCTTTTCAGTTTCTAGTAGGCAGCAGAAGAAGATGTGCATGTCATTTCTGCCATAGCCGCACTAACAAGGTATTTGTAAGGGATACCCCTCCTTATCCCTTAGCATAAGGATATCCTAGACCAGAGCGTTCCTGCATGATCTGTCGCGCGATTTTCCTTACAGGGTTTCTATCTTGCCAGGTTAATCATCCCGCTCTTATCCTGACACTTACCGTACTGTTTCATTTCACTATCTCCTGATTCTCCATGGAAAGAGCTTATCAACTTGGTACATGGACATCAATTCCGTTTCCTTCACTCGCGGTAGGGATACAACCACATAAGTATGTGAGATGGAGGTAGATCGCTAGAGGTTGGCTGCCACGAGAACTGGGCAGGTCTGGCGGCTCAGACCTGGTTAAAAAAAATTCCACTTATATACAGAGTAGCCGTCACAGAAGTACTCTATCCAACACGTAAAGTAGTGGACGGAAGTAGATGCAGTAGTTGATAGATACGCCGCTAGGATCGCTTTATTTACACTTTATTAATGTACTAAACATGCCCTGTGTGTTTAGATGGTGATAGACGATCTTATAGTAACAGAGGAAGGAATGTAAAGAAAACTAAAACTAAATATGAGTAAAATAATTAACTTAAATTAGACGCTTAAGACAAAAATAGCAAATAAATAAAATAAAAACTGTTTAAACAGAATTATCGTAAGAACTTCTCAAGACACTTTCTATATGGAAAACCTTTCGAATAGTAACCGTTCCAGGCAGTAAAAAATACTTTGACATAAGTTTTATATCCGTCCTACCAGAATAAAAATTAAGAGTTTCAATAACAGAAATAAATTCTTTTTACCAGCTAGTAAATAGAAAGCAAAAGAGAATAATGATAATGGACATGAAGAGAGTGTAAAGCGAAACCAAAGAGTCCCAAGGTTTCGGTACTTGGTATATGTATAATATAGAACTTCAATACTTTTAGAAAATTTATAGAACGTCTAAGGTGAGAGAAAAGAGTGGATGAAAATCAAAAAGGCTGTTGACAATCATTAGGCTGAAGGGTTGAGACAACTCAAGACACAAGTACTTCTGGAGAATTGATAAATACGCATCAAAAGAAGGTGAAGGATGGAATGTTTTTCAGAAAAGGAGGTAAAGAATAAAAGGCATTCGAAGAAAGAAACCGATGAATCGGGAGACTACTCAAGGCATACGCACAGTTAGTGATAGTCGAACGTTTTTAGGAAGAGGATTAAATTGGTTCGAAAGGAAGAAGAAAAAAACAATGATAGTCTATGAACGGAAGGTTTGGGCAGAAGATAAATTGTATTTATCTATTACAGCTTGAAATAAATATACCTACTTCTTGAACGTTGGTATAAAATGTCAAAGATGTTAAGAAGAAAACGTTAAAAACTACGAAAGAAGAGAGGAAAAAGAAAGAACAACTCTGGGCTGAATAGTTAGAAACAGTTCAAGACGTAATACAGGTAAGTACTTCTGATGGAATGTTACACAATATTAGAGGTGTGCAGAGGAAAGAAAAGAAGGAAAACGATAAAGTTAGTACGAAATGAAGAACAAAAATGCAAGTAAAATAATGTAGAATTATTGAAGGAAAGAAAATACTTGGATTGGGGTTTTCCTCTCGTATTTGGTTGATTACAAATTTTTGAAGTGACTACTTCTTATCCCTCGGTATGACTGGATTGATTCGATCGCACCCGTCACGTGACGCTTGATATATATATATATATATCGGGTGGGATTCGATCGCACCCGTCACGTGACGCTTGATATATATATATATATATATATATATATCGGGTGGGATTCGATCGCACCCGTCACGTGACGCTTGATATATATATATATATATATATATATATATCGGGTGGGATTCGATCGCACCCGTCACGTGACGCTTGATATATATATATATATATATATATATATATATATATATATATATATATCGGGTGGGATTCGATCGCACCCGTCACGTGACGCTTGATATATATATATATATATATATATATATATATCGGGTGGGGTTCGATCGCACCCGTCACGTGACGCTTGATATATATATATATATATATATATATATATATATATATATATATATATATATATCGGGTGGGATTCGATCGCACCCGTCACGTGACGCTTGATATATATATATATATATATATATATATATATATATATATATATCGGGTGGGATTCGATCGCACCCGTCACGTGACGCTTGATATATATATAGATATACATTTACTTGTATTAGTCTCGACAGTCTCGACTGATACGTTGCTGCAAGAGTTTATTTTTTAAATAAATAAGTTATTTACGAAATTATACACACGGCTATTCATTAGTAATGCGTGAATTATATTCCTGTTATGTAAGAAAATAAAGAAAGTCCTTCAGCTAACTGCTGCAGACCAATTTAACTGTATTAAAGTAAAACATAGGTGGCGCCAGATATTCACTCAAACTTAGTTTAGTTTCAGTGATCAAAGCGAGGTAAAAACGCTGCACAAACACGCCTTCGCGTTATAACTCAACTTTATCTAACAGTCTACACGATCCATTTGTTATGGCAAATGTTTGAGTAAACACAAAGTTCATCGGACAGTAAATATTGACACGGATACCATGCCGCGTGATTTATTACGTTTCCGAGCTTTTTTACGTTTCTAAAGCTTTAATTTTATTTTTGCCAAACATACAACAATCAGCATACGGTTTAAAAATACCCCGAGTGTATCGTGATTTGGTTAAAACTTACCGGCGCCAGTGGAGATGCCGGGATTGCTGCTTACCTCAGGTCTTGCGGGGTTTCCGATACTTTCAAAGGATTCAGGAGACTTGAGGGCGAATCCAAGACGTAGCTCGGAAAGCTCGCTGTTACGTCAGGTCTTTTAAGTTTTATTGTGGTTCTACTCTGACGATTTGAGGATTTGTAAAAAGTAAAGCGACGCAGAAAATGTAAAAATATTGTTTCAAAATATAAACAGTGTCATGGCAATTGAAAAAAATTTAGAGTTTAAGAAAAAAAATTATTCGATTTAAACATAATAAAATTACCAATTCCCCAACCTATAATGTAAGTAAATGTAAGAAGAACGTATTGAGACGATTTCAATCCCATTAGCCTATCTCCATCAGTGTCTGTTGTTTGAGACACTTTTTAAATTCGTTTTTATTAAATTCCTTCTTTTAGGTCACACTCTCCTTAGAGTGTGATATATATATATCGTGATATTTCACGTCCATTATGTTTCCGTTGTACTGACTTTATGAAGTTATTATTATTGCAACAATAACTAACTGCAATAATTTTACCTTATGTGATGCACCTTTCGGTCACTTGACCATTGTCGAATACTGAATTTTTCTCTATTTTTCTGGTGTGGATGTTCGGTCCGTGATGTTGGTATTTGTTGACGTCATACATATTTCTTCTTGAACCGTGTGTATAATGTTTTTGAATAGTACGTCGTCTGCATATGTTGTCTGTAGGTTTATTAAACTGGTGTGTATGTTTTTATAAATATGATATTTTTCTAGTGAGTTTAGTTCTATTGGTTTATTATTTACTTCAAGTATTAGGAGTGCTGCAACATTTGATGTTTTTGTATTTTTATTTTTGAATGCTCTGTAATGTTCAAGTCTTATTTTAAATGATCTGGTTGTTTTCCCTATGTAAAATGCGTTGCAGTCGTTACATGTAATTTTGTTAATTCCTGATAGGTTATGTTTTTCTGTATTTGTTTTGTGGTTTGTGTTATTAAGATATTTTATTATTTTGTTGTTTGGTTTGTATGTTAGAGTGTATTATTCTTTGTTGTATATATTTGTTAATTTTTCTATTTTGTTAATGGTGTATTTATATTTTAGGTAGATTTTTTTATTTTTATTATTTTTGTGTTCCGGTTATAAAGCTAAAGCTTAATCCCTCACATTCTACATAAGCCCTAAAGCTAAATCCCTCACAGGCTACATAAGCCCTAAAGCTAAATCCCTCACAGGCTACATAAGCCCTAAAGCTAAATCCCTCACAGGCTACATAAGCCCTAAAGCTTAATCCCTCACAGGCTACATAAGCCCTAAAGCTAAATCCCTCACAGGCTACAATAACCCTAAAGCTAAATCCCTCACAGGCTACATAAACCCTAAAGCAAAATCCCTCACAGGCTACATTAGCCCCTAAGGCTTAATCCCTCACAGGCTACATAAGCCCTAAAGCTTAATCCCTCACAGGCTACATAAGCCCTAAAGCTAAATCCCTCACAGGCTACATAAGCCCTAAAGCTTAATCCCTCACAGGCTACATAAGCCCTAAAGTTAAATCCCTCACAGGCCACAATAGCCCTAAAGCTAAATCCCTCACAGGCTACATAAGCCCTAAAGCAAAATCCCTCACAGGCTACATTAGCCCCTAAGACTTAATCCTTCATCGACTATTCACCTTATAGCATCATTCCTCAGGAACGTAGTCTACGTATGCCTATAAAACCGAAAGAAATAAAATTAATGTGTTGGATTTATAGTCACTAGTTTGTAGCCGTTAATATATTTCGGATACAGTACATATTTTTTGTTACATACATAGTGCTATGACATCTTATCTTTACATCTTCCTAACAGTATCAGAACCACTTATAAAACAGTGGATTTGGATAAATCGTCAATTATCTGTCGAATGATTTCTAAATTTTATGTAAAACCAGTTAGCTACTATATTTCATACGTATTCTCGTATACAAAAGAATGCTAAGAGAAATTCTGAAATTGAAATAATATGCCGGTCGGTTGTTGTATAGGCTATATCTAAATACAGTGCAACGGGTAACATTAGAGATAAGATACGAACAAAATAAAGAAATTATCTCAGGCGGTGCTTTTCTAGTTGTGTTTTAGTATAGAACACACATAAAAAACATTTCAAACATTATCATCGTTTTCTGTTTTCACTCATGGAGCATTGTTTATGATTATGCTTTCTAAATAAAATTACCTTCATGTCGGTGCATTTACAGCCTCTGTCGCAATAATTCAAGTAAAACCTGCTTCAGACCACTTTGGTAAGAAAACCTCTACATTAAACGTGGAACAAAATAGGGGACTTAAAGCAACGGGGGTTGGGGAGGTAAAAGTATATTGATATTAAAACAATGTAGCCTACTCTTTGTAGGGAAAGAAAGCTTTGATAAAGCGGGCGGGGGTAGCGGGGCGGGGGCTCAATATCCAAACTGAGCTGAAGTAGGCAACTCGGCTTACACTAAGCTGGAAGATCACACAGCACTGGCAAAGCACTTGAGACAACACGGTCTATTATCGTTTCCACTGACCTCGTACTACATCAAAAGAACACTGTTTACTTATTAAAATATCTTTTCCGTTCCCTGGGTTTTGCCAATATCGTGGAATCTTCAATGGGCCGAATATCCGTAACTCAAACATTGTGGAGTCAGGCGAACATCCGGCTCGGTGCGGCTGGGTGCTCTGTTATTGTTGGTTTTGGAAGCCGCAGCGCTCCCAAGCTGTACACGGTATCCGAGATTTTCTTCGGTTTGTTCATTTCCACGAGTGTACACTGAAGCGAAAAAGATTTCTAAATAAATAATAATAAAACACTTTGTCAGAGAAAACATGCCAGTTCCTTTCCGGCTCAACCAAATCGTAAAAGTATTGCGTAATTTTAAAAATGTTAATTCAAAATATATATATATATATATATATATATATAAATATATATATATATATATATATATATATATATATATATATAAAACAGTTGTATAACTGTTATTTATTATATATATATATATATATATAAAACAATACCATGGTAATTTAAGTAACCACTTGATTTGTTTTGTTGTTGTTGTTTTAAGTCCAAAACATAAGTTCAGATTAGTAATTTCTGCCCAGATAGTTGAATAAAAATGAAAATAAAGAACCGGGTACCGGGTGCTCTCAAACGGCGAGAAATAATTTAATCGATTCAGATAAAATATGTCAGGTAAGAATCCTTGATGATATGAATGCGGTATAGATCCGTTAACAGCATTTCACCTTGTTACTCGTGTAGGCCTACTCTTATAAAGCAAATAACTAAAGGCTTACCTAAACGTAAACAAAAAAAGTAATAGGTATATACAATAATATTTTTCAAAGTCAATCCATACACAAGTCAACAAAGAAAATTTTAGTTGTAAAGTAAATTACAGTAATATAAACATGTATGTACATGGGTCAAAATTACAATATTAAGTGGCAAAATATAAACCGAATTCCTTTTGCAATTTTCAATTTTCCTTACTATTTATGGTGTTGTACTATTATTTGTATTTGTTACTATTTGTCGGCTTTCATTTTTTTGTCGCTCGTATTGTGTTGTAGTTTCTTTTCGCTTTCCTTTCGCATTGTCCGTTTGTGAAGCAACGCTCGATAACGTTAATCCACTTTGTTTATTTTATTCTTTTCTTTTTTTTAATCCTTGCTCATTATTTATATTGTGTGGTAACCATGGCAACAATTTATTGTGCAATGGAGGTTTCGACGACCTTAAGAAATACACTTCTAGCTATGGGAATGTTGGCTCAGTGCCAAAAGCGCAAGGTTTTGAATATGAAGATACTTAGTAGTTTGAATCTGACCTTATAATTAAGTTTATTGAATGATTATTTTTTTAGAACGGTCTTTACATCAATTGACGACCATTGCAGGTTTAAAAAAATGTATTTGAAGGTGATTGGATGAATAAAAATGTATTATATTAACGATTGGAAATTTGTACAAGATGTAAATGTAGGGAGAGTTGTGAGCTGATAGAAGGAATTGAATAAGTCGACGCCCGCACGCGCGTGCGTCTAAAGATATATTTGAACTGTTTACTTACATTCGACTATTCCTACTTGAACTGATAAATCTACTTGCTTACGATTGGCATACCACGAGACACGCCCACTTCTTCTTGGAAGATGTATCTTCTACGGGGTAATGAGTATTGCCTGTTGTAGATATAAAAGAATGTACACAAATCAAAAACAGTACCGTTGGTCGTAAGCTAAACGAAAAGTGGATAATAGATGTTGGCCAGTTGAAAATGATATGATTACAATAAAGAAGATAGTGGGGAAAACAATTTATAAACTGTTTGATAAGCGAGTGAAGTTATTTATTTGCTATCTTAGCAAATACAGGCTAACAAGCCTGAAAATGTTTTACACATTTTCATATGTTATACTTTATAAACGTAATAGGCCCTATTTACTTTTATAAATATTTTGTAGAACATTTTTTTCGTCTTTGTAATAGATTTACTCAACTCACTTACGAACCGCTAATTATCCTTCAAAACAACAATTTTATGCGAGTGCCTAAATAAACATAATTCTAAAAAAATCTGTGTTATACGTGTTTTTACTAGCTAAAGTTAGGTATAGGTTTAGGCGTATTACGTGTATTGTGCAATAATTAAAAATAACACACGCATTAGTAGCATAGCAAAAGTAGAGTAAATATATAGGAACAGAAGTAGAAAGTTTGGTTATACGTAGTGTTACCAGCAGAGCCATTAGAATCTGGTGCAAAGCTCAGCGAAGCCTTTGCTGTAGTCGAAGAGTATTGCGGTTGGTCACTAGTGTTTTATTGGAAGCATCCGACATCGAGTTGGTGTCCCTCAGTTGCTACTGGGTAGTAAAATGCCCCTCCCGAAGCAGAACCGTTCTTGCCTTACGACGCAATCCAAGGAGAGTTTGGAGATGAAGATGGATAGAAACCTCCACGGTTGATCGAATGTAAGATGAAATCGAAAGATAGGTATAAGCCTCCAGCTCTTTTATCTGAACTCTTCGGTTCTCTGCAGAACTCTAAAGATAGGTTTCTGCCCCAGGCTTCTATCTTCGAACTGTCCGGCCGAGAGGTTTGTGATGTTTCTGGAGGAGGATCACTTTTGTTGTTATCTAACAGAAAAAAAATGATAATGTTGGGAAGCGGACTTGATAACAGGACGAAGGTAGGGGATGAAGATGAAGGAGTTTTTTTAGACTGTGGTTGTGATGACGACAAGTCGAGTTTCTAGGTAGCGTGGTGCTCTTGCAGGGTGAGCAGGTGGTCCTCCACGTTTGGAAACTGGCTGGAATACCTGTCCAGAGAGCTGGAGAAGTTTCAGGTACTTGTTACTTCAACATCTCCAGGGTCGAATAAGATTACGACGTTCTGATATGCAACCCGCCCAATCAGCTGTTTTCTAACCAATAGTATTAAAAATTACTATATTGTATAGGTAAGTATAATAATAAATAGGAAGTAGACGTAGCAGATGAAGTATTTGTTTTGTCTATGACTTGGATGCATAATACTACATTTACAGTCAAGTGCATTAGGGCTCATTATTTCGCGCCCGTTGTCTATTTCAGAATGCGTGTCCATATTAAGACATTGTAATACCAAAAGCGAAAATAAAATATCTGGGAAATTGAGAAAAGGGACAAGATACTATAAATCAACACTTTTTTATGGTTGCCTGAAAAATGTTTAAAAATCTGTAAAACAAAGTATTTGTTGCCCTGTGAGTCTCTTTATAGGAAACAAATTTGTTTCTATATATTTCGGTGGCGTATACGTAGATACCATAGAATTGCGACGTTAAATATCTATAAATGTAATATAGATATAATCGATATCTACGGAGTCTACATTGGAACTAATATTTGAAACTACATATTATATTTGTAGATAGCTTGGAGAGACGGATGAGTGTGCATTGTATACAACTGCGTCGTCTCGTTTACGTGGAGAAAGAGAAGAGTCACGTGCAGGAAGGAAGCGATTGGCACCGCGTACACGGTTGTTATAGAGACCACCATTCCAACAATGGGCGAAAGCGGGGACGAGCCGCCGACGCCGCTTTGACCATTTCTCAAAACATTATGTTTATAATGTTTCTATTGCAGTTTTAATTGAAACTGGAAGAACAAACGACTGAAACAAATGACAAATGTGCAATAGTATGAGAATTAAAATAAAATAAGAAGTAGCTTAGGAATTTCAGGCTATGAATTGAGAGAGATAAAACACTTGAAATAAACTAGAGCACTATTTAACAAACTTTTGACGGAACTGTAAAAATAACAAATAAAAGAAAGAACGTCTTCTGACCTTGACTAAACTCTAGGAACAGAAAAGAACTTATTTAAAAGATAGTGCTATAAATCAGCATCGATTTATTACAGTCATTCTGGGAAGGTTATGCGTTAAGATCTATCGAGTGATTGACAGACATAAGGTGTTAGGATAGTTGAAGTTGGAGCGAAAGTCAAGGAGTAAAAGGCGATTAAGGAGATATATGTCATAGAACGTAACGGAGAAGTCAAAATTAGGTTGTTGTAGGAACAACCTGCTAAAGTAACTCGTATTTAATTGATGGAGCATGTAGTTAAAGCTGAACAAATTGTAATAGAACACAGCCCTACTGCAGTCCATCATCCGACGTTGCTGTCTGAATCTAAGCAATGTAATCGGGCCAAAACGTTTGGACACGTGAAGAAAAATTGCAACATCTTTTATTTAAATTTATTGTTTCTGTTCAGCGACCACTGGGAGTTAATAAAATTAAACATCAAAGGTTATATGAAACTATATTATCGTTTCCGAGAAAAATGTTGGGTTAGAATTAATAGACTTTTAAATTTCAAAGGAAAATACTTTTCTCAATAGGTTGAAATTTATCTTAATAGTATAAGCATAGTATTTTTTACCATTGAGGGTGGGCATTATGGCCCGGTACCTTGCATTGCAATTCCAGGTTCTGGACCTCAGGAAGTGCAGGATAAGTCGAGATGGAGATTGAAAAAGCAAATAAAAAGAGTTATATGTGTTTTAACCAGTATTAAATCAACCAGTAGGTACTGACGTGTGTAAAGAACAAGAAAATATTGTTAATAATAAATAGGATTATTATGGGGAGATAAAACTTTATGGTGTATGTGTAAAACAGAGGTTGATATGTGTAAGATCAAAAATCTGAAGTAGTTTCACTCTTTACAGAGATCATAGTCACACTGTCTTGTAAGAAAAGGATAACTGTGGGCATGAGCACAGTAAAGTATCATACCGCATGTGTAAGTAGGCCTAAGGAAAGAGTCACAAGTTTCCCCTGATAATGGAAAACTGAGGAATCCCTATGTCAGGAACACTTACCTCAATATAGACCTGCCATTAACCGGGGCCAAGGAGTAATTTCAACCTGGGCCAAAGAGTAAGTCCCTCACCAACTTACAGTTCCAGAAGATGTTATGGCGGATCTCATCATGGCCAAGCCAACACCCCGCTACCAACTGTGCGCTGGTGGAGATCGGTGATAATTGCTAAACCTTTCACATGCGACTTGAGTTTGACTGACCGACTGCGCCCTAACAAGAAGAGGTTTGCCAATACTCTGCTCCATCACACCGCATTACAATCAAACACTTGACCTGTAGCTTACCTATATAGCCTATCATACACGCAACATAAACTTGCATCGACTTATTGGAAAACCCGTAGGGAGAACTCAGTTTTTCAAGTTAAAGGATTTCCTAAACGTTCTATATTTATACGTATATCAGACACTATAATTTTGGCCTCTACGATAAAAAAAAGTTATTGTAGACCAGTAATTATAATTTAGTAAATAATCATTCCAAATTATTACTGAGAAATAATTTTTTTGTTACAGATTTTGTTTTTGTTTAGGCCTAACGATTGTTACAGGCTTTTAATTCTCCATCAGCGGTGAATAGCAAGGCTAAAAGACTTACAAAGACATCGTGTTTCCAGAAACAGGAATGCAACTACACAAGTGAATTACGAATAGAAATGAAGGAAAGGCAATAATTCAGGGCGACAAATCTTGGGTCGTTCCCGTTAGGCCTAAGGAGAATATATCAAGTGAAGTGTCAACATGGGCGGGGTGGAACGAACGCCGTTTCAGTGTATTCTTAGTCATCGACAAATGGGAGACAACGGCTCGTAAAGCGGATCCGGCGAGCGTCACGACACGACGTGGAAACAGATCGACGTCGGAATGTAAATGGGCTACATCCAGGCAGCCGGCTAAGCTTATCCAAATGTTAATTCAGTTGCGACACTTTTTCTCTCTCCCTCGTTCCGTCTCGGCTCCGAGATCTTCTTCTCGTATTAATTAGAAAGTGTTCTTTTTCACGAGTGACAAGTCAATTAACGCAGTCCGACCGAATACGAGCCAAGCCAACGGCGACGCCATTTCTGCGTGTTTACAAATAACATGGGACTGTTTATGAAGCGCATGAAGGATGTTCAATGAAATATTAGTTGTAGGGAAGCCAAGCTCGGACCACACATTGCGTCGGGGCCGCTCATTCAATCATAAAAACAGTGCGAAATACACGCGGCCACGCGCGTTCTCCTACGCACAAGCCACTGAGCAAACACCACGAGGGAAGACTTGGCGAAGCTGTGATTGCTTTTAGAAAGAGAAATGTTATATTCAGATGTTTGTTTAGAAACATGATAAATTACGGATGCAAAACCTTTTGAGCAAAGTGCACAATTTCACAAAACAGAAGGTGAATAATATAATTAAGGAGTGGGCAGTGTTACCATGAAGTTGGTGTACATTTGCTACTCTGTTTATATATATATATATATATATATATATATATATATATATATATATATATATATATTGCAAATGTACAAATATATGAAATCTGTTTGTAGTTTACTTCCTAATTAGTGTCCTCTCGCGAGTCTAACAAAGCACTGTGCAACTAACACCATCATACATGTGATATGTCAACTGGTTCCCGATATAAACTCTTGCCCTTACATAAATCCTCATTTTAGACCTTCTATTTATTTTGCCACAAAAATGAGCGGAAGCTCATTAGCTCATTGGCTCATTGGCTATTCAACTACTATACAAAAATTTTGAAAATTCGATATCCTTAACTGCGTTTGAGAATGGCCATAAGAACGATTCTCGGCCTCTATATCGTCTCTTTCGGACTGAAAATTGTAGGGTTCTCAACTCCCTTGATCATCTTTAAAAACGAACACAAAACCCGTTATGAAAAAATTACTTATAATAATTTAAAATGATAACTACAGATTTTAAATAAGCACATTTTCCGGTTCTTCAATGTAGTAATTTGGATAACTTGTGTTTATTAATCCGAGTTAATCACTGTACTAGAAGCGACCGAAAGTGTAAAAAGAAGGCAATAAAGATTGAGTACGGTCCAAGAAGGAGTAGAAGGCAGGAGGATTATAGTTTGATTTAAAACAGAATAGGATTCTACGAAGGGGAAATTGGCCAGAGGGAGTGGAGGATACCGTCATCTGAGCGAATAGGAAGTTCACATCTTGCTACGTGAGTGAGCCTTGTTGCCAATTCAACGTTAAACTTCCGTTCGTCACTCAGTTTCATCGTAGCTGCGGTGGAGTAATTTACTAGTGGTGTAGCTTGCTTCGTTCTGCCTCTGGAGATGGCGGGTTGAGAGTAACAGCGTTCGAACTGACAACACCGCATCCCTACCCTGTCACAGACCCATTCCTATTCTACTTTAAATCAAAGTATAGACTTGACGCATGTTCTGTCTTACGGTAATTAATCAGTGAACTGTCATTGCTGCATTGATAGGTAAAGCATTACGTATGCAATTGTATAACACCACAATTAATCAATTTATAATTTACAAACATACCAAAACACAAAATAAAAACATATTAAATGAACACACCTAGTACAAAACCACATAAACTCTTTGACCACATTGAACACCTGCTATTTCAACAACGCATCCTGGTGGTCTATCTAGACACTTTCGACAATCGTTTATTGAGGCTGAGTTTTGTTTACTTAGTACAATTTTAAAAATTTACTTCAATTATAAATTCATAAGTGTTATAAAAATTATTAAGTCTTAACATAAACGCAAATTGGATTGAGATGTTAACTTAAAACTGGTTTAAATATAAAGAACGATTTATACATCACGAGTAAATATTTGCATACCCGAACAATCGGTCTACCCCATTAAAAACTGGGTAGGCATAAGGTTAAGGAGTACCGTTTAATGGGAGTAAGAGAGAGTTATGTCGTACGTGAGAAAAGACGATTACCTGATTCAGACCTACTCTCTACCGGGGATAAAGATACGTGACTAATGCTATTCTTTCCAACAGTACAAGAGAGTGAGATAATATGTTTAAAGTGGTGATTTTTATGTTATGACTGTATTTTATTTTAAAAATGTTTAACATAGCTTATGATTTCTAAGTTGGGTGATTGTGTTTGGGTTCGGCGATGGTATTAAGTGAGGAGATTACCATATAGAGTGATAATGTGAAAGTTGGGTGGTGGTGTTTAAGTGGGGTGATGATTTTTAAGCTGGGAGATGGTGTGTAAGTGGCGAGATGATGTTTAAGTGGGTGATGATGTCAAGTGGGGTGATCACGTATAAGTAGGATGATGTTGTTTAAATGGGGGGATAATGTGTACGTGGAGTGATGATGTTTACGTGGAGTGATAATGTTTGAATGGAGTGATGATGAGTACGTGGAGTGATGATGTTTGAATGGAGTGATAATGTGTACGTGGAGTGATGATGTTTAAATGGAGTGATGATGAGTACATGGCGTGATGATGTTTGAATGGAGTGATGATGTGTACGTGGAGTGATGATGTTTAAGTGGGGTGATAATGTGTAAGTTGGGTGATGGTGTTAAAGTGAGGTGATGGGGTTTGAGTGGCGTGATGAAGTTTAAGTGGGATCACCATGATGTTTAAGTGGGCGTGGTGTATAGGACACGTATGATGTTTAAATGGAGCGATGATTTTTACGTGGAGTGATGATGTTTAAGATTGATAAAGATGTTTATTGAAATTGGGTTAATACATTTATGTGGGGTGATGATGTATAAGTGGGGTGATGATGTTTAAATGGGGTGATTATGTTTACGCGGTGTGATGATGTTTATTGAAGTTGGGATATGATGTATAAGGGGGGATGATGTTTAAGAGGAGTTATGATGTTTAAGTGGGGTAATGATGTATAAGAGGGGTGATTGTGTTTAAATGGGGGGATTATGTTTAAATGGGATGAATATGTTTACCCCTTTTAGTGAGTGTCCATGGAGAACGAATAGATACGGATATGTTTACATACATGAGTAAGTTAAATACAAAGTAGTCAGCACGTTCCTGCCTTTGCTTGCTGACGTCTGGTCTAGAGGGAGATGCTGATTTGAGCATAGCTAGAGCACCATTCGCTTAGTTTGTTCAATATATAATATCCATATGATAATAAAGCGAAGACGTGAGTATCATAGAAGCTTGGTTTAATGGGGAGAGGCGCCGAGAAAGCAAAGCCCGACAAGGGGGTGGAGTTATTGTTGTTTTCGTCTGTGGTTGTAAAACATGGCGGCGAGGGTAAACATTTTTATGAAATATAACTTAAAGTTCAGTAATACAAGGTCTAGTTTATTTGCATCGGAGACATTGCGTCATGAAATGAATAACTTTATTAAAATACATGGGGAGCTGAGATGAAAACGGCTTGACAGGCCGCTTCCGAGGCTCAGTGTTGTTTACGTATATTGACTTTTTTATTTTTATTTTCTCAGGCTCAAGCTCTTTTATTTACGTTCCCGTTGGTATTACACATTCATTTTATTGTTTTTTAAAGCACGAAGGAGCAGGATTTCAATTTGCAGGGTAGCAATACACTATAATTTTATTCACCGAAATATTTTACAGCGATCCATTTGAGTTTTGCAACAAATTTTTAGAGGTATAACTTGTCCATTGTTAGTTTTATATTTATTTTGGTTAACAAAATATAACGAATTTTTACATTATGGACGCTTTTAAATGTTTATTTTATTTGCGTCTGGCAACAACTTGAAGACACGAACAAGATTCAGTTGGCACTGGCAGTGGACACGTCGCAATGAACCTCTGCAGTGACTAAGCTGAATAATATACAGTACTCACGAGTTTGGCTTTCGTTGATATTAAACCTCCATTCAGGCCTAGCACTGTTTCGGATGGGCCGTCCTTCCCTTTAAGGAAAGATTATCTAAAAGGCAATGCCACTGAGCGGGATTCAATTATATATTATATATAGACTATTTATTGAATACAAGTTAGAAGCTTGCGCAAGAAATGTTATAATTTTACTCTCGCGAACGCTTCGAGAGATTTAGTTCTCATTTGGCATCGATAAGCATGGTTTCATAAAGACGTGTATTAGTATGGTTACAGCTTACGTCCTTGGGTTTACTAGGACGATGTTTGCTATTCTGAGATCCACTGGTCCCCCTTATACATATAACAGATAGAAAGTTACGTATTTATCTACAATCTACACATAAGTAATATTGAAATAAAAATTTTGCTAGGCGATGTAAGACATTCTCAGAAACACGAGGAAAATAACAAAAGCTGACGCTGACACCAGAACTAATATAAATTTTTAAAATACTAGAAAAATAAAACAAATAAAAGACATACACAAGACTCACAAATTAATCATTTATTCACTCATACGAGTTTCAATGACAAAGTCATCATCATCAGTGATTGTTGCTACTACAAACTCTAACTTACAATTCTAACAAAGTTGTAAGTTAGAGCTTGTAGTAGTAACACTCACTGATGATGACGACTTTGTTATTGAAACGCGTATGAGTCATAGATGATTAATTTGCGAGTCTTGTGTGTGTGTGTCTTTTATTTGTTTTAAAACCAATTATGTTTACACTCGCAGAGATTATAGTTAAATAAAATAGTTTGATTTACGAGTCATTGAAACTCGTATGAGTGAATAATTTGAATATGAGTGAATGAATTTGTGAGTCTTGTGTGTCTTTTATTTGTTTTAACATAACCTCACAAGCTAAGCTCAAAGAATAGTTGTACCAGAAAAATAACTCACTTTAACTTATAAGCTCAGGATTTTTCTATAAAACAGAGCATTATGTTACACTACAGCTTCTAAATATCTGGTTAGGATAGGGTTGGTTAGAAAAAAACAATAAATAAAGTTGTCTAACGTAAGCTACCCGGTTGATGAGTGAAATTGCCTGCAACTTGTGCTAGTGATTTAACTACGTATAATAAATATATGATGTGTTCAGGTCAGAGGTCATAAAATGGACGACAATTCACACATCAATCGGTCAGCTTTCGTTAGAGAACGTTTTTTCTAACGAAACCTACTCTAACCGAATACTTTGTAATGTAGCCATATTGTAAAATAGTGTAGCAAAAGTAGTGCTTTGTTTTATAAAGTACCTTGAGTACGTAATTTTCATGTGTGTTTGTAAAGTTAGGTTTTGTTTGTAATATTTCCAACATTTTGCTAAAAACTTTCTAAATCACCTGTAAAATATTTATGAAATATCGTTTAAACGGGCATGGCCGTGTAAACATTCACATTTTTTTTAAATTAAAGAAATTCTGTTATAAAAAAATTCTCTGTAGAACTTTTAAGTGTTCAACTTAGTTAATGTTTTTAACTTTATAAAATTATAGGACTACTTTTTAACGTTATTCTGAAACTTTTTAATATAAAATTTACCAAGACGATTAAAGTTTGAACAAGAAGTCAACATTTCGAAAATAGTTGTATGTATTGTCAAATTAAATATGATGTTAATCCTTGTTTTGTAGGATCCAAAATTTTAATTTATTTAGCAGTAAACACTGAAAACTACATATTTCCAATTCGGAAACAAAATTAGAAGCTATAGTTTGTATTGGCTAGTAGTTCTTTTTTTTGAGTTATTGATGTTCTGTTAGACAAATGCTTTTTTAAAATTGTTTCCTTTTTATAATTAGTTTATTTATGGGAGTACATTTATTAATTAATTAATTTTACGGCAATAAAAGCATAAGATAATTGTTGCAGTGGAGAACGTATTTATGTATGTAAAAGTGCATCAGTACATGAATGACGTAGATCTATGTCTTTAGAAAGAAATTGGCTACATCTAACAACTCTCTCGCGGTAGCGACCCCTGTGGAGAGGCTGATACAGGAAACCACTGAACAAAACGCCTTGTCATGCCGCAGGGGTCCTACCTAACCCAACCACTCACCCAGTCGTTGCTACTTGGTCTTTTCACACCTTGACAACTCAACACACTGTATTATTCCAATTAAGGCAGGCTGCAGTCAATAAAGGCCAAATAGCCTCGCTTAACCTCCCAATCAGTGGTCTCTGTAATACAAACCATTAAGTCTTTATTACTCGCCCTGCAGAAGTGACTTATTCGTCATTTTCGCGTAGTTTCACTTGAAAGTATTCAATATTGAAACTTATTGACGTAAAATTACCAGAGAACTTCTCTTTCTTTTTTCTTTTTTTTATCTTCTCTTAGGCCACTAACCTCTTGATCTTGTCATATTTTGTAAATGTAACTTCGTATGAAACAACGCAAAAAAAATTACATATCAGTGAACCGATATAACGTGACTCATCACTTAGGAATTCACACGAAAGCGTGTAAACATCCGGAGATCAACGAATTGTCACGAAGATATCAAAATGCAAAACATGTGGTTAATGCTAAACTGTTTTCATCATTACTTTGAGATTTTTTGAATTTTCTGAATAGTATATATATATATATATATATATATATATATATATATATAGGCCTATATATATATATATATATATATATATATATATATATATATATATATATATGCTACAAAAAATAAATTGTAACATTTAAATATGTAAACTCATAATAACAAATTACTTATGTTTAGTTCCGTATTATACGAGTTTAATACTTTTTCTATATGCCTTTTAGTGATAGTCTACAATATATGTAACGTTTCGATAAATACTAAGTTTCTAGAATCCAATAAATAAACGATTCATTTAATAACTATTAAATAGTTTATAAAGCTGTGACGTTCTTGGCGATTTCTTAATAACTTATTTTATTACTTTTCCTACAACTGTTACGATTATTTGCCTTTCATGTTGTTTAAATTATTTCTTATTTATATTTATTAAGCTCTAAATAATCTTTTGTAGGGCCTACAGCATTATAGCCTATTATAGACGGTAAAATGATACTGCTGTTGATAGTTATCTTTGGTATTTTTAAGCCGCCCGAAGTAAAGTACTGTCACAAACCTAATTCTTTGTAAACTTATTTTTTTGCCTTATTCTTTGTATCTCTGCCTTTCTTTGCATCGCCCTTCACTCTAGAGGTGAAGTCAAATTTCCTCCTGAAACTTACTGTCTAATTTCTAATCCTCATCTTGAGTATAGGCTTACTGACAATAAAAATCATTAGTTAAAAAAATATTTTTTTAAACTTAGATTTCCCTTACCATTTTTATGAAGCTTTTAGCCTTCCAATCACGTACTATATTCCGGCTTGAGTAGGTCTATATTTTTACCGGGTACTTGGAGTTTTCAAAGATTCCATACAAACTTTGCAATTTAAAATTCTATTCTCTTCAATTTCCGAGAGCCGTAGTGATATTTATTATTCATTTTTTACTAAACTTGTAATTTTATCATTTCCTCTTAGTAGTGTCTTATCAAAGTGCTTTGATCTTCATCCCCCTTCACTGACTACCTTACTCATCTTCTGGTTTCCCTTCAGTCCGGCGTTTATTCTTCCAACCTGACTATGGTGTCGTTTCAATGATTTCTTAGCAGTCTATTCCAAGTATCATATATTTTCCCTCTAGGGTCCACACAAATTTCTTTCATTCCGTCTATCGAAAGCCTTATTGAATTCGATATAGGCATATCCACATTGTCTGACAGCTTAATTAGAACAATGATTTATTAGAGCAGTAACAATAAATACTTGTCTCTGAAGTGAATAAATTAAATCAGACACGGTAGACGTAGGTTAACCAGATGAAAGGAAGCAAATATCCAGCCTAGCTGTCCTTTGTCAATATATCTGTTTATAATTGTACTAACTTTAGAAAATATATCCTACAATGTAAGAAATTAGGTTTAATTGTATACATTTTCACTCAGCGTTTGACGTTTTCGGAAAATTTCTTTCATCAAATTTTGTTTCACTACAATAACACAGCTTTAGGTAATACGGTAAAACGGCCAGAATCAGTGCTGGATATATGAAATTATATTAGCAATCTCAAAAACATTGTAGGCTTTTTTATTTTTACAATAAAATAAAACTTTGAAACATAAGAGGTTAACTTTACATAACTTTTATTTATGTAATAAAATAATTCTTGCCCCAGTTTTTACATAGGCCAGACTGGGAGGTCCTTCTACACACGTTACCAAGAACATATAAAAGCACTAACAAACAATAACTACCAATCAAACTTCGCCGATCATCTCAACTACACAAAACATGACCACATAGACATAACATCTAACCTACAAATTCTTCATAAACAACACAGAAATAACCAACGCTACACAACCGAACAATACGAAATATGTAGGCACTTCAAACTACACCCTACCCACATACTCAATACACAATTACATTACAACTCACACACACTTTTTGACATCATAACTCCTAATACTCACAAAATACACCCACACCACCATAATATCCCACCCCACCCTAACCTATGTGAACCTTGAGATCAGTTACGGTATGAGTTGACAATGGGACACATCTCCCGAAACGGCCGTCCTCAAGAAATATAAGTAAGTGCTACTATAGGCAAGTTTATAAACATTTAAAAGGGTTTAGTGAAAACTAGTAGCTCACGTGAAGATGGAATCAACAAATATTATATATATATATATATATATATATATATATATATATATATATATATAACTTATTAGAAAGTAACATAACCTTTTAAAAGTCTTTAATATTTAGTTTCCCTTAAATATTTATGACTATAGGGCCTACTATACGTTAAACGTTTTATAGAAAAACGTATAAATCATACAATCCAGGACTAACACAATTTTATTTATTATTATAACTCAACATTCATACAATTATAATTTTTACATTTATAAACTTTAACTTTTAATTTTAAGCTAATTAGAGCTTCACTATGGAGAGAAATTCACAAGTTTAGGCCGACTCTAAATCTCACTACACACTAGTTTATTAAAACATACTAGTTTCGACGACGATGTTGTCTTCATCAGTGCTTGGCTACATAAATAGTAGATGAAGGCGACATCGTCGTCGAAACTAGTAGACCCTATGTTTGTTTTAATAAACTAATGTGTAGTGAGATTTAGCGTAAACTGTTTTAATTTTTACCGTTTTTAAATTTTAACTTTAATTTTTAAAACTAAAAAAAAATATTTTGTTTAATCTTTGAAACTAAAAATTGTTGCAATTAAAATTTTTACAAATTTTGTTAAATAGGTAATTAGTAAAAGAACTTAATTAATAAACTAGGCTTAAGTAGTTAGTAAGTAAGCTATATATTTACCATTAACATAGTTTATTATGAAGTAATATAACTACTTCCTCAGATATAGGCCTATAGGCTATTTCAATCTACTGCCAATCTAATACACAAAATAACATAACTCGAGAGTAGGCTAAAAATAAGCATCAGTTGAATGAAATTATACGTTGTGACTTAATTTAACCAAATATACGATATGTCTGAACATTTAGGAATTATTTAAAAGCAAAAACCTCCAGTGAAGACGAAAACAGATGTTAGTATTAACAGCAATTATTTGATTTGAAATTCTATGTTACAATTATGCCTAATCTCTCGTGTAAATTCCTAAGGGTGGCGTCATTTTATACCGATTAACTCCTATATAAAGTTTTAATACGTTGTGCCTTAAGAGGACACTCTCCAAAACCTCATAAGAGCAGTCTAATCACATTTGAAATGTCTTCCGTTTGGACGGAGCCAGAACCTCTCCTACTGAGTGGGTTTCTTTGGTTAGGTTAGCTTACAAGAAATGTAGCCAGGCGGAGGCAGGTGTTCTCGAAAATTGCCTCCAGAATACAGTATTTTATTTTCATGCTGAGATATATCTATTATTTCCTCAGAGAGATATTGAACTGGCGACTAGCAAATGCTTCCCACAAAATGTAAATCTACTACGTCAGCTCTTGCAGGCGAGGCGTGTTTACGAACTGATTCTCCTTAAAGAAATGGGCATTAGATTGTCATTTAAAACATTTTTCAAGACAATCTATCGGTACATTTCTATTGCGGAAGTAAGGGCGTGTTTAGCTGTTATTTAATTCCCTATTAATATTACACAAGATTGTTCAAATGCTAAATTACCGAATATTATTTAAATTGTAACCGAATTACAAAGTTCCTCTAAGATTGAATATAGAGTAATGAAGCTGAGTATTAAATTGTATTGCTGTCTTAAATACTGTATTTAATTTATAGAATAACAGCGAGATGCTATAACTCTTCTTTAATATTAGTCTATTGGTAATATTTATCACAAAAGAACTAAACAATCATGATACAGAATCACCTTGTTTCTCTACTTTTCCTGAAGGGAGCGGGGCCAGAGAAATGTTCAATAGCTGCTTTAAATGCTATGACAGTAACGAATGTCGCGGATGCTACCTTGTTTGACCTTCGGAAATCTCCATATTTATGTAATGAGGTATAGTTTGTTTGGGTTTGCCACGAGGGCTGATTCAGTGCACCCTCAAAGTGGCACTATATGATACCATTCTTCTTCATTCATCTTTCTTCTATTGGTTTCATCGCTCTAAAACGAGCCGGGAATAAGTTAAAACAAACCATATATAGACACAAAGTGCACGTAGAGAATATTGGGAAAAAGGAAAGATGGAAGCTCTGACATGAATCGCTAATAGAACATAAAATACCCGGATTAGAGGTAATATGGTCAGAGGAATAGAAGAATGGATGGAGAAATTCAACTTGATAATTGTCGTAGGCGACCATACACTTAGGTGTAAGAACTTAGGATGTAAGAACATATTTGGATCGATCAAGAAGAAGTGATGTTACAGTCTTTGTTTCAGAAGATCAAAACAGAAAAGAAAGAGGAGAATTTGACCATAAAGAAGGAAGAGGCAGATGATTACCATTATAATACCTAAGTATATACTGCACGACTACATAACCAACTATACACTACACTAGGCCTACTATATACGAAACTAATCACTACTCATACCTAACGACACTACTAGATACCTAACTACACCGTACTACTAACTACCTAACTACACTACCCTACTATATACCTTACTACACCATACCACTAAATACCTTACTGCACTACACTACTACATACCTAACTACACCATACTAATAAATACCTAACTACACCATACTAATAAATACCTAACTACACTACCCTACTATATACCTAACTACACCATACTAATAAATACAAAACTACACTACCATACTATATACCTAACTACACCATACTAATAAATACAAAACTACACTACCCTACTATACACCTACCTACACCATACTACTAAATACCTAACTACGCTACCCTACTATATACGTAACTACACTACACTACTACATACCTTACTACACCATACTACTAAATGCCTTACTACACTACATTACTACATTGCTAACTACACTATACTACTAAATACCTAATTACAACACCCTACTACTAAATACCTAATTAGACTACACTACTAAATACCAAACTAAACTATACTACTACATTGCTAACTACACCATACTACTAAATACCTTACTTCACCCTACTACTAAATACCGTACTACACTACCACATTGCTAACTACCCTACACTACTACATGTTTAACTACACTACGCTACTACATACCTAACTACACTACGCTACTACATACCTAACTACACTACGCTACTACATACCTAACTACACTACACTGCTACATACCTTACTTCACCCTACTACTAAATACCGTACTACACTACCACATTGCTAACTACCCTACACTACTACATGTTTAACTACACTACGCTACTACATACCTAACTACACTACGCTACTACATACCTAACTACACTATACTACTAGATATCTAACTAGATTACACTACTAATTACCTAACTACACTACATTACTACATACGTAACTACACTACACTACTACATACTCAACTATACACTACACTACTACATACCTAACTACACTATATTACTACATACCTAACTATACTACACTACTATATTCCTAACTACACTACACTACACTACTACATACCTAACTACTCTACACTACTACATACCTTACCTCACCATACTACTAAATACCTTACTACACTACACTACTACATTGCTAACTACACTATACTACTAAATACCTAATTACACCAAACTACTACATACTTTACAACACCCTACTACTAAATACCTAACTAGACTACACTACTAAATACCTAACTAAACTATACTACTATATTGCTAACTACACCATACTACTAAACACCTACCTACACTACACTGCTATATACCTTACTACACCCTACTACTAAATACCATACTACACTACACTACTACATTGCTAACTACACTACACTACTACATATTTAACTACACTATACTACTACATACCTAACTACACTATAATACTACATACCTAACTATACTACACTACTACATACCTAACTACACTACACTACTACATACCTAACTACACTACACTACTACATACCTAACTACACTACACTACTACATACTTAACTACACTACACTACTACATACCTAACTACACTACAGTACTACATACTTAACTACACTACACTACTACATATATAACTACACTACACTACTACATACTTAACTACACTACACTACTACATACCTAACTACACTGCACTACTACATACTTAACTACACTACACTACTACATACCTAACTACACTGCACTACTACATACTCAACTACACTACACTACTACATACTCAACTACACTACACTACTACATACCTAACTACACTACACTACTACGTACTCAACTACACTACACTACTACATACCTAACTACACTACACTACTTCATACCTAACTACACTACACTACTACATACCTAACTATACTACTACATACCTAACTACACTACACTACTTCATACCTAACTACACTACAGTCCTAAATAATTTACTATACACTGCAGTAGGCTACTAAACGTTTAAATTAAAATATAGGCCTAATAAAAAAATATATGGTTAGGACAGATTTTATTTTAAAAACTTTCTGTTTACAATTTTATCATAATATTATGCTTAAATATATAAATATACGAATAGTCTTATTCGTATTGAGCAATTTCATTTACTATCCAAATTTATTTTAAATGGATATCTTGTAGGTATATTGTAGTAAGGGCGTATAGTTTTGCTTGAAATATTTCGTATTCAGAATGGAAGTTTACCATGCGTCATAAAAAAAATGTACGTTACCATTTGGTCAGTTATTATTCGAAAAACATGTTATGTTCATATTTTATTGATAATCAAGTTTCGGTTGTATAGGTTTACCAATAAATATTTTTTTCCAGGTAAAAAATAATTTTTAGAAAAACTATCGAGTAATATTGTAAAAACTCTAAATGCGATGCTACTTATCTTTACCACCTTAAATAATTAACACATTGTCAACACGAGACCAAGGCAGGTTTTATTTATAGTTAAACCAAGCAGAACATTCTTGGGGTGGATACAGTACAACAGCGTTGACAGCTAAACCTCTCTCAATCAAAATGATCCCCCCGAGTTCTCTCTGTCCCCAGGGGGGCACTTGAACAAATTGTCCTTTTTACTGGCACCCATTGTGGTTTACCTAAAGAGACTAAGTTACACAATTCGTTGTATGTAAGGGTGGGTTGACAAAGTCCGCGGGTGAGCGCGCCGAGGTGACAAAATAGCAGCCCTCTCGTCTGACTGATTCTTATAAATTATCAGTGCTTGTTAACGACCTTATCAGCCATTTCGGTTTGACAAGCTGATGAAACGGGTGGTCCGTACAAACAAAGCTGTACAATGTGAAGTCGGCGTCTTTGAACGTGGCACAATAGGAGGTAGTTCTCCTAACTGCCTAATATACTTACATATCCTTGACAAAACAAACACAGTTTACACGACCACTACTTAATGACCCGTCATCTGGAAAAGCTTGACCGTTTCCGTTCGAGTGTTTAGAGCTCTCAAGAGGTGAGTTTATTTCAAAAACATTTGTTTCTTTAGTCCTAAACTGTAACCAACAACCCTACGCGTCCGCTATGAAAACCAATAAGGGAAGTTATTGAAACGTTGTTAATTCAAACCAGTAGCGAAGCGATTAAGGATATTGGGGGTTGACCACCTCCAGAAGGAATATAAAATTTCCTGCTAATCTTTATCGACAAAAATATTATTTTCAATTAGCCATTTTTATAAAATAAATTTATACCAATTTCAAACTCATAAACAATTTAAATACAAGGGTAAATTCGAAATAGTTTACCTATAAAAAAATTTGACAGTAAAATGAGAACTATTAATAGGTATACATATACAGTGTTCAAAAAGACTCCGATATGGTTAGCTTTGACGATGGCTATATATTTTACAAAAAGTGGCAAAGTACGCCTATATCAACAAGGTGCGACTTGTATCTAACAAAATCGCATTATCGGAGGACGAGACTCTTAAAGAACTCTCAGCCAGTTCGTAGACTAAATCATTCTTTGTCGAATTGTTGTTGTTAAAAATGAACATTTAAAGTTTAGGCCTTTGTTATTTCTTGAAAGGCTTTAACGTTTCTGAATAAATAACACACTGCAAATGTACATAAATACAATATCAGGCGAATACTTTTAAAATTTGTAATTTATGTGAATTATGAAAAAATTTAATTAACTCATTTTTTCAACTTGTATCTGGTTGGGCGTAGAATGGCATTTAATTTTTAACCAACCACCACCGGAAATGTCGGTAAGCCCAGAAGGGTAAAATGTAAGCCATATCTAAGTAACAGAGTCATCATCAGATTTATAACCCTTAAACAGAGTTTTACTACAAACTGAATTCTATGTATGAATATCCTTACTGAAAAAATAAACAAATGAAAAACATACACAAAACTCACAAATTAATCATTTATTGACTCATACGCATTCAATGACAACAGTTGTAAGTTGGAGTTTGTAGTAGCAACACTCACTGATGATGATGACTTTGTCATTGAAACGCGTTTGAGTCAATAAATGATTATTTTTGAGTCTTACGTTCGCCTTCTATTTGTTTTGAAAAAATAATATGTTTACTTTTCTATTTTGTTGCTAGAGTTACTACATTGTTTTAAGGGTTTGTTTTATTTCTACAGGTGTATGGTTTAAACGTACAAGAGAACTATTACAAAGGAGAGAAACACAGAGAGTGACACTTCCTCGTAGTCAACTGGACTTACTGAGAAAGGCAAAGTGCGAAGAAAGCCGTCAACATTGCCAGAATATTTTGTTTTATAATTCTTATCATAATTATTTGACAAACTTCATTCTCGCGATGTTCCAAAGAATACTTTGAGATATTCAGAACATGAAAGTATGAGTAGATCCATCATTAAATGATGATTACTGTATGAGTAGGTTATTCGTTAAATGTAGATTACTGTGTGAGTAGGTTCTTCGTTATATGTAGATTACAGTGTGAGTAGGTTCTTCATTAAATGTATATAACTGTGTGAGTAGATTTAATGAATTTAAAAGTAGATTACTGTGTGAGTAGGTTCTTCGTTATATGTAGATTACAGTGTGAGTAGGTTCTTCATTAAATGTATATCACTGTGTGAGTAGATTTAATGAATTTAAAAGTAGATTACTGTGTGAGTAGGTTCTTCGTTATATGTAGATTACAGTGTGAGTAGGTTCTTCATTAAATGTATATCACTGTGTGAGTAGATTTAATGAATTTAAAAGTAGATTACTGTGTGAGTAGATTCTTCGTTAAATGTATATCACTGTGTGAGTAGATTTAATGAATTTAAAAGTAGATTACTGTGTGAGTAGGTTCTTCGTTATATGTAGATTACAGTGTGAGTAGGTTCTTCATTAAATGTATATCACTGTGTGAGTAGATTTAATGAATTTAAAAGTAGATTACTGTGTGAGTAGGTTCTTCGTTATATGTAGATTACAGTGTGAGTAGGTTCTTCGTTAAATGTATATCACTGTGTGAGTAGATTTAATGAATTTAAAAGTAGATTACTGTGTGAGTAGGTTCTTCGTTATATGTAGATTACAGTGTGAGTAGGTTCTTCATTAAATGTATATCACTGTGTGAGTAGATTTAATGAATTTAAAAGTAGATTACAGTGTGAGTAGATTCTTCATTAAATGTATATCACTGTGTGAGTAGATTTAATGAATTTAAAAGTAGATTACTGTGTGAGTAGGTTCTTCGTTATATGTAGATTACAGTGTGAGTAGGTTCTTCATTAAATGTATATCACTGTGTGAGTAGATTTAATGAATTTAAAAGTAGATTACTGTGTGAGTAGGTTCTTCGTTATATGTAGATTACAGTGTGAGTAGGTTCTTCATTAAATGTATATCACTGTGTGAGTAGATTTAATGAATTTAAAAGTAGATTACTGTGTGAGTAGATTCTTCGTTAAATGTATATCACTGTGTGAGTAGATTTAATGAATTTAAAAGTAGATTACTGTGTGAGTAGGTTCTTCGTTATATGTAGATTACAGTGTGAGTAGGTTCTTCATTAAATGTATATCACTGTGTGAGTAGATTTAATGAATTTAAAAGTAGATTACAGTGTGAGTAGATTCTTCATTAAATGTATATCACTGTGTGAGTAGATTTAATGAATTTAAAAGTAGATTACTGTGTGAGTAGGTTCTTCGTTATATGTAGATTACAGTGTGAGTAGGTTCTTCATTAAATGTATATCACTGTGTGAGTAGATTTAATGAATTTAAAAGTAGATTACTGTGTGAGTAGGTTCTTCCTTATATGTAGATTACAGAGTGAGTAGATTCTTCGTTATATGTAGATTACGGTGTGAGTAGATTCTTCATTAAATGTATATCACTGTGTGAGTAGATTTAATGAATTTAAAAGTAGATTACTGTATGAGTAAGTTATTCGTTAAATGTAGATCACTGTGTGAGTAGATTCTTCATTATATGTAGATTACGGTGTGAGTAGATTCTTCATTAAATGTATATCACTGTGTGAGTAGATTTAATGAATTTAAAAGTAGATTACTGTGTGAGTAGATTCTTCGTTATAAGTAGATTACAGTGTGAGTAGATTCTTCATTAAATGTAGGTCTATATCACTGTGTGAGTAGTTTCTTCATTAAATGTAGATCAATGCGTGAGTAGATTTAATGGATTTATAGTCTATATGGATTAGTGTGTGAGTAGATTCTTTAACAAATTCGGAATAGAAAATTTAATGAAGAACCTAGATGCATATTAATCCAAATTTAATGAAGAACCTAGATGCATATTAATCCAAATTTAATGAAGAACCTAGATGCATATTAATCCAAATTTAATGAAGAACCTAGATGCATATTAATCCAAATTTAATGAAGAACCTAGATGCATATTAATCCAAATTTAATGAAGAACCTAGATGCATATTAATCCAAATTTAATGAAGAACCTAGATGCATATTAAACTAAATTTAATAACGAACCTAAACGCACAGTAAACTAAATTTAATGAAGAACCTAAACACACATTAAACTAAATTTAATGAAGAGCCTAAACGCATAGTAAGCTAAATTAAGTGAAGAACCTAAACGCACAGTAAACTAAACTTAATGAAGGAGCTAAACGCACAGTAAACTAAATTTAATGGAGAACCTAAACGCACAGTAAACTAAATTAAGTGAAGAGCCTTGACGAATAGTAAACTACACTTAATGGAGAACCTAAACGCACAGTAAACTATACTTAATGAACGAGCTAAACGCACAGTAAACTAAATTAAGTGAAGAGCCTAGACGAATAGTAAACTACAATTAATGGAGAACGCACAGTAAACTAAATTTAATGAAGAACCTAAACACACATTAAACTAAATTTAATGAAGAACCTAAACGCACAGTAAGCTAAATTAAGTGAAGAACCTAAACGCACAGTAAACTAAACTTAATGAAGGAGCTAAACGCACAGTAAACTAAATTTAATGGAGAACCTAAACGCACAGTAAACTAAATTAAGTGAAGAGCCTTGACGAATAGTAAACTACACTTAATGGAGAACCTAAACGCACAGTAAACTATACTTAATGAACGAGCTAAACGCACAGTAAACTAAATTTAATGGAGAACCTAAACGCACAGTAAACTAAATTAAGTGAAGAGCCTTGACGAATAGTAAACTACACTTAATGGAGAACCTAAACGCACAGTAAACTATACTTAATGAACGAGCTAAACGCAACAGTAAACTAAATTAAGCGAAGAGCCTAGACGAATAGTAAACTGCAATTAATGGAGAACGCACAGTAAACTAAATTTAATGAAGAACCTAAACGCACAGTAAACTAAATTTAATAAAGAACCTAAACGCACAGTAAACTAAATTTAATGAAGAACCTAAACTCACATTAAACTAAATTTAATGAAGAACCTAAACGCACAGTAAGCTAAATTAAGTGAAGAGCCTAGACGAATAGTAAACTACACTTAATGGAGAACCTAGACGCACTGTAAACTAAATTTAATGAAGAACCTAAACGCACAGTAAACTAAATTTAATAACGAACCTAAACTCACATTAAACTAAATTTAATGAAGAACCTAAACGCACAGTAAGCTAAATTAAGTGAAGAGCCTAGACGAATAGTAAACTACACTTAATGGAGAACCTAGACGCACTGTAAACTAAATTTAATGAAGAACCTAAACGCACAGTAAACTAAATTTAATAACGAACCTAAACTCACATTAAACTAAATTTAATGAAGAACCTAAACGCACAGTAAACTAAATTTAATGAAGAACCTAAACGCACAGTAAACTAAATTTAATGAAGAACCTAAACGCACAGTAAACTAAATTTAATGAAGAACCTAAACGCACAGTAAACTAAATTTAATGAAGAACATACAAAACAGTAAATTATATTCACTGAAGTACCTGAAAGCATAGTTACTGCATTTATTAAAAAATCTACTCACATAATAACATGTGTTTAATGAAGAACCTACATCCACACTTATTTAAATTTATTGCAATTTATTGCTGACCTAAACGCACAGTAAATTATTGGCCTATGTTTCTTCAGCATATGCATTTATGCGTGACAAGTTTTCACACATTTTTATTTTATTTTATTTTTTTTTGTACTAAATATAATTTATAACAAAATAAATGTGTAATTATAATTCTCTATATACGAAGCCAATCAGTGAACGTTCTTTAACAAAATTTTATTAAAAGCTATCTAGAACTTCCCCCCATAATATAGTCAACATCGCCTTCGGGCAAGTCAATTCCATATCCCTGGACATTGCAAATGCCAGATTTCAACTCTTTGTGTCTAATTCCGTCCTTTGGGCCTTTGGTATTGTAATTATTATTGGCAGTTTCTTATTGGGGAGGGGGACTACAATAGTGTCACAACTAGGGTACGGTCACGCTTTGTGAACCCATCACAACATAATCACAACAATATACAAACAACAGAGTTCGTCTGTGAGAAAATATTTGTACGGCCCCTCTTCCCGAGGGCACAATACAATATTAGTAGCCTATGTTACGGGGCTGGGGTGAAGGTGGCAGACTAGATAATAAGGCAGATTGTATTGTACACCATATGAAAAGATATTAAGCGCCTGAGGGGTTACACCTTTAGATTACTTCAAGACTATGGAATGTCGGAGCGTGCCGTAGATTTGTCTTCTTGATTTTTTTGTTCGTTTTATTGCGAAAAATTAAGCCTACGTATATTAATTACGTAAATTTTTTTAGCGTTGTACAATGAGAGGAAGTACTAGAAACAGCATCAGGAAAAAACAGGTTAGAAAAATGAATATAAAGAGAAGTTAATTATGTGAGAAATCGTACGACTCGCAATGGACTGCATAAATAGAGGAGTAAGACAGTTGTATGCGAAACATATTGAACCAGAAAGAAGAGTTTTTAATCTTCCGGGATGAACGACAATAACGAAAATTTACAAAATATTAATCAATAACAATAATCGAGCGTAAATATATAACGTATTATATTAACGAAATTATGCATTAAGGATTTTCAAATTGAAAATAATAAACCCATATGGTACAGCTTTGGAACAAAATTTTTTGTTTTTAAAAAAAAACATAACAGGTGTAAAACTGACGGCGGAAGAATATTTCCTAATAATATTATTTATAAAATAAAATTATATAAGTCGGTAACAGTTTAGCGTAACCTTACTAAAATCTTTAACATTTAAATCTTTCTTACATATTTATAGTAGGCCTACATTATAATGTCCTATAAAAACATAAAACTCGTGCAATACAGAATGTACCTTATTTATTATATTAAATTACCATTTTTAAATTTTAATCTTACGTTTTATGATCTACAACATTTTTAAATTTTACTTTTGTATATTAATAGCTAAGTCTCAGTAAATTAACTAAATTAACAAATTTTGCTTAAGTAATTCACAAATGTGTGTATTAAATAATTATTAGGACGTAATTAAGTAGTTATTTGTAGTTAATATTAACCGTTAACGTATTAGAAAATAATATAATATAGCTTCGACATTCAATTCCTTCTATTAGCTTACAGTCTCCTTACATATCTGTACAAATTTTCAATCGTTAATAAAATACATTTTTATTCATCCAATCACGATCAAATTCATTTTCCAGCCTGTAGTCGGTAAAATGTTATGTTAACACAGTTTTGTCACATATTTATTCAATAATTAAATTACAAAAAATTGGGGGGTCTAGGTCGGATTCGAACTGAGTATCTTCGTGTTCAAAGCGTTTTCGGCACTGAGCCAACTTTCCCATAGCTACAAGTTTATTTCTCAAAGAAGTATATGAATTTTTGTTTGCTCCCATCTGGTTGTCGTCGAAACCTCAATTGCACAACCTTAAGTTGTTGCTATGATTACCACACAATATCATAAATAATGCCCTATGATTATAAATTAATGAAAAGAATAAAATAAACAAACAAACTGGATTAACGGTATCGAACCTTGCTTCACAAACGGACAATGCGAAAGGAAAGCGAAAAGAAACTACAACACAATGCAAGCAAAAAAAAAAATAATAATAATAAATAGTAACAAACAAAAATAATAGCCCAGCCCATACATAGAAAGGAAAATGGAAAATTGCAAGGAAATTCGCTTTCTATTTACTACTTAATATTGTTTTTCTGACACATATTTATATCAATTGTAATTATAAAATTTAAAAAAACTAAAATAACATTTTCTTTGTTGACTAAAGTAGGAATTGACTTTAAAAAAATTACATGACTTATTGTTAATATACGATACAAAAAGTAGCATAACTTACGAGTAGTCTAAGAAAAACAGCTGGTGTATGATATCATACATTATTATATCGTTTATAAGCATATACCCGCCATCTTTTGTATTTGGAAATTGTATTTGAATGACAAATTTCATTGCTCTACTCCCTTTTGTATATACTTTCAAATACTCTCTTTTGTAAATTTCTAAGTGTTTGAGCTACATTCTATCGAATCTCCTGTTTTTTTTATATATTCCTTCAGTTTACACATAAAATAAAATATTACACTTCAAAAAACTATAAAAAGATCTAGGCAAAAAAAAGAAACACAGTAGTAAAGAAAACGGCATAATCATGAGTTACAGACACGCGGGAGAATTCTCACCACGGAAATAGTTTTTATGCTTACTCCGATCGGATGACCAAGAAGATGTTTGGAAGCTGGCCATCGGAATCACAGATTCTAGTCTAGAAAACAGTTTCATAGACAACGGTAAGAAGAAGGGGAGTTACGAGGTTTACTGTTTTCAAATTCATAATTTATAAAAAATACTAAAGACTAGACGTATTGTGGTCCATAATTCATCTGTTCTTAATAAAGAAAGGAAAATGGTGAAATGACTTGGGCAGGTGATGGAATGAAGTAGTTCCACTCTACAAAAAAAACTTATGTAATTAGATGTATAATTGATAACTAAATTCCACCACCATTTCCATGAACTTCCTCTTTTTCCAACTTTAGCATAAGCCTATATATTTCTGAACCACTACACCTTGGGGATTGGTTCTCTCCTATTTTAGGCCCTATATCGTCATTGTGTATAGGAAACCTTTCGCCTTTTCTTCTTGTCTTACCACAAGAAGTAAAATGTTTACTTGCTTAGGAAACTTTTCTATCTTCTTTGATTTTCCATTATTCTTTACTTTAGTTACGTATTTCAGCTTATATTCTTTACAAAGATTGAAGACATTATCTCATCTTCTTTTCCGTAGCTTTCTATTTTACCAGTTTCTTAAATCTCATTTAGTATAACCTTCATCGTCTATTTGCACTCAGTTTTCACAGGTATAGATCTGCAAGCTGATAAAAGGCTGTATAAATATTTTTTACTTAAATAATAATAATATACCCCTCTTTTCTGTGCAATGCATTTCCTATTTTTACATCTTTAAGATATACATTCATTAAGGTTTCTCTTGGATTTTCATTTCATCTTCTGCAGTTTTTTTAGTTATTATTTTTTTTCTTTTATTTCTTCTCCAATATTTTTGTTTCTAATATTCTTATTTTCTGTGTACCTTATTGATTCCTTCTATTTTTGCCTGAATAATGCTTTTATATTCTTCATTTAAAAGGCTGTCGCACATGATATTTATTATTGCATTACAGTATTAAGTTTACTTGCTGTAGTTTTCTTTATTTATTTATTTGTATTCTTGTTTTCTTCGAACGTTCGGGATTTCTATAAAAACATTTCCTGCAGCAATCAAGACATTTTATAGAACGGACGTTTATGATCGAAGTCTTGTAAGTTGTGTTCATGACCTACAAAAGGAAGTAACACGTGATTATTTAAATCCCGATTGGATGCAGCTTGATTTCCCTTTCCGTCTCCTCCCCGGTCTCTTGCAGCCTCTTTGTCACAGGCCTACTGTGAGTGCTACAGGGATAATTTAATTATATTTTAATGTAAACGTTCGGCTTAGTTCTCCATGGAGATAGCTTAATCAGGTCTAATTCTCAAAAAATTGGGAATATGAAAAAACCACCACCATCGTGCCTATAGTAGTGATTTTCCTTGTTACCAACCATTACGATATTCGGAATGAGCGGGGGCTACCGGGAGGGGGGGGGTTCCTGACAAGGCTTCTTTCCTACCAGATTGTTTCATCCATCCCTTAGAGCGACACTTACCGTACTGTTTCATTTCCCTATCTCCTGATTCTCCATGGAAAGATCTTATCAGTTTGGTACATGGTCAATCCTGTTTCATTCACTCGCGTTAGGGATATTAACCGGATGCGCGTGTGAGACGAAGGCAGCTCGCTAGAAGTTGGCTGCCACGAGGGCTGCAGACCCGGATGAAAAGGATTTCTGCATGATTTACCTCGAGGTTTTCCTGGCAGAGCTTCTTTCTTGCAAATTTTTTTCTTAGAGCGACACTTACAGTACTATTTCATTTTATTATATTCTGATTTTCATGGAAAGAACTTATCAGCTTGGTACATGGGCATTCAATACAGGGGAGGGATGTTCGGGGTCCCAGACCTAAGGGTCCAATAGGCTAACATGAGAGAAAAAAGTTAATTTTCAGTTGGAAAAATTGCCAACACAATTGAAATCTTATTTCCGCCTAATTAATACATTTCGCACAAAATGGATTTGTAAAAACATTTGAGTAACAGTAAAATATACAGGGTATTTCAGGAGGAATCTCCCATACAGCACAAGCTTACTCCCCTCACCAAAATAATATGGGTCTGGATATTCTTCATTGGCGAGTTACAAGGGTCAAAGATTTCGCCTAAAATTAGCTCCCTCGGTGAAATTAACTCATACTGAATATTTTAGGGCGTTAATTGTGTTTGTTAATTAGATAAGTTTTATGTAAAATGAGCTGACAAATCGTATAAAACCTGTCCCAGAACTCTATCTCCAATAGTTTAGGAGAAAGCTGGGGTAAAACAAAAAAGGAAAGGGACAAAAATATACTTGTTTGCGTTTGGACTACAATAATTCCGTTAAATTGCATATAAATCAAGATTATTTATCAATAAAGTTTGAAGAGAATTTTATTCTAAAAAAATGATGTAAATAAAGTCAATAAAAATGGAATAGTTTTCTTTTAAATTCAATTTTATTAAGGAACACACAAAACTAAAACTTATGAAAATCTCGCATTGCTAACGAACTAGCATGATGATAGAATGTATGCCAATGTCTCTCAAAATAATTTTTTACAAATCGAAAATTTATTTAAACAATCTACAGTACTAATTATAAAATTACTTAATCAACTTTTTTTTTATTATTATTTTGGGAGCGGGTTTAAACTGCCCGAAGCACCGCTACCTTAGATATATTGTACTTACCTCCCTGATCTAGTCAAAGATCCCCTTCCCTCGTACCAGGTTTAGAAGTTTCCTGACTAGTGTTTTACCTTCAGCATCCTCTTCTAGAGCTGTCCCATCACCAAAGAGGTTGAAGCGCCTCTCGGCAAGTGCTTCACATCTATAAATAATGTGTGTGGCGGTCTCCAGTTCTTGCCCGCATAATCTGCACACTGGTTCATTTTTGAAGATACCCGTATTATGCAGATGTTTCCTTAGTTCACAGTGACCCGTGAGTAGACCTGTGGCTATCCTCAATTCCTGCCTAGACAGATAGATGAGACTCTCCTGCAGCCCCAAGGAAGGTTTCCTAAGGGTTAGCTTACTGTGTCTCATTCCTTCAGCCCTGACCCAGTGCTCACAGTGTCTTTCAGTCATCCACCTTCGCACTGCAATCTTGACGATGGATTTGGAAATACCGGCTCCGGTCCAATTAGGGGAGTTGAAGACCCCTCTCTGGCCAGTGCATCTGCGGCTTCATTTCCAAATATTCCCCTATACCCTGGCACCCAACCTATCTTGATTTGATTGTGCCTTGCCAGGGCTTCTAGGTTATTTAGGCACTCCCTGACTATGGCTGAGGTGACCACATCTCCGTTTAGTGCCTTAATTGCTGCCTGAGTGTCAGAGAAAATAGCAATCCGGGTCCTGTGTATTCCCCTTATCGCTATCTCTCCCAGACAGGCATTTATAGCATATATTTCGGCCTGAAAGACAGAGGTATGCCTCCCCAAGGAAAAAACTAGTTTTACCCTTGGGTTTTTACAATACACCCCCGCTCCAGTGCCGAAGTCCATCTTGGAGCCATCTGTGTACCAGATCTGAGCTCCCGATGTTACTGACCCTGACCATTCCATCATAGTTTGGTGGGCCTGGTCAGGTGCAAACGTCCGAGTAAGGTGGTCACTGCCCATCTCCAAGACAGGTTCTTTGACCACGCACTCGATAGTCATATGTCGCTAAACATCTGGGACATTAGCCCAGTTGTTCTAGTTATGCAATCTCCATGCTGGGGTTTGGTGCTCGTGGTTGATTGCTTTCCACCTGTTGCACCTCACCCCTCACAACATCCAAGCCCTGGACGTTAACATGCTCGGCTCGGTTTTGGCCTCCCCTGCGTTGTGTGCCCAGGATTATTGGCCCTCCCGCTGCTCTCGCCCGATCTCTTCGGAGCCGCCTTCTGGCCGCTCCACTCATGCGCTTTCTCCAGGAGAAAGTTTGCTCAACTCTACAACCATTTCACTGGTTTCTGCAGTCGGCAGCTTGGTAACCGCCCCCGCACCCCCAGTGGTGGTTGCCGTTGACACATCTGCTACAGACTCACGGTTTGCCGTCTCATTGGCTCCCGCTGTCTGTGCAGACTGAACATCAATTTGTGTACTTACTTGATCCATTAGCTTCCCAAGTATGGGGGAAAGAACGGTCAACCAGAGCAGAACCCCCACTGCCCTGGCAAGACAACATACAATGAGGTTTTGTCTGGTTCCTCGAGGGGATCGTGTGCTACTGCATTTTATACCCTGCAGCCATTCATCCATCGGCACGATGCCTTCCACCTTGGATTGGGTATTCAGTCACTGACCTTGAAACACACCCCAAGTTCAGGACTTTATTAACTGTTGCTCATGGAGCGAACAGCCTGCTTTACTCTCTTTTGTTACAACTGTGTCGTTAGGGTAGTTTCCCGCCCATACTTCACAGCCGCATTGCCCTCGGTTCACCTGGGAGGTGAGAGTAGCATTGTGAGGACTTAATTCCCAACTACCCCAGTCTCCCCAGTCAGAGCAGTTATTTCTACCACACCCAACCGGTTGACTGACGAGGAGGGATAATTCCTCACCTTTGAACCATTGCCTTGGTCCGGGCCTGCTTATTCAGAAACCTTTCGGAATCCTTATTCACAAGTAACCTACATATCTGTAGGCCGTTCCACTATCCGCCACCCGTGGACCCGCCCAGTTGCTAAGGCAAGCTATCTGGGACTTAATCAACTTACATTGATAATAGTAATACTGCTCAATATGTCCACCTCCATTGTTAATACACACATCAGCCCGACGATTTAAAGAGGTCATTGGATTCTCTAACATTATTGGACTATTTTTTATTTCTCGGGCAGCAATCATGATTCTGTGTAAACGTTCATATACATTATCCGATATTTTAGCATACGCTAATGTCAGAAATCTAAGGGGTTTCATGCCCCATACAAAGAAATCTAAGGGGTTCAAATCGGGGGATCTCTTAAAAGTAAACTATCCCGTTTTTATAGACTTTATTTACATTATAAAACTCTCTACAAAATGTTTTGAACATTTTTCTTTGTCTATAGGCAATTTAACGGAGTTATTGTAGTCCAAACGCAAAAAGGTGTTTTCGAGCCTTATTTTTTTTGCTTTACTCTAAATTTTGCTTAAATTATTGGAGATTATGGAGCTGAATTTCATGTTAAATCTTTGACCCTGTATAACTCGCCAACGACCAATGTCTATATGAACTTTTTTCATTGTTTTGACGAGAGGAATAAGCTTGTGCAGTATGGCAGATTCCTCCCGAAACACCCTGTATTGCAAAATGGGGCCCTGCCTCTTAATATACTGTGTAATGGAAGAGGTTTTTAGATTCTTCTGCTAAAGTATTGGAAGATACATAGCAGGAGTAGCCTCTTGTTAGCCTATATTTTCCTAAGCTCACTAATTTATCAGGCAAATAACTGTTGAGATGATTTAGGAAATTTCCATATTTTTTTTACTCGGGTCTAGGCCCTCAGAACCCTCTCTGGTCTTATGACAGCAATCTTCTAGCGAGCTGCCTTTGTCTCACATGAGGATACGTTTAGTAATCGCCCAAGTACCAAGGTGACAAGATCTTCCCCTAGAAAACCAGGAGATAGTAAGATGAAATAGTACGGTAAGTCTCGCGCTAAGAGCGGGATGAAAAACTTGGCAAGAAAGAAACCCACAGATCAAGCCGGAATCGTGGGACTACGATATCCTTATGCTAAGAGAAAATAAGGGGAAATTCCTTGCAAATACCTTGTTAGTGAGGATATGGCAGGCAACTCTTCTTCCTGCTCGAAATTTATTTGATAAGCAAGGCAAAATTAATACATCTGTTGGGGGAAGTTGCCATGTAGGCTATCTATTATACTAGTAGGCTCTACCATCTAATTTACAAAATATTTACTAATTTTAATTTCACCAAGGAATTCTACAAATTACAAATCAATTTGGTTTTGACTAAAAGCTAAAACACTATGAGAGTGTAAATAATATATTTGCAACTTTTGAAATAAAGAAATATAAAAATATCAATGGCTTTAAATTTCTTATAAATACAAATTCTATTAAAATTATGATTTTGTTAAATATATATTTTCAAATATCTAAACTCTATAATTGTAAAGAAATTTTAAAAACTTACGTACAAAATAGATGAAAAACAAGTTGGTAAGTTTTTATGTGGTAGGCCTAAGTTGTTCTAAAACGCACATCTGTAACAAAAAAATTTAAAGTAGTTTAGTAATTGGATGTTATCCCAATTTATTCATTTAACATTAGGCCTATATCTTTATGCTAATCATTTTTGATGGAATGGAAAAGTGTTTGCAGTTTTTGTGTTGTACATCTTGAGGTTTTTGTAGAAATTACACTTGTTTGTATTCGCTTGGCAAAAAACCACTACTTACTGATTTATTCAGCAGTCGCGTTTCAATGCTGTGAATTACTGACAAGACTGTTTGTCAGGTGTGTTCTGTTTGTGTGTGCCACAGACTTACACCAACACAGCACACCTGAGCAATACTTCTCAGTAATTCACAGCATTGAAAAAGCGCTGACCTACCTCGAAACGCGTCTGCTGAATAAATCAGTAAGTAGTGATTTTTTGCCAAGATAATACAAACAAGTGAAAAAATATTGTTTAAAATTAAATATCTACGCTAAAACAAAAAAATTGTTATATAATTAATACAATATGCTTATTGATATGTAAATAACATTGTTTACATATTATTCTCATAGAGTGTAGGCATACACTGTTTAAAGTAACTGTGCTACAGTAAACTTGTTCCTACTAAAAGATATTTCCAATTAATGTAGAAAAATTGCTTATAATAATTATATACTTTCATACAAGTTGTTTTGTTTCACTAAAATTTTCTTATACTACTTTTGATACCATTTTATAGCTAGTTTATACAAAAAGTCATTTTTAAACCAGTCTGATGCTCTCTTCCGGTTCTTGATGCAACTACGTACTGAATGCATAGTTTGAGTTCTTCACACCAGATGTCAGGAAAGTACAATGAACATCAAAAACACATTGTTTGGTTGTCTTTATGAATAAAATTTTAATAAAAATGCTCATAAAGGAATTTAAACTTGACCTTATCTGTTTTTTAAACTTTAAAAAGACGTTTTCAAGCCTCTCTATATATAATTGCCTTATTCATCCTTGACCTTTATTTATAATTCACTATTAATTTAATTAAAAAACTATTTTCCTTCAATAAGCATAGATTGTATTCCAAGAAATTTTCCAAATTTAAATGAGCTATTTGCTATTTTTTCCTTGTTAATGTCAAACGTAAAAAAAATAATATTACATATAAATATTGTTTAATTTTATTTTATTTGTTTGTATTTTGATTGTGGATAGAAGGGCTCTAGCCCAGATGCAGCGACTCCAATTAATAGTAAAACTTATCAGTTAAATTACATGGTTTTAATGAGGTGTACACTCACAAAATTTTGTTACACAAAAACACGGTTGATGTGTGTCAAAGAAACCTTATTTATTAAAAATTTGGCAACATTTTAAAGACTAAATTGTCATCCTCATTCAGGCCTGATCTCCTCCTTTGTACTATTTTCAAACCTACTAGAAACACAAGACAACTTCTCTTCTACATTTTCAATTAATTCAAACATAGAACGTCTGTCTAGCTGTCTACAAAGAAATAATTAATTCTTTTGATTTTTACATGGTTTTAGTTGTTTTTTTTAACAAACTAAATTAATTTTAAAAATACTTCACTAGTATTTCCTTAACTCTCCAAAAGTGAGTGGGTTAGCTTTGTAAAAGTAACAAATGTTTTGAAACGTGTCAGCAAGTAAGCAATTACGTATTCACTTAGTTAGGTATTTTTAAAATTAGTTTAATCAGTGAATTCAAGATGATTACATCAAAGCAACTTCAAACTAAAATAATTTACATTTCTCAAATAATTAGTAAAATTACTACTACTATCCAATTAAGAATTTTTCTAAAGAGAAACAAGTTTAAAACCTTTTTATACCAATTGCACTATTTCTTTCTACATTTTATACACACCTTGTAATTATTGCAAATTACACACCTTGCAAATTTCATTTTTTTATATTTGGGTTTAGATAAGAGATATTTGAATGACTACAAATTTCATTTTGTATATTAGGGTTTAGATAAGAGGTATTTGCAAGGCTGCAAATTTCATTTTGTATATTTGGGTTTAGGTAAGAGGCATTTTTATGGCTGCAAATTTCATTTTGTATATTTGGGGTAGATAAGAGGTGTTTTTATGGCTGCAAATTTCATTTTGTATATTTGGTCTTGAATAGGAGGTATTTTTATGATAGTTAAGAACATGATTAACTTAATAAATTATTAATGACCAGCTCTGTATCTTATTAAGGCTCGTAAATTTCCATCTTTATTCAGAGGCTACTCAATTTCTAAAGGACAGCGTTAATATCTCCTCTTACAGGTGTTATTTTCTTCACAGAAAATAACGGTTTCTATGTTTGGAATTAGCACAGCCGTTTTCATCTTTTTTTTGTTACCAGTAAGGGTTGCTACATCCAAAGCTCTTCCATCAGTTTCTTGAAGTTTTCCGCTGATATTACTGAAGCCTCATGGTAGGATATTTAAGAGAGATAATTGAACTAATGAACTATTTCTGTATGTTCAAAATGTTTTCTTATGTCGTTTAGTGGGATTCTAATCATTGTGTAGAAAAGGGAGCATTAGCCTATATCCTAAGCAAGCCTTAGTAATTAGAACTGTAAAAGTAGTTATCATAAATATTATGAAAGCACCCTAGAAACTGAATAGTCTTATTAAAAACTGTTGCAGTGTTGCCGAATGTTATGAAATTCATCTACGTTAAAAACGCTAACTACAGTTAAGGAATTTTACTCTTGCGTAAAAATCTGACTCCATCACAAAATACAACCTCATTTTCTCATTTAAAGATAGATTTAACCCTCATTCGGAATGTAGCACAAATTCATTAAAATACTTTCTATTCCAATGTCAAAGATGAGCCAAAAAGTTATACAGCAGACCTATTTCGATTCATAGTCCTATACTTGACATAACTAGACTTTTAAGTAAAGCAGTTTAGGATATATTGTTGGGTAGAGTGGGAAAGTTTATATTAGCAAAAACTACTATGGTGGGAAATAGATATCTGTGTCAAGACAGATGATTTTTATACTTAGCTACTTATTAATCACAGATTAACTGAAATGATATCAAATCCAAGCACTACAGAATAACAAGGGTGGCTCCAGGATAAACTATGGGGGGTGGGGGTAGTATACCATAATGGCAGAAAACATTGGGTGGAAAACTTTGAAAAATAATGGCCTGATTATTACATTTTAAGCTATTCTTGTACATAAAAATCACAGGTACGTTGGTAATTTTTTCATCAAAACATTAACTTTGTTTGATCAACCGGTTTGGTCTGATGAGGAAGACGTGGAGTCGTAGTACACAGACTGTTAATATAGCAGAGCTACGGAACTAGTGCGCGACTTGTAATATGGCAGTGTTGTTTATGCTAGGTGGAACTACCTAAGTTAGATGAATTTCTATGCCTAACATTACATAAATTTAAAAGCAATGTACATTGATTTAAAATAAAAGTCAAATGTAAAATATATTTTTATAAGTCAACTTTGATCAATTTAAATGTAATCGGAATATGTAAATATTTCTAAAAAATAATATTACCCAAATTCACTTCTAATATTCCAATTTTTTTCAAACAAAAAACACTTCCAACAATAAAACAGTTTGCAATCCTATGCTAATCAATAACCGGTCGCATTTATTGTAAAAGTTAAATTAAAATTACTGGGTAAACTTTCCCTCTCCTTACACTGTTTTTGCAAGTCAAGAGTAGGCATATCAAGTTTTACTTCCTCTTTTTTTCAAGAGGTTGAAAATAAAAGCAAATGTTAATTTAACTTTTAATAATACACTCCTTCATTGTGAACAAACAAAACACAAGCATGCTAAAGTTTTATTATATATCCGAACTATTAATTGATTAAAATTTCACATATACAATAATGTAATTATTTACAGGTGTTCCCTACTATAATAGATAACAATATTACAACATGTGACAGTTCTTTTCATCAAATTTCTGTTTTTGACTTCGGCAGTCAACCAAACAGCTAGCTTCATCAACCGCTTGTCAATTTAGCCTCCTCATCATTTTGTACTCTCCACATGAAGTCTTCCTACCCAAGCTAAAATAACAGAATCAAGTCCTGCAGCTTTTAGAATACACAGGCCAATTTTTAAGATAATCGACCCTAATTGTTAGCAATAGATATTTGTAAATATAAATACATGTTATACTTAATTGTAGTCTATTGAAGCTGTGCTTCATTAGCTTTGTCCCACCACTCGCCACTATACTTTAAAGAATTCTTTTCTATTTCTTTGTATTTTATCTCTGAGTTTAATAACATTTGAAGTTAATAAACCTAGATAGACTGAACTGTGAATCTAATATAGTATTTATGTATGAACTGCATATGGTTGTTTTGAGGTTATATTGAAATAGGTTTTTTGTTCAAACAAATTCTCAGAAATCATAGTGATTACCATATATATTACTTATAGTGATAATTTTCATTTCTGTATTTCTGACTGGAAAAGATGTCAAAACAAACCTAGATTTTATTGAGTCCAGTGTTTTATGAACTTCCAAGCAACACTTTCTGTGAGTGAGGTTTGCAGAATACTTCAACAACCTTATTATATTTCGTGGGAAATGTCTTTCATATGTATGCATTAATATAAATGGGATACAGGTCCAATTGCACTACCTGGACTGAACTACTCAGATGTAGGTTCTATTGGACATAGTAAGAAATAGAAGGTTCTATTGGTCCAGAGTAGTTCTCTTGTAAGCGGTACAAGTTTACCAAATATTAGAATAAAACTTTCACCAGTAAAGGCTCAAGAGTTGATAGGTATTTAAATAACTAAAGAAATATTATTCTTAAGTACAAAAGAAAAGATGTATTAATATTTGATTATCACTACTTGGAATATTAACCTAGAATAAATAACAATTTTGTTAATGAGTTTGTTTTATTTAGTTATCCTAGCAAAGTGATATTTGAAAATGAAACAAATGATCTTTTAAATTGCAATAACATTAAATCAACACAATTCTCTGAAGGTAATTTTTTAAATCAAATTTAATGGACTAATTTATAATTCATTAAGGTTCAGCAACTTTAGATTAATTAGGTGAACAACCACCACCGAAGTCTAGAACACAGTCAAAATAAAACCATATGGTTTAAATTCTTGTGTTTTTGCAGTTATTAGTGGTGATATGCTATAGAAATAACTCACAAAAAGTGCAAAGTGCATATATACATATATACACACACACACACACGCATGTGGGTTATATATATAACCATGAAATGCATTATAGAAATTATTTGTTGAAACAAATTACAGTCGAAATCTTTACAACGAACTTTTAAATAATGAAATCCTCCAAGTAACGAATTTTTATGGCGTCCCTTGACATTAAAAAAAAAAATTAGTATTATAATATGCCCCACGTTACGAATTTTGTACTTCTCAATAATGAAATATTCTCTCCAAAAAAAGGCTGCTCACAAATGTATTTCCAGGAAATTCTTTTTCTTCAGCAGGAAGTGCAGTGAAACCAAGAGGTTGTCAGGTAGTAGGCAATACGATCCATCTAATACTAGATGCAGTACTCTACTATTGTTTACCTCTTGCCCTCAGTTGACTACACGTTAGTAAAAAATGGGTTTGATGAATTCGGCATTTATAGCTACATGTTTTTTCCCACCAATTGGAAACGACTTCTTCTTCACAATAACCTTGCTAGTTTAGTTACTCCATTTCATTCGTGCCATGAGTTTGTCGAGCTTTGGGTTTTCAAGCAGGGGTTTTTCAACATTTTAAAAATACACTGCAACAGCTACAATGATAACAGAAAACAAATTATTTCACCAATTTAAACACTGTACATTTATTTAAACATACATACATACATACATACATACATATATATATATATATATATATATATATATATATATATCATATTTAATATTATATATATTTCTAAAAAATTTAATTATAATTTCAAAAATTATAATTTTTTATTAAAAAGAAATTCATACTCACCTTTTTTCACTGACACTAATTCTTGAATCACAATATTGTTTTCTGATTCTAATAAATTATGAAATATGTATTTCAATAAACCTTAATGTCTATATAAACTTTTTATGAATAATTATTTACAAATAATTAGTTTTTGTGTGGAATGTTTCAAAATCTTCCGCCAACATCCCATAAAGGACATCTGCTATCTAGCCATGAAAATGTGTACTAATATAGCCAATATGTTTTCCGTACACGACTAACTATAACTATACGATGTATATAGTTCATTTAAATACATGTAAACCTAACCACAGCCAATCCCCGTCATGAGACCGTAATATAAATAACTGCACAATGGGCACAGCCCGTCAATGTGTTGTGTTGAAGAAAAATTAAATGTTATAAAAGAGGTTGATGAAGGTATAAAGAAATTAGATGTTTCAACACAATTCGGTATACCTTAGAGTTCACTATTGACTATATTTAAAAATTGCGATCAGATTTTTTAAAAAATAGTTTTATTTAAGTGTAAAGTGCATTCCTTGCGATTTTATACTGCAGTAAGATAAGCTGGGAATATACTTGGCAACACGACTTCTCATTAATGAACATCTCTATATAAACAATTTTTTATCTGGATAATCGATGTTGTTATACAGAAGTTCAACTGTATATATTCAACACCATATTTCCACAGGTAAAATTATGCATTCAAAATTATTACCACATACCAAAACATTTGGAAAAGTTCTAAACCAATTATGAACTAACAATGTTAAGTTAGATCATTGGCTAACCAATGTTGATGAAACACTTGTACAATTTGAATAGAAAAATGTTTGGGACAATTTGTTCTCAGTAAAAGAATGATCCCAATTCAATTAAAAACAATAAAACTGGACCTGTAACAAAATTAATAAAACAATAATATCCTAATTCCTTTAAATCTAAAATGGTTCTACTGCTAAACCTCGATTGGTGAATACAACCAGTATAAAACTATTTTCATGTTACTGTTCATGGGATTTAAACAAATGTTATGACAACATGAACATTAAAATCCTTAAAACTCAAGAAACATTTGTAGTTCTTGCAAACCAATCATTAACCTTTGCACACCTTGCTCATACATAGATTGTAATTTCATTAAATTTTGTATTTGTAATACAAATAAATGTAAAGTAAAAGTTATGAATCTTATAAAAGTGATAGAACTTTAGTAATTATGTGATCATTAAGCTGACTTTAACAATTAAGCATTATATAACATATTTAACAAAGTATTATTAATAATGAAATTTCAAAAGGAAAATGTTTACAATTAATTAGTGTTTTGATATATTATTATTAAAATTATAATTTCAGTGTCAGAAAGCACAGCTCTCTGGAGCTTTATTACTCATGAGAAAGAAGAAATCTTGTAGGAAACTATTATTCACACCTTTTATAGTGATCAAATACCACTTGATGGTAGCAACTTTTGGAGCAATCTCTTTGTTATTTATTATAAACTCAATAATTCCAATTTTCATAATCTATAAACAGAAATAAATTTTAAATAAATAATTTTGTTGAAAAGTTACATTATTTAAAAAACGTTAACTATAAACTAAAATCACCATTACCTTATGAATAATATTAAGTAAAATCCCAGTTAACCATATTTCTTTGTTCAGTTGTTATAGCTTGTATCAAGTTAAAATTTAGTTAGGAAAATTATAGGAGAGGAAAACCTGAAAATAAAATAAACTAAAGATTATAACAGAGTAGGTTTAAATTTATTTAACAATAAATATTTCATTTTCATTTGCATGTGATACAGACAGTTCAAATAGAACAGTGTAAATATTAACAATAATTCTTATATCAGATCCAATTGTGACTTCAAACCATAAATAAGTCTCTCTTTTTCTTTAGTCTGTATTATTGTCAAAAACACACGCACTTACATACACCAAGAATAAAATCAATATCTTAAAAAGTAGTTAAATTAACTGAAACTATTTTTCTTGCCAACAATTTTATGGCAAATATTCTTATTTATTCTGAAATAACTTAGAAAATGCTACAACCAATTAGGCTTCTTAGTAAAAATTATAGTTAGATGCTTATACTAGACCATGAAAATGTAAGATTTTTTATTACAGTTTAAATAATATATAATATACAATTTTATAAAATATTAATTGATTATTGAAGATAATATAATACATTTTAAAGAAACATACATGGATATAAACCATTAAGTGTAATAATATATGTTTGTATATAAGGTGTGATAAATGGAGCAACAAATTAAACAATTTAATATTTTATGAAGAAACTGTGTCTGCTAATAGCTTAAAATTCTTGCTAGCTACATTTGTTGAGTGACAAACAGTTTAGGTACATAAGGAGAAAAACTATGCGAGTCTAAAATTTACCATCTTCAAGTTCAATAATAAACTATATCTCTTCTTTATTAACGAGATATCTTGTTCAGGTCTGTAAACTGAATATAAAAAAATTCTCACTCAATCTCTATTTTTCCTCGGTTAATCTCTCATAACTTAAATATTTTCATTAAGTCATAAAAATTCCAAAACCATAACAATTAAACACAACTTAATATGTATTAGCATAATAAAACTATACATTACCCCTAATATGTTTTATCGCCTGGAAAGGTTTATAGCCGAACTAAAGTTTTCTTAGCTAAAAATAAGAAAACTAAAAAAATTAGAGTTTACATTTTCGTGATAAAATGAGATAAATGGAGCTAATAATGCCCATTAACTATAAAACATTTAAAAAAACAAAGGGCAGTTTCTATTTAATACAATCAACCACTGAAGTAGACATAATGGCAAAGATAAGATTCCCATTCGTCCCCATTTTCCATAATGCCCTGATCCCTTGAAGTAATCTTATCTCTTAAAACTCCTGCTTGAATTTATTCATCCTAGCATTCAACGACATAAAAAACTGTTGGTCAATTCCTACAATACAAAAACTGTATTATAACCTCTTACGACAATATGTTTTCAAAGACGATTTTTAGCTTAGTTCTACAAACAAGACAAATTTATCCAGCCAGACTGGCATTGATTATGAAAGGAATTTTAATTATTTTACAAACCTTAAAGAAACATAATTTCTCCAGATCTGCTAACATGAACATATTTATAAATTTGTCTAAAATGTTTTACATTGAAAAAAAGTTAACCACCACCCACCAAATTGTAAAACGGCCAGTTAATTAATTTAGAATTCTTGATGTTTGCAAGATAAAGGATGAAATTGAGTGTTTACATATGTCCAGTGGACTAGAACGCACGGGATGTACTAAGGTTAATAAGTTAACAGTAACTTTTACAAATTGGACATCGAAAAAATTTTGCTCATTTAAAAAACTAATTTTTATTCAAATTATTTACCATTTAAGTTCATTAATTTGTATCCAAATAAATTTAGTTTAGAGTATTTATTTTCATTGTATTGAAATTTATTGTTATTTTGGTTATTTATTAATAACATTTAGATTATTACTTAAAATTAGTATTTTTGTTTATTTTTAGTAATTTATTAACCAAAACAATAAAGTTAAAATATTGTTCATTTTGCACAGTTTGTTTACATTTAGTTTATTGTTTAGCAACTCTATTAGAATCATAAATAGCCACTATGACTGTATTATAAAAGTGAAAATACTATGCTGTTCTCACATAAAAGCGCTTCTGTTTTTGAGCCTATTAACATATAACAATAAAATAAAATCATTACCTAGCCAATTTTAAACATTTAATTTACATCATAAATCTTCATTTTGTAATAAAATCTATAAAACTTCGGAGACTAAAATCTCAAATGAATGAAGTGAGTCTTTTAAAGAACTGCTGGAATGAACACGGACTATACAAATGGAAGAATTACTTGGATGGGTAGACAGAACGAACACAGCAAGGTTTATGAGGAAGAGAGCAGCAATGAACCTATTACCATCCCTACACATTAATCTAAATACACAATATTATAACAGATTTGTTAAATCTTTGTTAAAAAATTTGTATTGCCAAGTGGAATATGGCACTACAATCAAAAGTTAAAAAAAACATGTTTTTATTAGATTTAAAGTAACCGCATAGTACTTCTAAAGACACATAAAATTGTGTCTCACCATATTTGAAGTCTATATGTTAAGTTACATGAAAAAAACTGGTAATTGAAAACTACACTATAGGTTAAAATTGCTCTTGCCAGTAAAACACCGATTCTCACGATCTCTGTTGTTTCAATTTTAAGGTTAAAGGCACATATAGAACTCTGTTGCTCCAAAGGGACAAAGAGAAATGCTTAAGAGAGAAGTTTTAAGTTCTTTTGGAGGGAGAATCGTGAATTGTCAAAATTAGAGTTGATCTTGTCACACAGACCCACCTTCTTCTGGTGTCTCATTGCTATCCCTAAGTCCAGAATAACTGGAATATACGTTCTCCAATTTCTTCCCAGCGACTTCTATCCCTGTCTCCTCTAGTAAGCAAACTATTGCATACTATACAGGCTCAATGCAATATTTTGATAAAAATATAAGTTTTATTTTAAAATCGTGAATTTGACAACCCCTAAATTTGTCTATCATCCTAATATGGTCTTAGATAAATTTGTTGAACTCCGTATTGTTCAAAGTAGTTTTTCACACTCAAGAAGATTATAATCAGATACTTCAAGATACCAAAACATTTTTATTTCACTGACTTGGGAATTTTATTACACCAGCCCTCCAAATACTAACTCAATTCAGGCTTCAGACTCGAGAGATTAGTTATATAGGACAGTATTTTAAAGGAAGGTCTGTCTTTTTTCACTGGTTTTGATCCATTGTGGTATTGGAGAACAAAGCAACAAACAAAAGCTAAAGGAAGATATCAAAATTTAGTCTTGAATTGGACTTAATACACTCATTCCAGGTTTCCACTTCTTGAAGGACATAATAGTGAATAAAATAAAACACAGAAAGGACTGGATGTTGGCAGAAGGTAGCCTTAGCATCACAAAAACAATAAGTAGAGCTGAATGGCAAACATCGGTGAGTTTAAACTCGCAACTTTGTAACTGTGCAGCAACCTTATTGTTTAGGTTACTCAGAAGAAGCAATCACTGTGAACTCATAATCTGAGTAAACAGGAAATGAAGATAGAGTGGACTTTAATTTCATGTGGAATAAAGGTCAACCAAAGCAATGGAATTCACCAGATTTGTTAGGATCTATCTTTTCACAGAATGATAAATTGTGTAATGGGATGTTAGAAACTTCTAATCAAGGAGAGGTGACTACACAAATATCAGTGACTATAAAAGTTTCAGTATGCTACAAAATACAAACAAATTATTTTCTTGTGCATTATAAATAAGGATAGAGGGATTCCAATTCTTGATTCTTCATTAATTAAGGAGCCGATTCTTGTTTCTTAACTGTTAAAATACGTATGTGATTAATTTATGGAAAATATAATTAATTATCAAATATGTCTTTTTCAAGTATTAGTTGCATTGGATGAACAAACCATTAAAGCAAATGTCTATTTGAGATCAGGAAAATATTATTATTATTTATATCGCAACAACAAAGACAATCGGAAGCATTTCTGGTCTGCCTATCACGCTCTTCTGTCTCACTCTGACTCAGGAGGGCTCGACACACACACTCTCTCTCTCTCTCCTCGTTTCTACTCGCCACTATTCCTCAACCATTTCATACATGTCGAAACAAAACAGAAAGAAAAAGCCGTTTCAATTTCTCCAGTTATACAAACTGAAATGGCTATTACTGAAGTTATATTGTAACTTGAACTGAAGTTCATATTGTAACTTGAACTGAAGTTCATATTGTAATTTTAAATAAATCCTCACTTTTATCCGATATGTTTGTCACCCTTTCAGAAATTCCTATTCATAATTCAAGTTTGAACGTTTTGTGTAGCCTATTACATTAAAACGGAACTTTTACAAGGCTTCTTCATATGACCAAAATGTTAACTAAATTCAGTGTTACAGAATATCATGTAGAACTATATAACTTAATAGAACTTAGAATCAACTAAAGAATCGAGAATCAAAAGGAAAATTTGAGAATTGAAAACGAAATCGGAATTAAAAATTTTAGTCCCATCCCTAATTATATTTCTAAATTTGTTGTAATTATAATATGAATTATAAAAAATGTGTTTAGAAGTAATAGCTAAATATTAAATAGAGGAAATATTGAAAATTTTGATTGATTTACAATAGTATTAAACTGGGAAGCAAATTAACTTTTTAAAATTAAATATTTTTAGTAACTTTTTTAATTGGTTAACAAAATTATAATACACAGTTACATCTATAAGACAAAAATGCAAACAAACAGTATCAGACAATGTGGTTGTTATATATAAAAATAAATATGTCTAAGAATTAAAAAACAACTTTAATTTAACTGCTAATTTTATAGATTAAAAAAAGTACTGAAATGAAAAACTACATAAATTTTAAAACTATTTATTATTATTTTTAATATCAATCACATTCTTGATTACTAACAAGTAAGGTTATACAGTAAATTTTAATCTTTTGGACGGACAAAGAAAGCAATGGCAGGTAAACACTTCTCATAAACTTTTATAATGGATGGGATGCTTGCTATCAGTACTTGATCTAAAAATTACCTCACATTTATTGAATCAAATCATATTAAAAAATAGAATTGAAAATACATACACATGTCTAGATATTTGGTGCAGCACTGTCTTGTATATACTGTTTATTGCAAATTAAAATATTTGCATTAAGTTACTGAGTTTTTACATACAGCGTACAAGAGCAAGTTTTGACAAACTGTAACTTTCAGAACACATCGCTATCTGCTACATCATGCTATATAATTTGTATCAGTAGCATAGTTAGGGTTGAAGAAATTAACATTTGAATTGATGTCTTGTTCGATTTGTTTAACAGAGGAAATAATAGACTTTGGATGCAAAAACTTACAATATTTTGGTAGTAATTTATTAAAAATTTAAAAATGTATACTGTTATACAGTTTTACATATTGTGTGTTATACAGGCATAGCCATTCAAAGTGAACTTTGCAATAGTAATGAAATCAAAAATTAAATTTAAGAGGTCTGTTGAAAAAAAGTCTGAACTTTGAAACTGTACAATGTGAAGTTTGAATTCAGATGCCATGCTACACTAACAGCATTCTTTTGAAATATGGTATTGGAAACATAACATTACAAATATAATCATGTAACAATGAATTCTTTACTTCTACCACACTATGTCCAACTGTGTTACTATATACCTGTATTGAAATACACTTACGAAATATATGCTTAGAACAGATTTTGTGTTTAAAAAAATAGTCTACATTTTTTGAATGTAAAATATAGCACTGCTATAGTAAAACGTGGGGTACATTGCAAAATATACAAGAATAATCACTGAATGTATCAAACTTCATAAAGTAAAGACAGCATTGAAGAATTATTGTACGTCCTAAATGTCTGACAACTTAAAAAAAATATTTTTGTGTGATTTTCATATCAGTTCTTAGATCATTGTTGTTTGTCATGGAATGTGATAGTGTAATAAACCAGTTTCTTTGTTGTGTTTGTGTTAATACTTTAACAAGCCTTACTTTTTCAACAAAAAATAATCTTGAGCAGGATATGTTTTTATATGAACACTGTGTATTACAGCGATGTAAGAAATTCCCAAGTTCTGGCTGTTCAATGAAGTTAAATATTGAACACCATAAATTTCACTGGAATGACCGTTTATTGTTGAAAAATAGAAATAAAAAGAATGAAAGTGCAATGTCAAAAAAGTGCCAAAAAATGTTAGAACATAGTTTGAACGATACGAATTGTTAAAAAAAACTGTGTGACACTTATAAGCCATTGTGCATGAACCAGACCACCTTAATAATGGGGTTTTATAAGTAACCATTACGTCCACATAAAATGTCATGAATAATGATATCCATGAACCCACCACCAAAATAATGAATCTCTGGAGGAAAGTCCGATGTAATATTCTGAGGTAGGTACTATGAAGAGAATTTCATTAGTTTTGAAGATTTTCATAATCATTAGGATATTTTGAATTATGCCAATAAAAATAGTTTATAAGAATATAGTATTTTATTTTTCCTTATAAAGATTTTGCCTGAATAGCCATTCAGTTTATGAAATAACAAGATAGGAGTCTTCTAGTGTGTGCAAATGTATGTGTATGTACAAAGGTTTTCAATGTGTATGAGTCTTACCAATGGATGCTTTAAGGATTCAAAACCCCCTAAATGCCATTTGTGAGAAGCAGCATTAGGATCAATTTGTTAGTAGGTACATACAACACAAGAAAATCTGAGAATCGTATGCGCCCACAACAGCCAATTGCTAAAGAAGTGAAGCAAAAAACAAAGCATGGTTTCATACCTATCAAAGATTTCCGTCATCAAAGGCAATGGAAGTACACAACATGTTTTCTTATGTACCTCATTAGGTTTTCAGCAAATAGAATAAGACATGTGCTACAAGTATTGAAAACCCATGATAACTTTGTTGAAAAAACAGGATAGGACCAAGTCGGCCCAATATCAGCAAGAGAAAAGAACAGTATGAGAAATTTTATAGGATAATTTTATAGAAAAAACTTAAAGTATCAACTGATTATTTGTGTGGAGGCGGCGAAAGTGTTTATGTGCCATGCATAAGAAGGGTTGAAATGTTTTATGTTGTTCAATTTAACTTTTGCTTTCTTACATTTTTCAATGTCTTTAACTTTTTACTGTGTTTTAAATATACCTACACAGGTCTTCATTTATATTTTTTCCACTTATTATAGTAAGAAGCTTTTAGCTGAATATGGATGTTTCCTTTCGTTTGTAATATCTGTATCAACCAAAATGTTACAAGTCCTTAATATTTTACAGAAAAGCCCACAAATGGGAAAATCTGGTAAAATGCACTTTTTTGACAGGCGCGTATCCAGCGACTTGCTTTAGGGGGGGGAATTATATATACACATATATATAATATGTGTGCGTGTGCGCGGGTGCGTGTATGTAAAAACCTGTAACAAAAATGCCTAAAATTTGAAAATATTTATTGATTTAAACTTTTATAAGTATTATTTATTTAACAATATCAAATAAAAATTAAATTCATACTAAAATTAATAGTTCGGAGTAGAACAAACAAACTCAAAAGATTATTTGCAATGAATTTTATTAAACTACGATAACCTCACTTTTTACTCAGGCAAATTAAACTTTTTAATAAATAATTATTCCAGTTTCGATAACACTCATGGCTAGAGAACATTATTAATTTTATAATAAGTATAATAATCAATATAAGTAGTTATTCTTCCAACACGAACAATTCTGGAGTCAACTGCGAATATTACGCTTGCAAAATTACGTATTGAAAATCATATGTTCCAGACTAAGCTTCACTATCTGTTGTTAAAACTTTTAGACGTTTACGAGGGTAGGCCGGGGGAACGAGTCACATTTTCAAATTAAAATTTTATTTCTTATTTACAATAAAAGACGAATTAACTTAGGTAAATTAACTTAAAATTTGAGCGTATTTATAAACATAAACTAGCATTTGATAAGTGATTCTATTTTTGTAATTATTCAAAGAGCATTACAATGTTACAAAATTATTATTATATTTATTACAGTTAGGATTTTATATTTGAGAATATACAATAACTTAATTATCGAAAAAATTCCTAATTTAATAATATATTGTCGATTTTTAACCCAAAGTTCTTGAGGGTTGGGGGGGGTGATCGCCCCATTGCCCCCCTTGGATACGCGCCTGTTTGACATTACATTATTGAGATTTAAATTATTTTCCTAGTTATACGATTTGAAAACTCTTTACCATCTTGATTGAGATCAGTCAGGGATCAATACAAACAATAATTACTTCATTATCTTGAATATTCCACTATAAAGTGGTTTTCTTGGAATATTAAGAACACAGATATGAAAGAATCTGGCAGATAAAACTATATGACAGATATGTACAATTTTGCTTCGCACCTCCTCAACTATGCTAACAGTGATAAAAACAGATACATAGGTATCTGTTAAAACAAAATTACCAAGTTATTAAAACCAAATTTTAATAATGTTAAAATCTTTCATTTTCACTTTCTCAATAGTTAGCAGAGAACTAACTGTATGTGATCATTTAACTGGCTCTATTCACTAACTGATCAAACTGTGCAATATGGCATCTCATTTAGTCTTCAAAGAAAGCTACTAACTCTCGGTTCAGACAAAATTTCAATGGTCCTTTTTTTAAACAGATAAACAGATTTTGTAGTTTTTAAGATTCAGTAGTCCGAAAATATTTGTGATTCTGGAGATACTAACTAGCCTAATACATATTAACACTTATATTACAAATGAATTACTATAAACAGTTAAGTTTACACATGACTTAACTTAATTCTGGTGTACCAATTAGTCTATGTTAATTATAACTTTTATAACTATAAAATGTAAGAGATGTGCAAGTATTTGACTTATCACTTAGTACTTTTACAATTTCAATAGAAAAACATAGGCATGAAATATTTATTGAATCAAAAATGTTAGTTTATGATTTTTGTATATTTCTACTAAGAATAAACATAGAACTCGATACATTCAATAAATTTAAGTAATTAGTGCATCAAAAATATTCATATGGTAAAGAAATAGAATACATTTTGTAAGTCTACATAGAACCATCACTGAAAATCAAAACAAAAATCAGCAGAAAAGGCTAAATGGGAACTTCAGCAGAATATATAAAAGGATACAAGCAAAATACATACATTATATATATATATATATATATATATATATATATATATATATATATATATATATATAATGAAGTTAATATATTACTATTGTAAGTAATTTTATCCACCATTAAGTGCAATGATTTTACCTTTCATTGCACTTTATGGTGGATAAAATTACTTACAATAGTAATATATTAACTTCATAAAGTCAGTGCAACGGAAAAACAATGGATAACGTAAAATATCAAGAATATATATATTGAAGAATATATTTAAATTGATTCTATGTTTAAAAAATCTAAATGGAAACCAACATAAGCTTGTCGAGATTTAAAAGTATACAACTTCAACTAATGAGAGACTTGGAATGTAAAAATTAAATGGTCACAGCTAGTATTTAGGTTTTATTATGAGAACCTACAGAAATTGAAGATAACAACTGATATTGAAAAAACACTGAAAGTTATCATGAATATTTGAAAAAATGCCTTTTTATTGAACGGTTTTGTTGGCTCTCGATGGGGAAATATAACCTTTACTAAAGCCTTTCTTAAACAAACAAATCAATACCACAGTATGTGTGTACCTACTGTTGTGTGTGTATACAACATTTAAAGAAATTAATAAGAAGAGCACAGACCAACTCATATTTTTGAAACACTGCAACAAGCAAAACTCAATACTATCTTACTACTAAGAATATTCTGGTACTTTATCACACAACGCCAACTGCTACCTTATCACAACTAATTCAAAGGCACAATTCACTGATTATAACAGAAAATAAAAATTTTGGTTCTCCTCAAGGTTTTAAATTATGTTATCACTGTTAAAACACCCATCAAATTACTGAAGAATTAGATTTAAATATTCTGTGGCACAGATAAAACCTTAAATACACTTCTTGGACTTTAATTAGTCTTTGAGTTAAATAACTTAACATAAATAAAAAAGTAGTAGGGTAAACAATGTTTTTAATGCGTGAGAGAGACATGAGTGTGAACTTTAGAAATGCGACCCTACTTAGATCCCTCCCAATCCCTCCGATTAAGGAATTTAAGCTCCTATCTTAACAGACAGAAATCAGAAAAAATAGGAGAATCGAACGGCGTTATGCATCACTAGACCGAGGGGCATTTTTTGAAAATGGAGGTAAAAGCACACTCTGGTGGAGAAATATTGAAACGATAGCTGCAAAAATTCCTCAGAGTATTTTAAGCAACAGTTTGTTATTTTAAAAAATTAAAATATATAGTGATTTTTAACAGTGTATGAACTTGGAAGAGCAATATCTTAAAAATCATTTTTCGCAATTGATCTCATGATGCAAAACACTATCCAATTGTAACTCACACGTGTAGGATCACAATCCTGAGATAAACATAATACTTGTCCGGACCATTTCTGTCCTCTTTACCTACAAAAAAATTGTCCAATCTATTTCATTAGCCCAAATGTTTAAAAGAATAAATTTAACTCAGATGTTACTATAAAAAGAGATACTGTTTAGGTCGTTATGATAGCAAGCCTTTATTTTCTATATCCTAACCAAGTAATTAGATATGGACCTAGAGAAATTTTTATCCAAATTATCATTTATTATTTGTTAATATTTTCAAGTTTCTTAATCATAATTAAGTTGGAATTTAAGTAACTAAATTTATGGACAAAAAGCTTTACCAATAACTATACCCCTTGTTTTGTTAACTTCTCTGTTCCTAATGAAGAGGTTACATCTATCATGACACCTGTCAGAAAAATAATAATAATATCACATCTATATACATAAGGTCTTAAATATGTCACCTACTTTATATAAATTTTCACACATTTAGAGTTAACTTTTATCTTCAGATGACGGATGTTCCTATCACCTTAAAAACAATCTTGAGTATTTAATAAAAGTGACTTTGTACACAACTCAAATAGAAAAGCCTTTACTCACACATCTCTATGAATATCTCTATAAATATATTCCTTCACAGCAAGTGCCGTAGAAGTTATTAAAATTTTTAAATACGGCAATAATATAGTTTTATTACTTTTAATACAATATTTGATTTATATTTATTAAAAATTATTTATATATAATATGTTAGATGTATAATAGATATTTATTTAGAAAAGTAATCTTTATAAAATAAACATTATTATAAAAACACGTTGTTAAAGTGTAGGCTGAGAAGCAAAATTTACACAAAAACTATGCAGTGCAACACGAAATATAATGTATAAAAACTAGTAAACATTTTACAATAGAATTTCATTAACTATTTACGAATATGTACATACAAATTACCAACAATAATAAACTTGGTGTAATAGAAGAGTGATTTACTTCTCAGTTTCTAATAAAAACAGTCAGTTGTATATATACAATATGATTATATAAACAAAACATTTACAATTTGTTGCTTTGGGGACCAAAAGCAATCACCCTGTTTACTTATATTTGTTGATAATTTTTTTACAATTTAAAATTTTTATTTTTTAAAAAAGCCACAACAAATTGTTTTTTTATTTATTAAAATTAATTTTGTGTAGATGTGCAGTCCTCACAAAAACAAAAGGGAATGCAGAGAAGTATTTGGTATTTGGTAGGTTGATTCATTCAATCTTTTGCTGGGTTCTGAAATAAATATCTTGTTATACATTGTTGTTACAACTAAGATCAATATATTCCTGCACACAACTAAAAACATAGTGAAAAGAATATTAAATGAATACAAAACTTATTGCTGAACCATATTTTTCTTGAACTTCATTAATTTAAGAAACAGTAATGGTTTCAGTTTTATTGAATAAGTTTTGGAGCGATGATTGTGACTTTTTGTCTATTTAACAGGGTTACAAACTTACTTAGTCCACACCAGCAAAGCCTTGCGAGCCTTCAATTGCTTTTATAAGTTTCTCTCTCAACTGCTGGTAACTTTCGTAAGGTGGAAGGTCTAGTCTGTTGAAACTGTAAAAGAGTAGAACTTGAGCAGATCTGATAAGGGTTTAATTAAATAGAACTAAAATTATATAACAATATTACAGGAACATTAAGTGTTCAGGTTTTTGTAGTAGTAAATTTATTTGAAGATAGTATTTTCACTGCAGAAGCTATATACACTACAGAATTACTTAAGTTAAGCAAAAGATCTGAATAAAAAAACAAAGATTAAAAAAAATAATTATGAGGAAAGTTCTACATAAAAAGGTTTTAGAGGAACGTTTTAACCATAAGAACATGGAAACTTTTATTCTGTAATTAAAATTATTTTAGACATTTTGAAATTTAAAAAAAACTATAAAACACTCTCTATGATCACTAATTGGAATCTACTAGAAACAAATGGTTACTCAAAACTTATTGAACCAGGTCAATTATTACAAAAGAATCACAAGAGTAATAACTGGCAAAATAGACAAAAACAATATAATAACAATAATGATGTATTATAACAATTGAGTTATTTTTTTTTACAAAGAAGACCTAAAATTTATAAACTATTAGCAGAGTACCTGTCCTTCGTACGCGGTTGACAAGGCGAGTGGGGCGGTGCCTTGACGGAATTTCTAAATAAAAATAGACCAATGTGTTAACCCGGGACCCTAAGAATGTCCATGTAAAATTTTACGTATTTATTTCCCGTTCCCATTTTAGGAGAAAAATTATACCGGGCGACACAGAAAGTCATCAGGGATACAGAAAGATAATAATGAAAATTCTTGTTCAAGAAAAAAATACCATTTTTATCAAATTAAAAACGGGTAAAAAATTTAGTGCGGTGTAGTAAGAAGTACTATGTCCGTGTATCAACGGAGCACTGTACTACGTATACGTATATTTAAATATACCAATAAAGTCTCCAGTTATGATAGACCTGGTTGTAATTTTATACACTACATAATTAGACATCTACTTCCACGGAGTAATACTTCGTCTCGTGATCTCTATTCTAGCCTTACATGCGAACATTTGGTTAAACGTATAAAATTACAACCAAATTTATCCTGACTGGATACTTCATAGTTAAATAAAATTAACCTTCTATGGCAATAACAAACAATTATCAATATAGCTTCAGGACATATTTTTAATTCATTTTATATGCATTGTATTGGGTGTGGCCAATGTGCATTTTTACCAGCACTATTAGCACCACTTTTGGGGGGAATTACAACTTTCCAAAATTGTAAATTTTTGGGGCGTGAGCGAGATTAAAAAAAAATTTTTTTGTATCTCTGATGACTTTCTGTCTTGTCCAGTGTAATTTTTCTTGCTAAAATCGAACACGTGGGAACGTGAAATAAATACCAAATTTCAGCTCAATGGGTCCAGTAGTTTTTACGTGATTGAGTAATACACACACTAACAGACACCATTAAATTTGTATATAATAGTGTAAAATAGTTCTGAATAAATATATCAAACTATAAACTTACTGAATATGGTCTTTAAAACCAAGGAAAGGAAAAACTTCTGATTTTAACATAACATTTGTAAAGTAGGCTAAAGTAGTATAACTAACCTCAAAAGGTGAATGACAAACAATTACTATCAGTTGTTTAAAAGTGACTGTTACAAGTGATTATCAGTTGGTTAAGCCAAGTTACGTATTAAATGGAGTACAGATAATAGTGTTAATGGGGTTTTCAAGGCCCCAGGGGAGGTGCCCTAACGGAGCTTTTAAATAAAAATAGGCTTGTGTATTAACCAGGGACTCCTAAGAATGTCCATGTAAAATTTCAGCTCTATGGGTAAAGTAATTTTTATGTGATTGAGGAACACACACACACAGGCAGACACCATTAGATTTTTATATATTAGTATAGATTTGTTCACATCACATTAAACTATTAACTTTAATAATGTTACCATGTTTTAAATATTCTATCTGAGAATTGTTTTAAACACTTCAAATATTTAAGACCAATAAATAATAAAACATTTAAATTTTACACTTAAATTTCATTAATTCATAAATTAATATAATAAATAAATATCAGTTATAAGTGAGTCCAACTATATTGAATAATTTATGACAAAATATGAAATTACATTACAAAATATAAACATTTTAAATGTAAAATAACACAAACACAATACTTGAACAAAGAAAGAAACCTATGTTATGTTGAATCATATTTTAAATTTATAATAAAATTTTATGGCAGTTAATGGAGAAACAGATAATTGAGATTGTTATACACCACATGTACTTATATAAAACACTTATATAGCATGAGTTTAGTAGTTTCTATTTCTAAAAGTGAGTTAAATTTATAAGCTTACCAAGTGTGAGCTCTTGGGTAATTTTCAGGCGTTCCCCATTTTTCTATGGTAAACATCTGAGGACCATTACTCCCATACAGTTCTTTAAACCCATTCATCGGTACACGTGATGTACCTGTGACAAACTGCAGTAGTCGAGAGCGCATTTCATTACTAAATGATAACACCACCTGCAATTAATTATAATAAAATAAGTTTTATTTCATTAAATTCAATTTTTGCTAATTAAAATAAAGACTTTACACATCTGTTTGCTTAAGAACTAATTGCAAACACATATTGTTAAAAAAATTTCTTTACTTATATTTCAGTACCCCAGACTATATATAATCAATAGTAAGTATTGGGGAAAATTACTTATAAATAATTAGCAGTAAAAAATGTAACTAGATTGAACAAGAATTAAAGAAATAAGACAAACAATTTTTTTAACATTTTGTGCAAGAAAGGATTAGGAGAAAATATGACTAGACCCAGTAAACATTGTATTCACAAAATATGTGAACATTTGCTACTAATTCAACGTTGAGATAAGTGAATTCCCAGCCAAGGACAGTACTTTAAAGGAGGTTAAATCAAATTTGATGTAAAATTATTACTTTTTGAAAAAGAAAATTATCCACGGTATTTTTTAATCACATCTCATATCTATTTGTTTTAAGTATATGCATCTAAAGAATGGATACCAAATAATATATAAATTAGATGGGTTTTATAACCACCAATTAATAATAGACAAAATCTGAACCTCAAAAATAGTTTCTTAAAATACAGCTTAAAGTTTTGTTTCGCCTATGTAATACTTGACAGAAGCTTAAATAACATTATACAATCAAAACACATTATGAAAATTGACAAATCCAACAAACAATAACACTACCAAAAATTAATTAATTTAAAACCAATTAAAAAAATATCAAACACTTCATTGTAAAACATCAAGTTAATACAAATATTAAATTTCTTGCATGCTACATCATTTAAGTTATGTAATAATTAATTATAAAGATTATTTAATTTGTCATTTTAATAAGCTACAGATTGGAGTTCTATGGAGGTTTGTAATTTTGATAATTATTGTTGTTTTAAAAATTGTTCATGTTTAATGTTCATAGACTTCAGTATTGAGATAACAAACATGATCTCAAGAAATTAAACATTGATCGACAAAACAAAATAAGTTAAAATTAGCACAAGTTTGACGTTAGTTAAATAATTTGATTAACACAATAACTTTAATCACATACCCTCCAAAACCACTGAATGGTAATGTTATTTGGATGATAATCTCCTTTGTATAACGTGTTCTGTTTCCAGTCTTTTACATCTATATTCTGAATTCCACACATTAGTAATTCTAACTCATTCTCATCAAATATCTTGATTAAATTTAGAGGTACAAGAGCATTAAATCCATCCAGGAATGCATTCATTTGGTCCTTTACTCTTGAGACAAACCTCCACTCAATAACAAGCCTGAAAATTAAAAAGAACTCAATTATACTGAAAAAAACATATTATTAGGAACAAACAAAAATAAAATATAAAATTACATTTCAATATTCGATGTTATCATTAATATATGTTTCAAGCCAAAACTTAATAAAAAACTATTTCATGAAAAATCCCATTTTTATTGAAAAAATTTAATCAGTTTTATAATTTTAAATAGCAGGCTTTCCTACAGTTCTGTTCTGAGGGTGGAGGTGCTTGCAAGTCATTTTCAAAAACATCGACCCTTGGACTACCGCTGACTCATAGGGTTGGCGATTACATTATGACTATGGGGTTGCAGAATAGCAAAGAGGTAGTTTTGCAAATATCAGTTAATCGTTGCTAACTCTCATGTTCATCAACTTACAACCTTGTAGCCGCGATTTATGGCTCCAATGAGGGGTAACGATAGTGCCTGATGTTTTAGACGACAAATACACAATTTCTACCTAAGAACCAAATGCCAGGTTATAAAATTTGATCTATAACATATAAATTCAGTCCAAACTGAAGTGTCTAATTAACCTTAGTACAAAATGAAAATATTAGTTTCTGGTAAGAAAACTTACGATATATATTCATCTTTGTTGTCCTGTGTGAGTGGTATGTTAGCGCCATTGAGCTTCAATTCTCGTTGACTAGTATGTCCCAAGCTGTCTTCATCCAGAGCAAAGGTTAATTCCAACTCAGTTGGATCATTCTCTTTGATCCAAAGCAATGAATTATAGTACTCAGAGTCCACACTTTCCATGTCTTTTAAATCTATCCCTTTACCTAACATCATTTTGTAGAATGGTCGGATAAAAAAGGCTGTAAAACAAATAAACATTTTATTCAAAGAAGTAACAATCAACATTAAAAAATCTGATCAAATATATTCTGACAAAATTATTCTAATAAACTGAGAGTTCTGAGTATTGTTTTTTTTTTACTGCAAGTACCTATCTCACTTATGGAGATGAAAGGAAGAGCGAAAGAGAGACAGAGCAGAAAGTAACTGAAATAAATAGTAAAAAATGTTTAGTATCTTTAAAGGTACTACACATAAGAGAGGGAACCCAAAAATAACTATAATCGAGTAGTTGTGAGCTAGCAAGTCACAGTAGCGACTTCCATCGCTAGCAGGGAGTAGATGTGACCTTGACTAGTAAATCACCAAGCTCTCAATGTAATTTTCAATAACATTGTTCATCAGTGAAATTTTGTTTTCTCTTAAGGAAAACCGCAGCAGAATCTGTTGTTTTGTTAAAATTAGCTATCAAAGAAAATACTATGAGCAAAGCACAAGTATAGAACGGTTTTCATGATTTTAAAATGGCGAACTGTTGATCGCAGACTTGCCTCAACTCGGACTTCCTTGTCAATATTTTTTATGTGGTCCCAAAAGAAAATGGGCTTTGTGGTGGTCAAGAGATCAAGCCAACCTTGCTTATCCACCTTCTGGAAAACAAGGGTTAACCTTTTGCGTTCCATAAGCAAACTGAGTCCGACATCACAAAATATCCCGTTCCATTCCACTGTCAGACTCAGTCCGACATTTTTTGCGACGCAATTATTACATACTTTCAAACATATTACGTAATGATATTGTGTACTATGTGCATTTGCTGTGTTATGAGAAGGCAATGTTTATTTTTATAATGCTGGTTGGCCATATTTATCATAACTTTTTCTGTAAATAAACAACTGGTTCCAGACAGTTGTTTGCAATGTACTGCACAGTAAGCGTCAGATATCTGGCTTGGTTGATAGATTGCTGTTGATGTGAACATGTCCTCATTTGTATCTCTTTAATGTATTTAATATTTTGCTTTTATTTTAGTTAAAACATTATGTTCTATAGATTAAGTGCTTCTTAGTAGGTTTACAACATGTAAGTGGTAGGCCTACTGCACGACTTGACCAAATAACCCAAGATTACATCCAGACATTTACTTTGACAAGTTTCACACTGTCAAAAATTATAAACAATAATTTGAAGTGTTTTTCAAGTGGTCAAATAAAGGAGTATGTGTAAATAAACTCAGGCTAAACAATTTTGAATAAGCCTACATGACATTTTCCAATAATTTATATTTCGTCCTATAGGATTTTTATGGTATATACTTTTGTAAATATATTTTGTGCTTGTAAATATGGTGTTTAGTGCAATTTCTATCTCTTTTAAAATAATTACATCAAATTGAACTTTTATGTCACATTCAAACCTATTTGCAGCTGACTATTATAGCAGGTACACCTTTCTTGGCATATTTATGCATGTGCATACTTTTACATTTTTTAGAATAAATAAATTTTTAATACTACTGATGCATATATTTTTATTCAGCATTACTTTGGGCTTAAAATGGCTCTATAATTCATCATAAGGAAAATGCTATTTCATCAACATAGCTAAATATAATTATTTTTTCGTGATGAAAGAAAACAAAAAAATACATTTTATCAGGCTTACTGAATTAAATTTGTTTAGTTTTCAACATATGAACCTCATATTACTATTCTTCATTTTATTCTGAACACAGTGGTATATAATAATATATATTAACTTAGTGAATAATTAAACATTCATGTGCAAAACACATGCTATCTAATTGGATCTGGTGGAGCAGCTGGAAACCAAATAATTGAAGTCCAAAAGGTTAAGAACCGTGCAACCATGGTTATTCTCAAGCAGGCCTTAATACTACAGGAACTAAATTTCCTCCACTGTAGAAGCAAAACTAAGACAGTTATGAGTCAAACACAATAAACAAGAATAATGTATGATTCTAGGGTACATTAAAACTAGGGAGTTCTGTTTCAACACTGTAGAATATAATGAGTAATAAAGTGGTTGTATAATGCAACACTCACCATCTAGCAACTTCCCATGGTATACTGCCATTCCTGCAATGCGGCCAATAAATTTAAAATAATTGAGATGTTCTTCGTTACATAAGCCTGATATAGGATTTATTTGAAGGGTATAGTTATCCCTGTGGAAAAAAGTAATTTGAAAATATTTTCATGCGAAAATTATATACAAAAACTTTGTATTAAATTGGCTTAAATTCTACTTTTATGGCTTTACTGTTGTTATTTAAGAACTTTTTATAAAGTAACACCATATGGCCACAAACTTTGCTTGAGTTTATCTCTGTATGGTGTGTATGTGTGTATTATGATGGACAGTTATGCAATATGTCTAAAGTTATGCAATTACATATTCTAATATAGAATCTAATATATTCTATATTATTATCTAATACAGATTCAAACTCCGGTTCGTATTTTTTCGCACAACGAAGAGCTAACTCTAGTACTACCGACCTATCTGCCATTATAACATATTTTTGTTGTCACCGTTTCCGATCACTGCTCTGTTAGCTTTCTATGTTTATCACTTCCACCACTCTGTTGGTCACTTTATACTTGGTTCAACCACTCTTAAGCTAGTCGTACATTGGGACCGGAAAGCTGCAAACTGCGAAGCGACGAAATCTTGCGAAAACCCTTTGTCCGAAATCGGTCGAATGCCATCGTCCATTGATCCGCTCAGTTCGTCCGAATGCGTAGACGAGATGGCTCTTCGGAACAGTTTCGATGATGATTCTGACGACGAATTAGCGTTGGAATTATCACCTTTGATTTATTATCGACAAAGGAAATATAGACGAAGGCGAGAAATGTGGGTGAATCAAATTTTCGTAAAAAGAGAAGAGTTTGGGGAATTTTCTCATTTGTGGCGTGACCTTCAAATCGATGATAATCACCTCTTCTCCTATTTTCGAATGAAAAGGACACTTTTCAATACATTGTTGACAACATCTACTCGAAACTCGAAAAATTCAGTAATTTTCGTGCAGCGATCTCTCCACAAAGAACGGCTGGCTGTTACATTAAGGTAAGTGGGGGAAAAAGCAAGAAACACTAAACTTTTTAAATTTTTTTACCCTTATATTTTTTTAATAATTTCTCACTAAACAAGGGTAGTTACGTAATAACGATACTACTGCGTATGGATAAACGTGTTACAAAAAATGTAAGTACTTGTTTATTGATTTAAAGGAAGGTCCCACTAGGATCAAAATCGTGAAAATAGGAAGACGTGTTGTACTGGCTCCCGGAGGAATCTCCGCGAAGAATGTGAGGAGGTTTTCGGAGATTGATGCAATTCATCCATCACAACGTCCATAATCTTTTTGTGCAAGAACAGTTTTCTTGCTTCAGGAATATCATGGAGATGAGGCAATAAACTCATGAGGAACTGATAGTCTTCATCTTGAGTGCGAACTGTTTTTTCTTCCTAGTATTTTACTCTTTTTTTCAATTTCGAGTAGTTTTTCATCAAACTTTGACAGCTTGTTTTTTTACCTTATTATCTTTTTGGGTGGGCTTTTAAACATTTTAGTGGCACTTGAGCTGGTGGATGCTTGTTGCTGACTATCAACATTCTCACTTGTAGGTACGAGTAGGTCTGCATGGCCTAGATCACGACAACTCTTCGCACTTGTTCGTCCGAAAAATCCCAGCTGAACGGGATCACTTTGCACTTCGCACCTATATGAACGAAAACTGACGAATGATGCGGGCCCAGTGGATGCGGTCCCGCACCTAGTCACGTGTTTGAATCGTTCGTGCGTTTTCGGTCGAATTCTGACGAACTGATTTCGCAACTTTTCGCAGATTTCCGCTCCCAGTGGACGAGAGGCCTTACATTTCAATTTTATTTGCATTCTCATATTCATGGAGCAAGTAAATGAGATCTAACAACTTTTAATTCATTAATTTTTTTCTGATGGTAACATAGTTTTTATTATTTTAATTTTTTGTTTGTGTAAAAATTTTCTCTGTGAATTTTATACAAAATAATTATTTTATAATACCCCTAAGCTTCTGCAACCATGTAGACAAGATCCTTCATATTTATTATTTTTAGTAAAGCTTCTATTAATTGGAATTGATTTTCTGTAGAAAGTAAAAGGGGTAAACAATTTTTTGTTATAATTTTTTCAAAATTTCCAGAATTCTTTGATCTGTTAGTTGGGCAAGGCTATAATTTTTAGTGAAAAATAGCAAAAATATATTCTCTACGAAGCTCTTTATCGTTAGAGTGACGACCCATATTGTCTTAAGACTGGATAGCCTTGGGCGGTAATTTTTTAAATATATATTTTTGTTCTTAGTCCTAATCTATAACATTAAGTACTGCCTTTTGACTTTTAAACACAACTGGTACGGCTGACATCTGAATTTTGAGGGCTCTTGGTTTGATAAATTTCAAAAAAAATAGAAACAGAAATTTATGAATGCTAGAGACATTGCTACAGTTGAAGATTGATAATTTGTAATTAGATTTCTTATATATAACATGGAATAGAAGCTATACTTATAGTAGCTAGTGATTTGAAGCAGTTTCATCACAGTTATAAACACGATCAAATGACATTTTCGAATGATTTTCTTGATTTATTTTATTTTTTATTGTTTATTTGATAGTTTTGACAGGTAAACTTTCAGCAATAACTTTTCTCCACAGATTTTCAACTGGCTTACCTCATATCTTCTTTCCCACCTGTCCAGCCAGCGAGGTCCTGCCACAAACCATTTTTTTCTTCTTTGTAACTTTTCTTTAATTAAAAAAATATAACCGATTCCTGCAAGGAATATAATTTATGAACCCAAGTATGGCAGGAAATACTAAAGATTAAACAATACTGGGCTTTTGTATCTATCATATGACAAGGACATTGGGCTATCGACTACACCTAAAGCTGGATTCCTGTACGAAGAAGTAAGTAGAAAATGCTTTCTATTGAAACCGCACCTCATTACTAAATGCATTCACTTTAGCTCTTGAGTAAACCATAAAGTGCCAGTATTTTATTAATCTGATGTTTTTATAGTTTTTCAAATATAAATGTTGACTTTTTTTAAATAAAGAGGCTTTGGTAAGATACCTCTATTTTAACTTTGTTTCGATGGAGATCAATAATGTTACTTTTATTACAATTCTGTACACCAATTCTTTTGAAATCTCTCTACTGTCTAATTTTTTCATTGCTAAGACTTTCATCTCAAAAGAATCAAATGTCCTTCTGTTTACAGCAAGTGTACTTATACTGCCAAAAATGGACCTCACAACAATGATGCCTTAATTTCCTCTTGTTCTAGTACCGGTCGACCAATATGTCATTTTCTTACTAATAACTTCTTCCATCTACCTTGCCTTATCTTTTTTTCTTACAAAAGAGAGGTAACCTTTTGTTCTACAAAGCTACCTCTTTACTACCCTGATAGAATTGGTCTACCAGAAAACACACCCCTCCACATCTAATATTACACACACACACACACATATATATCCCCCCACACACACTCACACACACACACACACACACACACACACACACACACACACACACACACACACACACACACACACACACACACACACACACTCACTCACACACACACACACACACACACACACACACACACACACACACACACACTCACACACTCACTCACTCACTCACACACACACTCACACACACACACACACACACACGTGCGCGCATGCGCACGCCGCGCATGCTTTTGCGCACGCACTATATTCGGTTGCTATTGTGTTTTATGAACATACATTAATAATTCTACTATATTACTATATTCTACTACATTATTCAAAATTCTTTCCTATCCTATGGAGGCAATAATTGTCATACTGGTAGAATACTTTAAAAACGAAAAAAAAATATACATTGTACTTGCATTTAAATCAGTTGCTTTTGTTTGTTGCTATGTGAAATTTATTTTATATACAGTAATACACACTCAGATTAAATGAAGACTTAGACTAACGGGTCTTGAATTATGGGTATTATATTATACTAAAATTTTAAAATGTTTTACTTTGATTTAAACATACAAAAATGAAATATGAATAGCACAAAAAGTAAATTCAGAAAAATATAAATATGTACTTACATGGCAGAATACTCAAATAGACCGTAATAAGGGTTGAACATCTCTTTTGACAGCAAGAAGAACCACTCTCTTGCTAAGCCTCCATAGTCCAAACCCACTTCTCCTTCAAACTCCACCCATAACTTGGTTTTTAGAAGATCAGTTCGAGGTACATTGCTAACAATACGATACGAGTCTTCTAAAATTGTTTGGCGACTAACTTTTATTTCAAACTTATTTGGAACGTTATTCTGTACAAATTTACAAACCATTAGAAGTCATGATTTATTTCATATATTTTAAATGATACAAGAGGCTGATTTTAGGAATAAATAATTTACACATTTTGCTAAACCCATCTTTCAGAAGAAAAAATATTTGTATATGTGATTGTTACTTGTGGCACTTTAGAACTCTAATCCTCTAGCTTTCCTGCATTTTAACATGATAAATACATTTATTTTTTTATAAACTACATTTTAGCAGTTCTACGTGGGTTTATAACACAAAGATGGGAAATCTCAACTTAATTTTTCCTTATGTTCATTTTAGAACTTTATAAATTAAGCAGCCATTTATACAGAAATTCTTGGAAAAAATATTTCTTTAATCCTTGAATGCTTTTTTCAAAAAGTGTCAATTTGTTTATGCTACAAATGTATTTTGGGTGGTGAACTTATTAATAAGTAATAACTTACTATTAGATGACTATTATAAAACTGTCTGCGAAGTTAAGTCATTTTTGTACAGCATCAATGTTAAAGTAAATGTAAAACATTATTGTAATATTTATTCAGAATATTGTAACACAAAGAATATTTTTTTCTGAAATCTTGGCAATACCATACTCAAATTAATAACTGATTCATCAACCTTTATACCAATTGAAGTATTTATAGACATTTTATCGTAATAGAAAAAATTAGTATAGGATTTTACAAATTAAATTGTTTTATAACTGACTGAACTCCATGGAATAGTGATTCTAAGTTAAATCAGTATAAATGTGACACTCTAACTGGCCAAAACCAAAATTTTATTAGCAAAGTTTACAATTTTGTAGTAAAACAAATATTAATGGGTTTTATTAAAATAACGTTTGAAGTGAAACTCCAAGTAATTCACAAAGTATATCCACAAAGCCAATTTTGCACGAACATAAAGAGGTCAGTTTTGACAAAGAATTATGAAGGGCACTAAGGAGTGACTATGAATTTCTAAAAATCATGAAAACTTGTCATAAGACAAGGGTGTATGGACACAAATTAGAGGCAAATGTTCAGTCAATTTACTTGCTGTGATTCCTCAAGAAGTCAAAGTTTTGATTAAAATAAAATAAGTAGTTTTATTTCAACTACTATAGAATTGAAGTAGATCATAAACATGCCGAACTGCCAGCAAACATTTTTATCTGAAGGCCATGAAATGTATTTTGATTTAGCCCTACAAAAGACACTAGACTTGATGAAACTTAGAGACATTTGTGATATATTTTCTGGTCTCAATTAAGGATTTATGTCATGGATATGAATCCCTATCTTACTTAAGGCTCAAAATGCTTAAAGTTTTATGCTCTCTCTTATAGACTGGTAAAAAATATCTGATTAGACACTATAACATCTGGTAAGACATAAGAAAGATATATCTTATGTTATGTCCACTAATATATTTTTCTATCTATTAAGTGACAGCACAATAAATGTCGGAGAGGAACTCTTCAATAATTATTATTATTGGAAAGCAATAGGTAAGCTATAATTACCCAATATCCTATGATTGTACATTTTTTCACATGACATATATGACAACATAAAAAAAGATCAAAATATCAATTTGTGATACTATTTCAAAGCAACTTTAATATTCTCAAAATACAAGTTGTGAAATAAATTGTTTTAAAATTTCATTTACAAATATATTTTGTTTTTTTCTCGATGACTAAAAATTTGGAGTAGCTTCTACAAAAATGTATTTTTCCATGGTACTATTTTTATTTTAGGTAATTATAGAGGACCAATTTTGTTATAGAAATTAGGATTTGTTACCTGGTGATGCATTAACGCCAAAATATGGTAATGCACAGTGCAACCTAATTTTTTTATCACTTTTTTAGGTTATGTTACTTTATTCATATTAATTGTAATTATTTAATAAAAAGTAACTCAAACAAAATGTTTCCTAACTTAACCTACGTAGAAATTGACTTTAAACAAAATTTGTTTATATTACTTGATTCATGTAAAAATATTATACATTTTGTTAGGGAAATATTGTTTTCATCATGTCCCTAAAATATTCGTGTTGGTTTATATTGTTAAAATTAAATGTTCTGTGGTTTTACATGTACTTTTGAGTTATATTATGTTTTTTTGAAAATTATACTTTTTTCAAGCCAAATGTAACAAAATAATTTCCTATATTTAAAAAGTACTTAACTAAGTGAATACGTAATTGCTTACTTGTTGATGCGTTTCAAAACATTCGTTCCTTTTACGAAGCTAACCCTCTACCCAAAGTCTGAGTAGAGGGTTAGCTTGGTAAAAGGAACGAATGTTTTGAAACGCATCAACAAGTAAGCAATTACGTATTCACTTAGTTAAGTACTTTTTAAATATAGTTAATCAGTGAATTCAAGATGATTACATCAAGCAACTAAAATAATTTAGTTGCACTCTGATTTTTTGGCCTTTCTGCGTCACTAAATAACAAACTTTATCTTCTAGCACTGGACCACAGTTTCTCTATAATTACCGTATTTTATACAACAATAAAGTACCATATTTCTCTAAACATTAGTAAGAAAATCCTTAATGGAAACCTAAACCTAAAGATTAAGCCTATTAAAAACCTTAACGTTCTAAAATCACCAACAAAATGTAAATAATTGTATCTCAGATTAATAAATCAAATTTCATTTAAAACAATACATTATTCTAAATTACTTAATATAAGAAAAAAATAATAATTATGTTATTTATACACTTACTGGTTTTCTTAACTGAGATTTTAAATATTCATATTTCCTCTTGTAGTCTCTAGAATAAGGTACAGCCTGAAACAAAAATTTAGGTCAGCAAATAAAATATTTAAAAATATTTTACACAAGTGTTTGGAAATATGTATCAAAGTTATAAAAAAAATATAATACAGTAGAACATGGCTAATTCAGAAGTCTTTAATTCGAAATTCAAAGTTTTAGGTCGGTCCCTTGAACTTTATATGATATCAATGTAAAATAACTATGGATAATTTGTATATCCACTTCTTTAATTTGAAGTTATTAGTTTGGATATGAGACTGAATTCCAGTTGCACTAGTGATTGCATTCCTAGAATCTGCCTTCAAATTGAGATCAAGGGATTTCGGGTATCACAGGTAAACGGTATTGGGAGAATCAGGTATCAACGCTTTAATACAGTCGTAGTTTGTTGTTATTGGTTCCTGGTCGCAGTGTTAGGTGGTGATGGGAATTCTGAGTGAGTCGAGTAAGCGATTGACACTTATCACTCAGTCATCGGTTTGTTGTTACAGTAGTGTGCCTCTTCTTGTTTTTGAGTGATTGCCATGTTTTTGAATAAACCTCGTGTTCTGAACAAGACCTTAAAATTTAGTAAAAACACCAACAAAAGTTTAAAAAATTGATATTCTTCGAGCAGCAAGAATGTGTCATAATTCAAGGTTCAAAATTACTGAATCAACAATAGCAAATTGATTTAAAAAAGCTGAATTTATTAAGAAGTATGGCCAACATCCAAGTCAATTTTTAGTAGAAGATGTTCCCCTGCACTTTTCGAATGGGAAACCAATACGGATGTCACTTTGAAGAATATGTTAATATAGATATAGATGTTAAGTAGATGTGTGAGGCGAATTTTCTGATCAAGACATTTAGCAGAAGTGAAAAATTAAAAAAAAGAGCCGCATTGTCAGATTTAGAAGATCAACTTGAAGTGTCCCCGATTTTTACAACATCGGAGGTTCTTCATCATTTGCGTGAGTTTCGGCGGTACAACGAAGGACAAACCAATGTTCTTAAACATTGTGACACTCCTTAAATGTACTTAAAGATTTTGCAAATGTTAAAACCATTAATTCTCCAAAACAATCGGATATTACAATATATTTTGATAAACTTTAATTTTGTACTGTACATATTTATCCATAACTTACTGTACAAGTGCATATTTTATTTTTGTAATTATCTTACTAATATTTACTGCAGTAATTTAAAAAACATAGTAATTATAACTGTTGCAAATCTATTATGCCGAAGTTGCTTGCTTATTTAAATTATAGTGTTTAATGTGCATGTGATATCTGTATTTCAAGATCAACATATACCAGTGACACAATACCTGAAAACGGTCAAAACAGCCGTAGCTACAAAAAAAGCTGGTCTGTTTTGACTGAAAGAGTGTTTTCCAACTTTCATCATTCAAATTTTTGGTTAAGTCGAATGTTTTTATTGGGCTTCAAATTATTCAAGTTCTACTGTAGTAAACATGCAACAATGAACATTATCATCGATAATATCATCCGAAAAGCTGATATTAAGAAGTATCAGAAATTATATAAAAGATCACAAGAAATACTATAGCTGATTGGATTCTGCATTCGTCAAATACAAAGCTCTTTTTTTAAATCACAGTTTGTTCTGTTTACCTGCGATTGGTACCACCGTTAAGGGAGCCTTAACAAAAATAGTTAGGGTAAAGGACATTTTTTATTCTTTTGCATTTCAGTTTTGATGAGTTAGCTATTATCTGACACATTTTCTTGTGTTAATCGCATGACTAAGCGTTCTGCAGCAATGTGGGGAGGGGGTAAAGTGTCGTGCCAGTGTTAAGTAAGGGCTGACCTAACAACACGACGGTTTGTGTTTCAGTTTTTAGTAGTATATTTGGTTTTGGGGTCAATCATATTCAAATATTTTGGTTTAATACGTTCCAAAAAAAATAAAAATGTTATAATTTATCAACATTATATTCAGACGATGAAATCTATTACGAAACAGGAGATTGATTCAAACCAGAGATGATTTTGTTCTACAATTTATCAAAGGTAGGAATTGATGTAGTTGATAGAATGAAGAAGGAATACTCAGTAGAAAAAAGTGAGTAACAGAGATGGACAATGACTATATTAAATGGATTATTGAACTTGGCAACAATCAATGTTCAGATCATTTATAAGGAAAACACTGGGACGAAAAATGCTAGAAGAATATTCATCGCTGAGTTAACATAGGGAATTCCAAGGCTTATCTTTTGAAAAGAGCTTCAACTGAAAATTTGTCCATACGCTCGACCAGAGTATGATAATATAACTGGTCAAGAATGTCCTATTAACAGTTAAAATCCACTCACATTTGTTACCAAATTATGACATGTTTTTATAAAATTTATTTTTACTGCAATAAATTATTATTTTAAAATTTATTGATAAAAACATTCCATGGAAGATCAAGAACTATACTACTTATATGAAATGTAATTGTTTAAAACAGAACTTACACAGAATTTGGTTTCATTTTAGAAAATCTTGGAGGAAAGCCTGTGAGACTCACAACTGTTGTAACTTTCACAACACAAAATTTAACAGCTATTTTTGTATCAAACTTTTACCACCCTCAAGTTGTTTAAAAACTTGAGCTGTTGCCTATTGCCAAAAAATTAAATACTGGTAAAATTGGCCTGTAAAAGTAAACTTAGGCGATTCAATGCGAGTGATTCAAGCAAAAGTACTAATTTAAGAACCAACACTACTTGACTCCTTAAACTAACAACAGAAAACATGGTACAATGAAACGAAATCAAAATAATATAAAGAAAGCAGCGAAGAAAAGACAAAGAACAGTATAATAATTGTCACTAACTGGAGCAAGACAAGAAGTTCTGAATTATTCGATATTTCTGAATTACTGTACAATACAATTACTAACTCAAGGTAACCATCCTCACCCAAATACTGCTTTTGTCTTCTTCATCGAACTTTTAATCGTCATCTATATTCAATGTGATACCGTAATGAGTATGTTTCATATAAATATTTTACTAATGTTCATACATAATCTAAATTTTGTGAAATCAGAAAAGAGGTCAATCTAATATTTCAGATTTTCAAGGTTCCACCACAAAATTAGAATAGCGGTGTCTACATGAATCAGATTGTATTTTTCATGTTCACATGAAATTTTAATAGGTTTTAATGACTAATGCAAGAAAAAGTGGAGGATGTTTATTAATATGACTGAATATTAAAAAGTTTAGAAAAACAAAATCAGTACATTACCGGTCCTGCAATCTGAGGATTAGACAGTCTAGGGTCTTCCCACTGTGTAGTTCTTGTGTCTAAAACAAAATACAAAGTGTTTAATTGTTTAAGCGTATACCATAAATACTAACAATGTAAACACAAATTTGCCACATTTCTGTAATAATCAAAGTAACTAAACTGCTTAGAGTTATTACTAGAAAAAATCAAATGAAATGAATATTTCCTACTTTATAGAAATTGAACTCATAGTATACGCAACACTATTTATAATATAATAAAAAGACAATTAAATAGACACTTGTTCTACAGTAGTAAATGATCAACTCATGCAGAATCAGTGTGGCAATTAGACGGTGACAAAAACTTTATTGCCCAATGTGTAAAGGCGACATTATGTTGGAGCGGGGACGGTAAGAAGAATGATCGAATGAAAAATATCAAATGTGTCTCCAGCCTTAGCACAGATAAGCGAGACTCTATAAACAAAGTTAGTTTTATCATGGCCACAGACATGATGTTAAAATTATGAATATGGATAGACCAACAGCTCAACATGCTGCGAGTCACAACATCACAACTTTTGATGACTGCTATACCACAAAAATAATTAAATCACTCCCCCCTGATTGCAATCCCTCAGAACTGAGAAGGTGGGAACTATCATACCAGTGGTATACCAAGTCCAGAGAATTCCCTAACCTCAACATCAGATAAATCCATTCATTTTTTTTTTTCCAAACAGCCTTATCTCTTTTCCCCTGACAGACTTATATAAACTATAATCACTCATTTGTTCATGGAAACAATATATATATCTTTAATATGTGCATCTGTGACATCTGATTTCTACTCTACACAATCTGTGATTACAATTATTTTATTTCATCCTCTCATATTTCTTTTGTGTTTTCTCTTCGATTGACAAAGACCACTGTGTGGTTGAAATATATCATTGGTTAAGTGCTTTTATGTGTTTCTATTTCAAGACTACAGTGAGGACTCTTACCAAGGTAAGTCTGTCATTCTCCTAGTCCAAATAACTCTATAAACAAATAAATATGTAAAACAAGCAATATAAACAAAACATTTTTAAAGTCAATTCCTACTTAGGTCAACAAAGAAAACTTTTATTTTAGTTACTTTTTATTAAATAATTACAATTAATATAAATAAAGTAACATAACCTATACATTAAAACAGCTGTTCTACCATCCAGCTGTTTTATGAAATTATATGTTATCACTTATTTTTATCCAAATGGGACAAAATACCACGTGTCTTTTGTGAAAAGTTGTTCTCCCATATAAAAATAAAATTATTTTATTATTAAATTTAATTAGTATTTGAAAAAAAAACTGTATTAAGATCCACTACAAGTTGAAAAAAATGTATTTGAAGTTGAGTGGATGAATAAAAAGTATTAAAATTTTTTATATACATTATACTATATCATTTTATATTTTAATAACAATTGAAAATTTGAACAAGACATGTATAAAGAGAGTGTGAGTAAATAGAAGGAGTTGAAAAATGGAGCTGTCCTCCCTTTGCACAGAGTTCTTTAATTATTCCAAGGAGGGTTTTTTAACCTCCTATTTCTAACTGAAGCTACCACAGCTTTGTGGCCTATGTTGAAAGTGTTAAGGCTGCTACATGTACTTACTTTGATGCAGAAACCCTTTCATGACCATTAGTGTTTCTTTACACTGTATGTGTGTTAGTAACAAGTTTAAAATGAGATGTGTTTTTTACACTTAATTTCACAAATACACTTCAAAAAAGATCATTTCTCTTCAGTTATGTAGAGGTCGTGCGGAACGAGGCGAGCCCTGAGTAGGGGAGGAGGTAGGGTTAGGTGGGAGTGATCGCCGGTGTAGGGGAAGCGCCGGCGCGGCATGCCGACAAAGCGGCGATGTACTACCCTGAGTTTAAATATTGCCTATAAATAAATAACTACTGCACGCATAAATACTGCACGTGTAATATGTATAATTTTACCACCGACCTTATTGTTTGGCTACACTACACTAAAAATTAAACTTAACACTAACTAATCAAAACAAGTAAGACTAGATGTTTAGCTAGACGCGTATTTACGATGTGAAACCGGCGGGTGAGAGTAGCAGACTGACGATCTGCCGCCCCACCACTCCAAAACCAGTTGTATAACTGCTTTCCCGTTCAAGGTCAGAGCTCGCCTCGTTTCGCACTACCTCTAGTAGCTTAAAATTCAGGTGGTAATAATCTACAAGTCTTTTTATAGTAATTTACAATTCAAACTAATCTTTTGCAAGTAAACTTTGGATTTTCAGTTATAACAATGTTTATAATTATTCCCTTGATATATTAGAGAATAGAGATATGAAAGTAGTTGTAACTCATATAATATTAGTAATACAATATTAATACAGCAGTTAGTAATACAATATCAAGCTTTATAAAAAATAAATCTCATGTTAGACATAATAAATTTTAAAAAAAGACACTAATTTTACTTTTTTAATGTTACTTTTTTGTGTTATAATTTACAAAAATGACATAATAAATTTTAAAAAAAGACACTAATTTTACTTTTTTAATGTTACTTTTTTGTGTTATAATTTACAAAAATATTTTAATTATATTACACATAATGGTATATAAAAATGACCTCTACTGCTAATGAATATTCCCTCTATATTTTGAATTGGCATTTTAATGATTAAACTCATAATCTGACCCACCAATAAATATTATCATATAGAAACATGTAGATGTTAGAATCTTCAGTAATTGCATGAATTTAACTCTTATCTTACACACACGCACACGTGCACTCACCCACACCAACCTACCCACCTATGCATGCATTCAACATATTCACATACACACTTATAATGCAAAAGTAAATCAGCTACTTACTGTGATCGATGAAAAATATTCGGTTATCCGTATGTACACGTTCTTCCCAACCTTCTGGCAATGGGCCTAACTCGTCATCAGGTCCAGCCACTCTACGAGTTACACTAGGTGCTTGATTCTGATTAGGCATTGGAGAAGCTCTTCCTGAATTAGAATATTAATCCAATGAGTTGAAATATATTTTAAGACATTCAATCTAAAAGGTTTACAAATTCTCGATTTGGTAACACCAACAAGATTAATAATATTATTTATATACTTACTGCAGAGATTAATATTTTTTTTGTTGGTAACACTTAATCTACCTTTTCCAGCTCCTTCAGTTTGTATACACGCAACATATTTAAGGAAGCTTCCATTTACCTGAAGTGTTCCTAAGCAATGTGTCTTTCTAAGAAGAGTGTTTGGAGTATATAGGAACACTTTAGTTAGAGGGGAGCTCCCCAAAACACAATGAGTGCAAACAAACTGACAGCTAGGCATGGCAGATCTGCTACTAACAGAAAAAAACAAAGAAAATTTTAATTTTAGTAATTAAATTTGTCATTTTTTTCTCTAATAACAGAGTTATAGTTTTGAAAATAAAAATCAACTTTCATGGTCAAGCAGAAAATAAAGAGCTATATGTGAAAAAAATTATTTATATATAACATTTCACATTTTAATCCAAATATAAATATGCAAAAAATCAATATCACAATAATCAAATAATTTTAAAGATGTATTAAGAGTTTTTTAATTGAGCAACATTCTTCTGTCATTTAGTCGTCAGTATATGTTCAGAAAACTTCCACCTTTTGGTACCACTGTGCACGAACGTTACACCAACAGCAACTGTCTTTTTATATACAAGTCAGTCCTTTACTTATTTATTACTCATGGTTTTTTTATTTATAATATTTTCTTTATTCGAGCAAACAAATTTTCTCGATTATTTAATCATTTACTTTTCACATTAAATCTTTTATTTTCTTTCACTAAATGTGATACAAAATTAAAACTACTTTTGTAATATTTCTATTATTTAACATGTCCTTTGGTACTTATTTTCCATTTTATTCCTAGTGAAACTAATGCAATACATCACCAAAATAAGATAAAAGAATATATTTGAAGTTAAAATATAGGGAAAGTATTTAGTTAATAATAGAAAATTAACACGTTTTTAAAAAACTATAAATTTAAATTAAATAAAGAAAATAATATAAATAAATTAATTAATAACAAATTGGATATAATATTTGAAAAGTTAAAGTTTCTGAATAAACCACCTTTTAAAAACATTTCCCCCGAATAAATAGATTAAAAGTTAAACACGGAAGAGCTAAAGAAGTATGGCCCTCTATTGTAAGTAAGAGAGGTATATGCAAATATATACAAGAAAAATGAGCCACTGTTACAGGATCAGTATATATTATCTGAAACATGTCAACTACATATTGGTGACTGATTAGAAGTGCCAGAAGATTTTGCTCACATAAATAAATTATTATATCTTGGCAACAATACCAGTACGTAAAATATGTATGTTAACACTTATACCACAACAAAATTACCATGCAAATAAAATTTAACTGAAAAACGTCTTACCTGTTCTAGGGTCAACCCATGTTGTTGCCCGAGTGTTGTGGTCAATGAAAAACACTCTGCCATTAGGAGCAACCTGCAAAGACCAACCTGTAGGCAAACCTTCTTGTCTCATTTGAGCAGGTGTTGTGTTTTCTTCGTTCACCTGGAAAAATAAAAAGAAGATTTATATACTAATTTTTTTAAATTTTTAACATTTTTGGAAGCTTACAAATTTTTAAAAAAATATATAAACCCGCTCCTGAAAATGTGTGCTTTTTATAGAATAACTTCTGCAAATTACCCAATTCATGATATATCAACAAAATCTATTTAAATAAGTTTAGAATCCAGAATTAGGCTCTAGAAAGTGTTTTATGGTTTTCCTGAAATAAATAACTTGCAAAATTGAATGCAACTAATTACAGTGAATGATGATAAATCTCCAGGGGAATTGTAAACATTCTAATTACAAAGTAATTCAATATTTAAAGCTTCTTTATAGTAAGGGTTGTTATCAGCAAACTTCGATTATAGAAGTTTCCTGTAATATAAAGCAGTTGATAAAAATTCCAAATTGTACAAAATTATATACCTTATTGAATTCGTTTATTAACAAAATAAGGAAATCTTTGAATCTAGTTGTATGTATCAACTACAAAATGTGAGACAAACTCAAAATTACAAAATATGTATTCAGAATTGGTGTAGATTTTACACTAAATTAAAGCTGTATATTCAATTATGCTAAATGCCAGACAGTTTTTATTCATATGAGGGCTATTCAGAAAGTAAGGAATGTTTTTGAATTAAAAAAAAAAAATAAGTACAATAAAGAATTTTTATTATATCCATCTAAAAGAGCAACTAAAATACTACTTTTCTACGTAGTCGCCAAACAAATTTAGACATTTATCATAGCGGTGGACAAGCTTTGAAATTCCTTCATCATAGAAATCTGCAGCCTGCGATGTCAGCCACTCAGTGACACGCCTTGAGCTCCGCGTCGTCGTCAAAGCGCTGCGTTGCTAGCCAGGTCTTCATTCTTGGAAACAAATGAAAATCGCTTGGTGCAAGGTCAGGACTTTAGGGCGGATGAGGAAAAACCTCCCATTTGAATGACTCAAGGAGTTCTTTGGTGCGGTTTTTTGTGTGAGGTCGGGCATTGTCATGCACAAACAAAATTTTTGCCGTCAATTTTCCTCGGCGCTTGTTTTGAACTGCTCTCCTAAGGTTGCGCAAAGTTTCACAGTACTGCTCAGAGTTTATTGTTGCACCACATTCAGGAAAGTCAATAAGAAGCACACCATGCCTGTCCCAAAAAACCGTTGCCATAATCTTCTTTGCTGAAAATGTTTGCAAACATTTTCTTAGTTTTTTGGGGTAGCTTGCGTGAACCACTCCATGGACAGTAATTTCGTTTCGCAATTAATGTGTTTTACCCATGTCTCATCACCAGTTACGATGCGATCCAGTAGTGAATTACCATGTCTGTCGTAGGCATCCAGAAATGTTAAACTTGCCTCCATTTGCTGACTTTTATGGCGGTCAGTGAGCATTTTCGGCACCCATCTTGCACAAAATTTGTGGTAGCCTAACCTTTGTGTGACAATTTCAAACAACAAAGTCCGGGGAAATTGTGGGAAACAAAGCAAAAGCTCTGTTAATGTGAATCGTCGGATTTTGCGAACCATTTCATCAACTTTAGCGACCAGTTCATCAGTCACAATGCTTGGGCGTCCACTCTTTGCTTCGTCATGAACGTCAGTTCGGCCATTTTTAAACTGAATGCACCATTTTCTCACAGAACTTTCATTCATTATGTTGTTTTCGTAAACTTCACACACTTTTCTATCGGTTTTAAGATTTTTGCCAACAAAAACCGTATCACTGACCGCACCTCACAACTGGCGGGATTTTCAATCGCAGCGCACATCTTCAGTTAAAATTGCGAAAAAACGGGCGAATGTTCTCATTGTCACTGCTGGACGCCGACTGAGTTGCCGAGTGCGCACACACCAAAATGTACGAGATCGACGCGCGCCTAGCGTTCCTTACTTTCTGAATAACCCTCGTAAATTTGAAATATTAGTGTAAATACTTTTAATAATTTAGTGTAAATATAATACAAAAATTAAACAAAATCTTCAATAACTACTTTATTTTCAATTACTGAATAGACAAAAAAAAAAGCTAATATTAAACATTTGATAAAGTTCTGCTTTGTTCTCTGATTTATGATTGTCCCCACGACCAGTCAAATGTTTTTATGGTGCTAAAGCTAATCATAATTTTTACTTTTCTTCTTATTTCCATGTAAAATAGAATAAGGGTTTACTTCTAAATAAAAGTGAAGAAATGGCATCAATACAATATTACAGTCAAATGCAGTTTATATGGTTGGAACAAATTAAAATGCATTGTTCTGGTTTAATTTTGTACTACATTAAGCAATAAAATATAGATAGCCGAAAGGTATGCGTGCATATTTCTATTTGAAATTTAGTCACCATGATTTATGATTCAATATTACAATGTGTCTGTAGAGGTTTTCTTGTGACAACTTTAATAAGTAAAAGTTCAGCTATTTGTTCTGTAAATGGAGTACTTTCAACCATTGAGGGTTTTTCTATTGGACAAAGTGTATTTATTAACAGAATTACTACACTATAATGCAAATTAGAAACAAAATTATTTGCACAAAAATTATTGGGTGTTCACTGCAACTCAAATACAATAAATACACAGGATTTATATTCCATAAACACAGGATAAACTATTCCATCAAACTACACCAGATGATTTCAGGTCTAAATAAATAAGAAATATCGTAAACCGATAAATAAATGCTTAGTTTACCATCTGTCTGTTTTTGTATACACAAATGAAAATTATATCTTCACATTTAATAATCGTAAAAAATTTAAATTTTGCAAAACTTTTGGTCAAAATTATTTTTTATTACTATGTTTTAAGAATTTTTCTATGCCTACTGAATTTATAAGATATTTTATTATTATAAAAGCAATATATATAAAAAAAAAAAAATGGGCTAGGAGAAAAACTTTTAAAAGCTTCAGGTTAGTAAAACAATCATGAAAATTGTAGATATCTCCATATCATTATATATCCGCACAAGCCACAAGAGGTATAGCCTAGCTGCATTTACTAAGAGAAGTTTGGTATTTTTCTAAGTAGCGTAGTTTATCAAAACAATAGTGGCAATATATTTTTACCCCTATATAGACTACATATAGCTATATTACACTGCACAATTAGTTAAAAGTATTCTGGGTAACATGTATAATACTTTAAAGTTGTTTGATCACCTTTAATCATCTTGAATTCACTGATTAAACTAATTTTAAAAATACTTAACTAAGTGAATATGTAATTGCTTACTTGCTGACGCGTTTCAAAACATTCGTTCCTTTTACAAAGCTAACCCTCTACTGGCGGCATCGGTGTAAAGGCTCTAACAGGAATGGATTTATGACTGTGGAATGGGGTGGGTTGTTTTGATTGAGTGTCACATAATAGAAAAGGCTGTTGGCTTCAAAGTGTGTGTGACCATTTAATACGTTTTCTTTATCTGTTGCGTAGTGTTTGTATAGTTCATATTTTTCTAAGGTTGTTAGTTTTTTACTTTGTTTTAATGTGTGTAGAACATTTAAATTAGTATGTATGTCAGTGTGTGTGTGTTGGGTGGTATTTAGATGTTTTGCGTAGCTGGATTTAGGGTTTGTTTGTTTTTTTAGGTAATGTGTTCTTCGAAGCGTGTATAGAATGACCTGCCGGTTTGGACAATGTAATAGCTGGGACAATCGTTACAAATTAACTTGTTTAAGGCATAGCTAATGCCTTAAAACTACAAAAACGCATATTCTTATAAAAGGTGACAATAAATATAAATTGCAATGACCTCAATTAACAGCAGTATTCCCTATTTTATTTGACTTTTATTTACCATAACATTTTACATTCTTACTAAGTGATAATAACCTTAAAACATATCTTATCTAACCTTCCACTTTCAACAAAGAACCTTGGAGAGCTTTCTACATTTCACATATAAACCAAAAAACCATAGTTATGAAAAGTTTTATCAACTGATAACTTACAGGTTGTGTAGAATCATGCCTTGTCTGTGTTGGACTGTCAACAGCTTCACTAACCTGTACAACAAGAATGCATATTATAAGATTGTTGAAGAGTATATAGAGAGTAAAAAGACAAAGCACTTTTAAATTTCATTTGTTATTTTACAATTTATTTTATAAAAACAAATAAGTGTTGTTAATAAAAGATTACACTAAATTTTTAAAAGATAAGAGGAAAATCTTTTATATTATCAAATTAGGTATCTTCACTTATACTTGAAAATTAAATTCTTAAATTAAAATATAAGGTATGTTAAGTACGTTGCTGCCTTTTGTTATACCATTGATTGAAGTTTGTTTTTCTAAAATAGAATATATACTTTAGACATTTCTATAAAATATAGACACTGAAAATATATTAATAACTTAAAACTGTAGTTTCATAATCATAGGCCTAATTAATAACATTAAAATCTTTTTCTAGATAGACGTGTAATGCTAAAACAGTATGAGGTTGTTTTACATTTTTTGGTAAATAACTACGGTAAAATTCTCGGTAATTGTGAGATTTAGCGACCACCTACGATATTTTGGAATATTGTTCAAAACCACCAAGTAGGGCGATAAAGTAGGTTGAAAAAGTAGGGCGATATCCAGAAGAAATTTTTTTATTGACTTTGTAAAGTTATTTTTTTTCAATTTAAAGTAGGGTAAAAAATTCAGTGCGGAGGCATAAGTTGTGGATAGGCCGCGGCGTGATACAAATGTTTCGTGACGTCACCACTGTAGTTGGGGTTTTAGCAATCTAAACTTTATGAATCCAAAACATGTCTTGAAGCTATATTGATAACTATTATTTTTGTTATTGCCAGGGAAGGTGAATTTTATATATCTATATTGAAATATACCTATGAAGTATCCATTCAGGATTGATTTGGTTCTAATTTTATACATTTAACCATTTAGGTAATGTATAAAATTAAAACCAAATTATCATAACTGGAGACTTTTTAGGTATATTTTAATATAGTAATGTATAAATTTAAAACCAAATCTATCTTAACTGGAGACTTTATAAGTATATATGTGTATGCAAAAACCATAAGAATTAATCCAAAACGTAGTTTCTCAAATATCTACACACGTAAAGCATGCAAGACGTCACTATATCACTCCGCGGTCAATACACAACTTAATGCTCCGCACTGTGACGTCACGAAACATTTGTATCACTCCACGGCTCATTCACAACTTATGCCTTCACACTGAATTTTTTACCCTACTTTAAATTGAAAAAAAATTACTTTTTGAGGTCTTGAGGCCTTGTTAAAAAAAATCTTGTGGATATCGTCCTTTTTAGTGGTTTTGAACAATTTTCCAAAATATTATAGGTGGCAGCTAAATCTGACAATTACCAAATTCTCGAATGACAAAACACTGTAATATTAAAACTTTCAAGATAGCTTGCAATACATATCTAAAACCAATTTGTTAGAAGTAGTTTTTTTAACATTTATTTTTTCAAGTAAACTTGAAAAAAATAAAATATAACATTTGTTCCTGATTTTCTTACTGAAGTTAAGTGATGAGAAAAATCAGAAAACAATTTATAGAGACCAAAATAAATTAGCTTGGTCATTGCTTATGGACAAACTGGGCTGGCACAGATATCTAACATTTGGAAATGAGGAAAATTGCCCCAAGGCAGAAAGAAAGCAGCGAGTAGAAATTTTTTTCCATTCTTTTTAATAATATTTTTTAAATATTTTATACATGTTTAATATATACATTTTTATTCTGTAGCAGTGAACTTAATAGCTTTTATTAACAATTTTAAAGTTTATGTCTTTGAATATGTTCACATAGAAGCTGACTAGGAATTATATACATAACAAGTTCTCTCACTTTATACAGAAAGATTTTAGAAAGTTTTTTTCTTTTCTTTTTATTATTTTTTTAGATTGGGGATTTCATGATAGCTAGTTTACAACCATTCCAGTTCTTCCACTTGGCATATTTTGTCTGAAAACGCCTATAAAACCATTAATTACTATAACTGCTGAATAATACTGATTTATAAATGGAATAACTACTATACCTTTTTCTCAGCAACACAAGTTTTACAATTATTAAACTCTACCTCATCTTGTGGCCACCAACAGTCGCCAAGATCCACATCGGAATTTCCATCTGTAGCTCCTTCAGTTCCAGTATCTTCAAATTCACTTCCTTCCTCCTCGCTAATATTACCACCAACCTCAACATTATTTTCTCCACTTTCCTCAACCCTTTCTGTAATGTCTGTGTTATCTCTATTGACTTCTGCTACTTCATTAATTTCATCAAGTGCATTTTCTTCATGGGTTCTACATTCACCAGTTTGAAATGCTTCATCTACAGCCTCTTCACCAACTTCATCTGTAATATCTGCCCCTTCATCTATATTACCTAACCCCTCCCCTTCAGAATCCTGGCAGCATGCGCAAATACAAGTCATGCAAAGCTTTCAATTCGTAAAGACATGCAATATAAATATTGTTGTGAACAAAGTAATAATGTGCAACCATAAAAAATTTTATTATAAGCAATATCTACCACTTGACAGTTGCAATAAAGTAATTTGCACAAGTTTTTGCCCAACTAGAGTATTAAAAATTATTCTAAGACAAAATTGTTAATCAAATATTCTTTGAGCTTAGCTTGTGAGGTTATGTTAAAAACAAATAAAAACATACACAAAACTCACAAATTAATCATTTATTTACTCATATGCGTTTCAATGACCAAATCATCATCAGTGAGTGTTACTACTACAAACTCTAACTTACAACTAGGGTGAAAGTAAGGTTACACTTCCGTATTTATACAGTAGGCATTTAACAGCTGGGCTCTCTTCTTCAAACTTTCTTCTCCAAACAATTCGATTTATTATTCACTACTCTAAAGGCCTTATCTATTCTTCATAACTCTTAATCTACATATTCTTTAAACGTTCGTTTAGTCGCTGTATCTTTAGCTCAATTCGGCAATTCTTTTCCACTTTTCTTCATCAGATGTTGTTACATTTCCACGCCAAAGTCGTTTCTTGATTTATACGTAGATCAACCACATTTACATTTAAATATATTATACTTGAAACGAATAATAATAAGAAATTTACTACAAAAACCATAAAGTTTATTTTAATTTTATTACTGTTATTTAATAGCAAATGGGGGTTTCTAAAAGCCATGTTTACCGCATTACAAAGCCATGGCAAAACAATTATTAACCCTACTTTAAACATGATACATCAAATGGAAATTTTGTACCTAACTCAATAATTACAATAAAATTTATAACATACAACATAATTACATGTAAACAAAATAGATAATTAATATTACACTTTATTATTATGTCAAAATATTTAACCTACGAGTTACAATAAACTTCTTTTTTTTGTGTGTGTTACGCTAATTACAATAATATAGTTTTGAATAGGGCTTGACTCATTGTTTACAATATTATTTTTATTCCTATTAATATACAAAGTTTCCCATGCATCCAATTCACTACACTTAACAACATTTTTTAACAGGGTTACATCGTCTACTTTAAATTCGTGCTCTTCCTCTAAACAATGTTTCGCCATCGCATATTTTTGTGGTCTAATATTTTTAATGTGGGAAAAATGTTCTTTAGCCCTAGTTTTAATATTTCTTTTTGTTTGGCCTATATATTTCAGAGGACATCGCTACACTTCAGGCAGTGACTTTTCTTCATTAGGTATGGCGTCTTTATGGTTCCCTAACAACTTCTTTATCAACATTTGTTGATTCCATCTTCGCGTGAGCTACTAGTAATCACTAAACACTTTTAAATGTTTTAAACTTGCCTATAGTAGCACTTACTTTGCTTGTTGAGGACGACCGTTTCGGGAGATGTGTCCCTTGAGATCAGTTACGGTCTGAGTTGACAAAGGGACACATCTCCCGAAACGGCCGTCCTCAACAAGCAAAGTAAATGCTACTATAGGCAAGTTTAAAACATTTAAAAGTGTTTAGTAACTTCTTTATGTTATTTGCAGTGGCAATTGTAACATTCAAATTATTATATTTTCCTAGAAATTTTCTAATTTTATTAGACAGCGGTGGATGGTGTTATTTTTACCCATTTTTCCCCTTTAAATCTCTTATTAACGTGCTTCTCTGATTTCTTATTGTCTTATTTTTCATCTTTTTGTGAATTTCATCTATAAACACATTACTGTTTTCCTCTAGGAAAATATAGTAATTTGAATGTTACAATTGCCACTGCAAATAACCTAAAGAAGTTGTTAAGGAACCATAAAGACGCCATACCTAATGAAGAAAAGTCAGGAATCTACTGCCTGAAGTGTAGCGAGTGTCCTCTGAAATATATAGGCCAAACAAAAAGAAATATTAAAACTAGGGCTAAAGAACATTTTTCCCACATTAAATATAATAGACCAGAAAAATCTGTGATGGCGAAACATTGTTTAGAGGAAGAGCACGAATTTAAAGTAGTCGATGTTACCCTGTTAAAAAACGTTGTTAAGTGTAGTGAATTGGATGCATGGGAAACTTTGTATATTAATAGGAATAAAAATAATATTGTAAACAATGAGTCAAGCCCTATTCCAAATTCTATATTATTGTAATTAGCGTAACACAAAAGAAAAAAAAATAAGTTTATTCTAACTTTTAGGTTAAATATTTTGACATAATAATAAACTGTATTATTAATTATCTATTTTGTTTACATGTAATTATGTTGTATGTTACAAATTTTATTGTAATTATTGAGTTAGGTACAAAATTTCCATTTGATGTATCATGTTTAAAGTAGGGTTAATAATTGTTGTTTTGACAAGTGGGCGTGGCAACGCCTACTGTATAAATACGGAAGTGTAACCTTACTTTCACCCTAGTTGTAAGTTATAGTTTGTAGTAGTAACACACACTGATGATGATGACTAGGTCATTGAAACCCGTATGAGTAAATAAATGATTAATTTGTGAGTTTTGTGTATGTTTTATTTGTTTTTAAAATTGTTAATACTTTTTAAAATTTTGAAATCTTGTAGTTAGTTGAACATTCTGGTTGTTAACCACATATTAAACTTTGAAATTACTTGTTAACAGACATTCTGTTGAATACAAGTTGTTAACTAACAATTAGAGGAAATGTTTTCATCTTACGACTTTTTCAGCTTCATGTGAAACTGAAGAAGTTGTAAAACGAAAACAATTCCTCCAAGTGTAAGTTAACAATTTAACAGCTTATATTTACAGAATATCTGGTCGCAAGTAATTTCAAAGTATAATATTTCTTAATTTTGGAATTTTTAAAAAAGTTAAATACTTGATATCGCCATAAAAGCTGTTTATAAAGAGAAAAAACATAGTCCCTATATAATATTAGAGAAAAATATCTTCTACCTTAATATTAATAATGCAATAAATTTTTAATTTAAAAAAATTAATAAAATTCAACACTAGACAATTTTTAGCAGCCTTGGAATAAATTTTGTCATTGTTTGTCTTCAATATCTTGGCTTGTTGAACATCTTAACTTCAAACATTAATAAAATTTCTTTAATACTGGTTAATAGGATCGTATTTTCTGTCTGACATCTCCAAGTTCTACCTACTCATATATAATGGTCATAATATTCAAAAATCCGAGTCAGCTTAGTAAAACTGATGTTTCTTGAAGCATCAAAAAAGTCTGTCCATGTCTTCTAACAAATGAAACGAAAACAAATCAAACGCTTTACTTTACCTCATATAGATGACACATTTAGCACTTTGCAACAACACACATACAAATCAAACCCTTTACTTTACCTCATATAGATGACACATTTAGCACTTTGCAACAACACACATACAAATCGAACCCTTTACTTTATCTCATATAGATGACACATTTAGCACTTTGCAACAACACACATACAAATAAAAACCCTTTACTTTATCTCATATAGATAACACATTTAGCACTTTGCAACAACACACATACAAATCAAACCCTTTACTTTATCTCATATAGATGACACATTTAGCACATTGCAACAACACACATACAAATCAAACCCTTTACTTTATCTCATATAGATGACACATTTAGCACTTTGCAACAACACACATACAAATCAAACCCTTTACTTTATCTCATATAGATGACACATTTAGCACTTTGCAACAACACACATACAAATCAAACCCTTTACTTTACCTCATATAGATAACACATTTAGCACTTTGCAACAACACACATACAAATCAAACCCTTTACTTTATCTCATATAGATGACACATTTAGCACTTTGCAACAACACACATACAAATCAAACCCTTTACTTTATCTCATATAGATAACACATTTAGCACTTTGCAACAACACACATACAAATCAAACCCTTTACTTTATCTCATATAGATGACACATTTAGCACTTTGCAACAACACACATACAAATCAAACCCTTTACTTTATCTCATATAGATGACACATTTAGCACTTTGCAACAACACACATACAAATCAAACCCTTTACTTTACCTCATATAGATGACACATTTAGCACTTTGCAACAACACACATACAAATCAAACCCTTTACTTTATCTCATATAGATGACACATTTAGCACTTTGCAACAACACACATACAAATCAAACCCTTTACTTTACCTCATATAGATGACACATTTAGCACTTTGCAACAACACACATACAAATCAAACCCTTTACTTTACCTCATATAGATGACATATTTAGCACTTTGCAACAACACACACACACAAATCAGTAACAAGATAATGGCATTCAAACCTGTCACTTTTCCATGAGACCTATCTACCACTATCTATTGCTTCAAGTAGGTATTACTTTACACTATTATTGAAGAGCATCAATTGGAGAATTTTTTTATTGCACCTCATTTAATGTTTCTCCTACATCTAAGCCTTATGATTTTATAATGTTTATATTTACATGAATCCTTTTTAAATCAAAATTAAAATTTACTTCAACAAGAAGCATTGATTTGATCTGCAAATAATGTGAACAAAAACTAGACCTTTTTTTACTCTCATAAGTTTGTTTTATCATAGAAGTTACTCTAAAAATGCAGGTAAAGGTTTCTTTTTACTATATATAAAGTAGAGTGACTTTGGTTAAATATCTTTTTAACTCCAGTAAAGTTATATAGCTCTGAGAATACATTTTCCCAGCAGAGTACAATAAGAATAAGCTACAATTTTTATACCTGCATAAAATACAATATGTTTTATACATGATGAGCATTGCTCTTGGCGAGTCTGCTAAAAGTAAAACAAGGGCTTCCAAGAAGGCAATGATTACAGGTAAAAAATGAAAAAAATAATTATGAATCATCACCAAATTATAATCGGAAAAATCGCTGATGATGCTGGCATATGAATTCAATCATGAGATGCTATTTTACTGATACATTAGGTGTCTCAGAAATTTCATATTAAAACATATGACTTCAAAATTTCTTCAAAAATTGTTGAATCTTGAACAAAACACAACAGTAAATGAAGGTTCCATGGAGCTGGTAGATATAAAGTTAATACGATGCAAACATACTAAAACATATGGTGATAAGACATGGTTCTATGGAAATAACCTTGAAACTAAGGCTCAATAATTTTAGTCAAATTCTGGATTACCAAAACGAAAAAAGCTAGACAGGCATGGTCGAATGCAAAAGTTACCTAATTGTCTTCTTGAATTTCAATGGCACAACACACCATGAGTTTTTGTTACAATGTCAACCAATCAATAAAGAATACTAGCAGTATTCATAAGGTTAATCCTGTTTCAGTGAAACAATACAAACAAACAAAAATACCTATATCTGTACACAAAATAATTATCAACCCTTCCAAAACACATGGAACCTTTTTGATGCCTCACAATAGTCTAAACATCCAATATTAAAAATATACATACATTTACCAGACTAGCTTACCAAACCAAAACAAAAAATTGAACAAATCGAGCTAATGCAACACAAAAAATTACAAAATTGTAAGATTGCATTTTTTAAAAACAAATATATTTAACAATAACTAATGACATGCAATTAACATCCCGTACATGTTTTTCTTTTAACAATGTACTAAAAAAATTGGAATAAAGTGTTAAAAATAGTAAAAGATATAATATAAATGGAAGGTGTCACTGTTCACAAGCAGTAAGAATAATATTGGAATTTACTGTGATTATGTAGGTTCATATAAAATGTGAAAGTAAATGATTAAATTTAACTTTACAACTAATAACATAATTCTTTGACAAAATGAAAAATTTTCATTTGAAAAAATTATTTGTAAATTATAAGTACATAGACCATAATTTTTATCAAAATAAATTTAATAAACACATGCAATTCTGAAGAAATGCATATCTACACATTAGTTGTAAAATGTCATGCATGTATCAAAATAGCTTTGCGTACCTGACTAGTAACACTGGCCCTACGATTAGCCTCTACATCATCAGCACTGATGTGGAAACGTCTCTGGAACTCTGTTGCAGCTGATTCCATGTTTTGAGCATTGACGTTGTTTTCAATACTATTGCTGTTAACCAAACACAAGATAGAGCACATTAATCATTATAAATTACTCTCTTGAAATATGTTAAAATTTGCACAATAATAACATTACTGTAGAAACTTGCTAATTCGTCGCATTTGGAGGAAGTTGCAGAATGTATTAGAAAAATATTACTAACGACTCTATCTGTGGAGTGTGCAAGCAAGAAGAGAAAACATTAGAGCACATACTTCTGAAATGTCCTGTAACAGCAGCAACAAGGAGTCCCTTGATAAAGCAACTAGGACGGGAATGTACCCTGGACAGAATCTTGAAAGAAAGTTGTTTCTGGCCATTGGCAGAGTGTGTGTATAGGAGACATCGAGCCATCGAGGCCAACCTTGGAAGCTCGTAATAAGAAGTAAGTTGATTAACATTAACGTACCAGTATGTGAGATCTCGCTGAGACCAGCAAGAGCATTCCTCTATATGAACATTCTATGATTTCTAAGAGATTAGATTTGCCGTATGTTTATGATTTTGTTTTCTGTGTACTCTACTTTTCTCTAGGTTCAATATTTGATATTATCTGGACAATAAATGCACAACAAAGTACATAGTCACCATTCTTTTGTGTGTAAAGTCTATGGTTTATCTCGTGTGTTTACAGATCGTATGATTTTGATACAAATAAATCTAGCATTTCTAACAAATTTGTTTTCCCGTCGGAACCTAAAAAATTAGACTTTTTCAAAATATTTTTTAATAGAGAATTGGTCAACAAAATTCTCTTTGGGGAAATTAAAGAAAATTACAACTTGTGTGTGAAAATACTACCATGTTTGACCATTCAAAACTGAAAATGTGAACTGCTACTAATGTTAACAATATTTATAATATTTTTAAATATTTTCATAACTAATATTTAAAATAGTTCAATAATTTTAAACAATTGAGAAAAATACAGAATAGAAATTTAAAAAAAGAAAAAGTTTAAAAATCTTTAAACAATTTGTTGTTCTTAGGGGATTTATCAAGGCTTCACATGTTGCTGATCAAAGAGTTAAGAATAAAACAAAGAATAGGTATAGTAGAGTCTGAAAATAAACATAAATAACAAAAGTTTAAGTAAAAAAAGTATTAGAGAATTTATACAACAAATTCAAGATTACTGTTGTGCTCTTTAATTATCAACATTCAGTGTACATAGATCTAGTCCAAAAAATAGATCTGGATATTGATACTATAAAAAAAACCAAAAGGAGCTCCATCGTCACGTAAATATTAAGGCCGTTCAGACCCTTGACAATATAAGTCTGAGTTAGTTACCTCAAGTTCATACTACTGCGAATATGTAGAGAAGATTGTAATAGTAAACTTAAACAAAAAATTTTCATATCCTTCATAACAGTCTTAATATGCCACAAAAGCTGAGACTGTAAAAGCAGAAAAATATTATTTGTTTATGATATAGCTTTTTAGGACAAAATAACATTTATGGTTTCTTTAATGGTGTCACTCCTGCTAAAAGTAAGTGTGATGCACTTTAATAGGTTTTAAAATATTTGAATTTTAAAAAATTACATAAATTCACTAAGTTTATATGTTAAGTATTACGATTTAAAGATATATCTGTTCAATTTTAAAATAGCAACAAGTTTTATTTTCAGGTTTTATATTTCTTCTGTATCATGTTTGATCGGAAATGAAACAAAATAATTATTCTATATTCCTTTTGTTTTATGTTGTTTCCTAAATTTCTTTTGATAGTTGTTCAATATTCAATGGAGATTCTCATTTCAACAATTTCCGCCATATAATAATGTCTGCAAACCTGTGTCAGTTTTTCAAAAAAAAATCTCTAAGCCTAGAATTGACTTCATTGCTATATGACACTTATTTCAATGTTTTACCACCAACTTCAGTACAAGTCGGATCATTCCTCTTTCTATTTAATGCACAAAATTCAGATGTAATGACAACACCCATACAAAAGATTTTATTAAATGAGCAGAAAATTGAATTAACAGAGAGGGAGGAAATTTAGAACAATTGTTATTAGTTAGATCATAATTATTTGTTTACTTTATAAGTTGTTTTATTAGGAGACATTCTTGGATATAAGAAGTATTATTATTTCTGTATAAAAATTAGAATGTTTTATAGCCATATTCCAGGGAATTTTTTAATATTAATTATATTTATATTTTGGATGTTTTCTTGTTTTGTAGTTGATTTTATGTACATCAGTTTGCTCCTAATGAATTATCTACCTATGTTATTTTAAACGATTATGTGTTTGTTACCCATTTTACAAATTTGTACTGGTCAAAAACCATAAGAAACTGCCATTCAATCCCCTTAGTTAATCCCCCAAAATTTCAATACAATCTTACGAAAGGAATTGAAATCCGAATGAATACATTTGCCAGCTGTCACTTGCTAATGTAGTATTTCCGGACCTACGTTTATATGACATTTCCTTCTTATTTTTCAATGAACTCATAAATTCATCTCTTGAATTATTTCTATTTCTTTGGGAATCATTTTTTGTATACCATGTGATGTTTTGCTTCATGCACAGTTTGGGATGGGTATGATGCCTCATAGCATTCCTCATTCTTATCATTTATAACTGAACTGAAGCAATAAGTGTAGCTTGTAGACACCTTCCTATGTTCTCAATAGAGAATAGGTCTTCTTTGTAGTCCTGAACATAATCCTTTTGAATAACACAGGACAGGTAGTTTTATGACCTTACCCTAATTATGAAAAGAGTCATCATTTATCTTAAGGGAAAATCTTAAAAAAATTAACTATTAGTTTTAATTATAAATGCCCGTTCTATCCTTATTAATTGTGGTACTAGTTTGTTTCAATCCCACCTTCATGAGATCTAAATTGTGAATAGTTATAAAAAATAGAATTTAGAAAAACTAACTTTTTTTCCATGGCGAAAAACCAAGTGTAGTTATCATCGCCAAACAACAGCAAAATTATTACTATAATAGTTACATAAATCAAAATATAATTAAATAAATAAAGCAATACAGAATTTTTGAAACAAAGCAGTAATAACATAAAAATAAATATGCAACAATAAATTTGTAACAATAAAGAAAACCATAACAATAGAAAACAAAAAAATAAATAAAACAATGTAACAATAAATCTATAACAATATAAATACCACATGATGTAGAAAATAAATAGGTTAACAATAATAAAACTCTAAACACAAACTAACATTAATACTATAATAAATAAATAAATAAATATGTAAGATAATTTTTTTTTTAAATTTAAATACATAAATTTTAAATAGAATATTTTAGGTGGCGAAGGAATGTGATGACACGGTCGACCGGCCACACATTGTCCTTCAACACCACCTTCAAACTCCCTTGTAAATTAAAGCTGTCACGAACATGCTTCAAACCACTACAATCTACCAGTATATGACAGATTGTGATGGTCTTTCCACAGAACTGACAAAAAGGCACCTCAAGACGCATCAGATAACCATGAGTTAGATAAGAGTGGCCGATACGAAGGCTGATAGTCACTACTTCCTCCCTATGTTTCGAACGAATAGAAGACCTCGATGGATAGATGGTATCCTTAATTTCCCTCAGCTTATTATGATTTACACATTGCCATTTATCATTCCAAGCAGCAGCAAATGAGCGTTTTACATAACAAATATAAGCAGATGCCATAACCCGTTGTGTAGATGGCACCTTAATAGTAGAACTCTTCGCCGCTTTATCTGCTTTTGTGTTACCGGTAATTCCACAGTGACCGGGAACCCAACAGAATGTTACTCCAACACCCCCCAATCGAATATTGTGTTCTGCACACAAAATATCACCGACCAAAGGGTTCACGGAAACACATCCTGAAGGGCCTGAAGTACACTTTTCAAATCGGAACACAAAAGGTAATGAGAAAAAGTAGATTGGATGACTGTTACAGCTTTAAAAATGGCAAACAGTTCCTCAGTGAAAACACTACACGCTGAGGGTAATCCATACGTGAAGGTATATCCCAACGCATAAAACACACACCCAACGCCATTGTCCAGTTTAGACCCAACAGTGAAAATAATTTCACTGTGTTTGAAGGATCTGGAAATTGTCAAAAACTCCAGGTGGTAAACCACATCAGGAGTAGTGTGTTTGATATAACTGGACAGTGAGAAATCGTAACGTGGTGTTTTTATTATCCAAGGACGTAGACAGCACACTGTCTGTCCAAACATATTAGGAAGTGCCAACTCACAGTTATCCATTATGCATAGCGTTCTTATGCCAAATGGAGCGGTTGAACGTTAATGTACATCATAATTAGAAAGACCATTTTCAATGCTGGATGATTAGGTTTGTTTCGAAGATCAGAAATGTATAATATTTGTAGCGTTTAACGTCGTTTTGACAAGGAAGGTTCCCCCGCCACGATAAGAAGACTAAGATTTGGGCTGGTTCTAAACGCACCAGTAGCAATTCTAAGCCCAGAATGGTGGATGCCATCAAGAGTTTTCAGAACTGTAGGTCGTGCTGATGAATAGGCTTGACAGCCATAATCTATGCGCGATCTAACGACTGTGCGATAAAATCAAAGCATACTAGTTCTTTCAGCTCCCCAATTCGTACCACTAAGGACTCTTAACATATCCAATTTCTTGCTGCATCTCACCTTCAAATCACGAACATGTGGGATCCATAAAAGTCTTTATCAAATAAAAGACCTAAATATCGGACATCATCCGTGGTTTGAAGCTGAATTCCATCAAGATAAAGGATAGGCTGCTGATGTTCCCTACGACGACTAAATGATACACATTGAAGTATCATATTAGATCACATTAAATCACGTCTTCGAAGTAGAGAACTTGAACCCCGTAGTTCTTGACCACTCCTCTAATCTGTGTATAACTAACTGCAAAGATCTTTCTGTGGTTGCCATGTTACGAGCAGGCACATATATACAGAAATCATCTACAAAAAGAAAACAGTGTACTGGAGATCGTATATTACATGTTAGACTATTAATAGCAACGGCAACCAGCGTTACGCTTAGTATGTTGCCCTGAGGTACACCATTCTCCTGTTTACAACTATTTGAATATGTGCCTCCAAGACGAATGCGGAAGGACCTATTTGACAGAAAGTTTGCGATGAATGCTAGGATGGTTCCCTGTATGCCCCATGACTTTAATGTATTTAAAATTCCTCTTTTCCACGGCATATCATATGTTTTCTCAAGGTCAAAGAAAACAGCAACGAGTGTTTGACGCATGAGAAAGGCATCTTGAATACCAGATTCTAACAAAACCAATTGGTCAACAGATGATTGTCATTGTCTGAAACCACACTGATCGTTGCTAAGAAGATTGTTGGTTTCTAGGTACCAGACAAGATGGCAGTTGACCATCTTCTGCAGTAGTTTCCACAAGATGCTTGTAAGAGATATAGGCCTGTAACTACTGGGATTGGTTTTGTCTTTACCCAGCTTTAAAAGAGGAATTACTGTCACTTCTAACCATGCATCGGGGAAAAACCACTCCTCGAATAAATGGTTGTATATTCGAAGCAGGACAAGTTTCGCCAATGATGGTAGATGTTTTAGCATAGAGTATACAATGGAATCAGGACCTGGTGCAGAATCCCTCGCTGATGAGAGAGCTGACTCCAATTCCCCTATAGAGAAAGGAGAGTCCCCAGACAACCCAACAGTAAACGGTATTGCTTCTTCTTTTAGTTTATACATCTGGAATAATCTATTATAGGCTATAGTAGCAGAAAAGTTAGAAAATGATGTTCCAAGTACATTAGCAATGTCATCACTGTTTGTGATTAATCTTCTATCCGGTTGCTTCAGCGCAATGGCTGGCAACGGAATGGAAGTACCACCAACTGATCTTAGTTTCCTCCACACTGTGGAGGACGGAGTTGTTTATCTAATTGTGCTAATGTACTGTTCCCAAGAGTTCTTTCTACTCAGCCTAAATATCCTTCATGCTTTCACACGGAGTATTTTATATTCCTGAAGGTTTCCATTTATTGGGTGTCGCTTAAATCTCCTAAGAGCTCTTCGTCGTAAACGGAGGATTTCTGTGCATTTATCAATCAACCATGGAACAGGTGGTCGGCGTGTGTACACAGATGTTTTAGGAATGGTCTTTTCAGCGGCATTCAAAATAGTCTTATTAAAATTGTAAACAATTGCATCAATGGGTGTCAGATAATCCATGTCAAGTGATACAAGGTAATTCGAGTAGGCGTCCCAGTTGGCTTTTTGTAAAATCCAATGGGAATGTGGAGCGTAACAGGGTGAGGAATCACACAAATTAATCTTAACTGGCACATGGTCGCTTCCATACATGTCATTAAGCACTGACCATGTGCATCTAGTAGCTAAATGAGGGCTGCAGATCGATAGGTCAACAGCTGTCCATCCACCAGTAGGTGCTGCCAAATGAGTAGGAGAACCGTCATTTAGCAGACATAAATCCAGTTCCGTTCTTATACTCTCCACAAGTTGTCCATGAGAATTACAACTCAGGGGGTCCCAAGACAAATGGTGGGCATTAAAATCCCCTACTAATAAGATTGGAGTTGGTAACTGGTTTATTAAATCTACTAGGTCTCTGTGTCGGATAGTGTCGTTTGGTAGCAAGTATACACAACACACAGTGAACTTATATGTGACAGCTGCTTGAATAGCTACTGCTTGTAAAAGGGTTATTAAGTTCATAGACACCGCATCAATACAGTCACGGCAAGTATGGCTACGCCACCTCTTGCTTGATCTTCTGTAACGAAGTCGGCTCGAAAAACTGAATACTCCCTTACATGAAATTTTTGTGTCTCTTTGGGTACACAACTCGCACGAGTACCTTTATATCTTCTATGTGACTCCTAACGCCGTTTACATTCCACTGTATCACTGACTTCCTAAGCAAAGACATTTATTAGCTTGGCAAAGGATTTATTTGACAATCATTGGTGCTCTCTTCTTGCTTGCCTGGGACATTTTTAGACGTCTCAGGCTTACATTTCTCAGATTCCATATCCACCGTTCAGGGATGGAATCTGAGGAAGTTTTGGGTTTAGGAGGAGTGGTTTTCACATTCCCTCCTTTGTCAACATTTTTTTTAATACCCGTTAATGACGGTGGCGATGTGGTTTGACGTAATACTGGTCTACGTGGTTTGGTTTTTCCCAACGTCTTCTGTACAGAAGGTTTATTACCCGTTGACAATGTCTTCTGCACAGAAACACAAGGCTCACTTAATGATTTATTTCGTGCTCCAATCCCCCCAGTGGAAGGGATTGGTACAAGAGGTAAATCACGATCCGTTGCTGCAGGTTGTATCAAATTTAAAGTAGGACCATTTGTGACTAAGGACAAAAGACGAAAAAATTGTTCTGTTAGAACTTCAATTTTCTTTGACAGCTCGGCACAGTTAGTACAAGACGATTTGGAAGCGGTCAGAGTAGTGGCATAAGTCTTACTGTCTCCCTTTGGCTGATTAGATCTATGAAGTTTTTTGGCCTCTGGAAACGACAGCTTGTCTTTTGCCATGATGCCTAGGATTGCTTTCTCTTCCTTAAAAGTAGGGCAGTTGTCAGATCGCACTGGGTGGTCACCACCACAGTTGGCGCACTTTGGAGAATTAACACATTCCTTATCATCATGGCCCTCAACGCTACATATACCGCATACGTTCCGCTTCGAATAGGTAGGGCTGATATGCCCAAAACGCTGACACTTAAAGCAGCGCTTAGGGTTAGTCACGTATTGTCTCACTGAGAGCCTTTGGTAACCTGCATGTAAGTATTCGGCGGAATGTACATAAATCCCTATATGTGATGACCCCCTTTGAGTAATTCAAGGATCTGTGAGAAGCCACAGATACCATGACCTGGTCAAAGAAAAAAGTCATTTTTAATAAATAACGGGTTTGCCTCTTGGTGGAAGTCGCAACTAACAGTTTTCCGTTTCTAAGTTTCTCAATAGAGGCTACTGGACTTCCAGCACAGGCAGTAATAGCCTTGTTAATCAGGAGAAGAGAAACTTTAGAAAGATCTTTCCCTTCTTTGGCACTAGAAACAACTAAATACTTTGCTGATGACAATAAGCCTGTAACGTTGCCACCATCAACTTCTTACTCAAATCTTTATTATTATGATCGTCAGGAGAATTCTGGTATGTCCTCTTCAAACTAGTCATATTTAACAGGGTTTTTGAATCCATAAATATTTTAAGCCAGCCATGGTGTCGAGTGTTACGGGCGAGACTATAGGAACAGGTACACTCTTGGATCACATTAAGATCATTTCCAACCCTCAGAACTATGAGGCCTATAGACTTCCTCCTTAGCTCAACTGGATGGGCATCAGTCGGGAACTCTTAATACTGTGCACAGGCTCTGACACCCGTGGACCGCGGACATTCCCTGACCAAGGACCGAAGCTGCTGGCAGACCAAAAACCGTGCTTACGTCTTCGGCAGAGCAAGCTCACATCAGCGTCCCGGACAAGAATTTGACCTGGCCTTTTCAACACTCCCAATGCGCAACGGTTCTGACCAGTCAAAATCACCTACAGAGAAGATGTGAGTATTAATATGTGAAGATAGTGTTGTGAGTGTGGTGTTTGTAGAACATGTAATAAAGTGTGTAACACTGAAGTAAGTGTTGTTAGTGTTGTGTAAGTTTGGCTGGGGTACCGCAAGGGATGCCAAACCCCTCTTAGTAAGTACGGCTAGTACGCACCTCCCCTGCGGGGTAGAAAAACTAACTTTTAAGTTGAAAATATACTAATCTTTTAGCTACTAAATATTTTGCAATGTCACAAGCACAGTAACATATACTGCAAAGTTGGACTACAAACTTATACAAGTGAGAAAAAACAGTTTATGTCCATCAGTAAAAATAGAAAATTGGCCTCAGACCTATGATGTTAAAATATATTTACTTACTTATCATACTTATTACAAACATAATTTTAAACATCTACAATATTATTTATTTATTTGTTTTTATCCAGGGAACTGTTTCAACTAATTTATTCTATGTACCTAATAACTTAGGCTATAGAATTATGGTTTAAAAAAACTAACCTCACAGTAGGCCTCTCCCACTGTGTGGTCCTAGCTACATGGTTTACATAATAAGTTCTACCATTGGCATCCTGTCTCTCTTCCCATCCTGGAGGTAAGGCACTGAAGTTGTCTCCTCCAACAAACCTAGCCTAGAACATAATAGCATATACACCTTTCAAAAGAGTTTAAATAAATCTTTATAATAGAATAGAATGATATTCCTCACAATACAGATTAAGCAGTTATATTTTTAATTTAACCATCCTCAATCCTATTTGTAGAGTATGTATATATACAGCTATTAGTTATGTCGTGAGTTACTGCAGCAGCTTTAGAGGTTTATTACAGCCAAGTCTCACAGCAATTACCTTCCCATAAGTCCTAGGAGCTGGCTAAAATTATTTCCATTTAAATGTTTAAAGATTTTGTATTTACTCTCCAGACCTGACTGTTTTTGAAGTATTGAACTACTGATTTTAAACTAATGATTATTTGTGAATTACTAAATGCAAATAAAATGTTGTAAGACAAATTATTTTAGAGAAGAAAAGAAATTTCTTCATTGCTTTCTTACAGATCTGGAAGGAAGTAATAAACAAAAAAATAATTCAACAATTAACCCTTAGCATATTTCTGTTTTGAAATTAGTAATTTTACAGCATAACAAATAATGTAAAAGTGTTAATACTGTATCATTTATTCAAAATATCTAGGATGCTATTTTAAAACAGTTATTCATCAGGCATAACATCTGCTAGATGTTAGTAGACGGAAGATGTCCGGTATTTAAAATCTCTTGTTTTCCAGGACACAAGTTAATTATTTTGTGCCCCAAACAAACTCTGAACAAATAAATAAAAAACCTGATGCAAGTAAAAAGATCATTTAGTTTAAATCACTTTTAAAAACTAAACCCAAACTAAACTTCTATTTATAGCCTCATTAAATGCCATAACAATGTTTTTCTTTCCAGAAGTGTTTCTTTTTACAAAATTATATTTTTCAATAAGAATAAAGTAGCAAAAAAGTTTAAAAAAAAATACTCGCCTCTTAAGAAAATAGCATTAGTTAACAAAATGAAACAGGACTTTATAAAAATTCTACTCAAAATGTTTGTGGTGCTTCAAACCTCTCAGGTTTCATTTTATCCTTACATAAATTCAAATTCTAAATTTAAATGATTAAATGAACTTTAGTTGTAATAAATCATAAATTATAGTCAGATCCTATTGTACAGAAATGAAAACTTAATTAAGTAACATGCACACGAATATTTTACCATTTCCTTTTTTAATGTAACTCAGCCACTTTATGTTATTCATTTATTTATAAATAAACACAGTTAACAAAAGCTGTGTACATTTTATCAACCTGTAAGCCAAGTCCTTGGATAGCAAACATAACACTGACTGGAGCTCTCCTCCCTTTTTTTCAGTAATTATAGCCATGATATCTGTGAATCTTCACAGTTTTCTTTGTATTATGCTAATAAACTTATTCTATCAAATGTGAATCTGACTCTTATGTATTAATTATAGAAAGTGTCTTACCTGAATTCACCATTACAGTCTGGGTATTTGGATGTTAGGGTCTCAATTTAACTTCTTGTAAATTTTATTCCGAAATATTATTTTAGTTTATTTTAAAAAGTATTTATTATTTTGTTGATAAATGTTCTATAATAGGACACATTTTGAAAAATAGTGTAAATTTTTTTCCCTCACATATTTTTCCTTTAAACTTTAGTTTTACTACGGATTACTGACATTATTAACCGGGACCCATTTACTAAATTTTGTAAAGGCTATTCTACTCTCTAAAATAATACATACCGATACTATTGACCTTGTTGGAAACTCTACCCTGGGTAAATTACTATCCACTTCTTCCCAATCTGAGTCACTGCTATTCTGACTATTAATCCCGACAACCTAAATGTGACATTACATTCTTATAGCCTAATTAACTGTACTATCAAAACTCTAGCCTAACAAGTTTCTTTAAAATATTAAAATAAAGAGAATTATTATAAAAGTAAAACAAAATCTAAAATGATACAATAGTTAAACAGCTGAAAATTAAATTCAACTCAACACCAGAAATACAAAAACAATGCAATCATATATTTTAGGAACTATGATGTTCCTCTAATTACAGCTTCAAATGAGTATATTTTTAAAAGTCTAGATGATATAGACTTTTCTAGCTCAGCAAATGTAGCTCAAACAGATTCGCTGATGTTACACACTTTGCTAGCAGACAATAAGATTTTTAATAGCATGGTATATATATTATAAATTTTCTACATAAAATATTTAGAGACAAAACAATCTACTGCAGACTACACAATAGCAGTGACATTGTAAATGCTAATTATAATGCCATATTTAGTAAGCCATCCTGTGAAAGATCATTCTCCATTTCATATCGGTCTGATATGGTAAGTTCAAAATGTACCCAAAAATACCCACTGTAAAGAAAATTTTTTGAATTCTCAAGACTACCCTGAGGATTAGTGTTTAATTTTTTTTTTTTTCAAGAGACAACATCAATTGTTTGTTACATGAGAAAGGAGTTTTAAATGGTTAACTATAACGAAACCAACTCATCTGATGAATATTTTTGTCTAAAACTTCAGATAAAAGTTGTGCGTTAGAAAAAAGGCGCACAACCAAAATCTAGGCAATAAACCAAAATGCAGTTGATCATTTTATGGCATACTTTGCTTAAAGCATTTTTAAGGCTCAATAGCTACTTAGACTGGTTTTGTCAAGTTTCTTTTTTTCTGGATAGAAAGATTACTTTTGTTTGTAGCATGGAATTGGGAAAATAATAATCCTCAAGTAAACTATTAGTTTTTCCAATAGTGAAAGATGATTGATAATGGTGTATACAACTCTGATAGAACCCGAAGCAGAATCCCTATTTGGATAGATAATTACAACTTTAGCTAACCAAATCATCGTGTCTTCAGCAAGACAGCAGCATCCCACATCAGAGTTTGTCAAGCACTATATTCCAAAGGCACAAAAATGGTGATCAGTACAAATTCCTAATGTACAGATGAATGTTTTCATGTGTTGGTCTGAAAATAGTGATTTCATATACTTTATTGTTAGTTTGTGATATTTGTCGAAGTAAGAATGAGCTAATATGTACCTTCAGCAAAGAAGTGGTGAAGAGAAAAGAAGATCTTTGGTGCAGAGTAAGATATCCCAAGATATAAGAACCATTCTGAAAAAATGTAGGTAAATACAGGCGAATTCAAGAAACTTGAATTTATGTTGAAAACCCTGTAGAAACCAGTGAAATAAGGAAAACCAACATTACTTCTTAAAATAAATATATATTTTTGTATTGTACCTAATATTTATTGAATCACTTCAACAAGCTTTAAATTATATTACCTTTATCAAGGGCTTATAAAAGATAATTTTGTTGTTCACCTAAACAAAACTAACTATCAAACATTTTTTTATGTCTAGAGTTTGCAATGTTGAAATTTTTATTTATCACGGTGGAAAATAATATATTTATAATTTGTCTAATTTTTAAACTAACAAATATTGTTAGTTTTTTGACAAAAATAAATGTATTTATTATAAAAACTAAATTTTATTAAATAACTAAGGTGCAATTTTTTAAAGTTTATATCAGAAAAAGGAGGAAATACATTTTTTTCAACCAGTAGTGAATATTCAGTAGCTTTTAAAAACTTAAAATTTAACTTCTTTCACCTTAAAAGTTCTTTTCATCTCAAACTGTTACGTTAGTTTTATTTTAGAATCAATCGAGTAACATAACAGAAAAGTTTATTAAGCTGCTTATTTTATTACTTTTTTACTTTGAAAGATTATTTTTCTTCTTTTAGGTAAAACTGAAAGTAAGAAGAGATTAATTAAAAAGCCTTGTAAATTGTTATGCTTGCCTATAGTAGCATTTACTTTATATTGTTAAAGACGGCTGTTTCGGGAGATGTGTTCTATTGTCAACTCAGACCGACAATGTACACAATTAATTGTCAGAGTTATGGTCTGAGTTGACAATGGTACACATCTCCCGAAACAGTCTTCTTCAACAATATAAAGTAAGTGCTACTAAAGGCAAGTGTAACAATTTACAAGGGTTTTTAGTTAAAAACTAATAGCTTACATGAAAATAGAATCAACAAAAAAATAAGAAGAGATTATTCCTGAAAATCCTGACGCATACGTTTTATCTAATTGCCAGCTTTAATTCCATAATCTGATTATAGGTGCCGTATTGTTGAAAATATCTTCTATTTTATAAAAAATATTGTGCACACAACTCTGAATCTCTAACTTGAACAATTATAATTTTGTGGACAAATTGCATTTCCGACAATACAAAATCTTATAGTAATCTTAACAATTCTTAATAATTAAATATAATGGATACAGTTTACAATGCCACTTGCGCTTACCAAGAATTCAGCAGACACTATAATCTAATACTCACCATGGCAGGTGTTTCGACTCCAGGATTATGGTTTTCCAACATTTCCCATCCCGGTTCTCCTTCGGCAGTTCTTCTATTTCTTTCTTCTTCATTTTCTTCGTCCTCCGCTCTCTGCCCTTCATCATGGATATATGCATGGTATATTTCCAAATGCCCTTTCACCCGAGAACGTACACTAAAACAAACTTGACAATTACACACAACACTGCTGACTTCATATTCAAATGCAATACATTCACTTTAACACTAACTTGTTTGGCAGTTTCTCTAGGTATTGTACGGCAAAGAAAATGCATTTAATTAGAGCCAAAATCAAAACTATTTTTTATTAAACTTCCATAGGTTTAGTTTCATCAGATAGATTGGAGCTTTTAACAAATATCCTGAGTGACAATATAATACTTTCTGTAGTCCAAAACTGTTAATTTTTTATAAAATAATTTATTATTGAAATCATTATTACCATGATATATACTAACTTGTCGCCAAAATACGATGTTAGTTCATTTGGCTCATTTTGCCATAAAGGGAAGTTCCATAAATTCGAGCAAGGCTACTTTGTCCATAAATCTGTCAATACTTTACTTATGTATTGTCCCACAGGTTCATACTGTGGGTAAAACCCTGATTATTTGTCGTTACAAAATATTATATTTGTATCTGGATGTCAATCATCTTGAAAGTTACGATTTCACTTCATCAACAACACTGTTACTTTCGTATTTATTCTCACTCTGTTCATTATTATCATCACTCACAAATTCTATTGGCAATGTGTTATTTAAAAGATTATTTGCCAGAAAAATATCTTAAAGAATAAAGATAATTCTCCTACTGTCAATCACTCAAATGCATCAACATTAATTATTTATTGATTTCATTTCTGACAACCATGTCCCCTTACTATTTTTTTTTTTTTAACAATATAAACTATAACTGCACTCGTTACTTGTTTTATTCTCCCTTTCAAACTGCAGAGTTTCTATTTCGTCAAACATTACTTTTCATTCTTTATATTCCAAAGAGTAAAATACTTATGGAAAAAACAACAAGCTACTTGGAGAGATGCCCTTGTCAATATATTTACACCGTATGGCAGCACGTGGTGAGAATGACTCGCCTAAGTAGGCCAATAGGGTCAATATACACGTTTACTCAAAGGAATATATCAGACATATAGACATTTCTTCAATACCTCAGTAGAGAACACGTATTTCTTTTGGTGACTCTGCTAATGGAGCGATGTTTATTTCCCATTTAAGAGGAATATATCAGGCATGTAGACATTTCTTCAAAACCTCAGTAGAGAACACGCATTTCTTTTGGTGACTCTGCTAATGGAGCGATGTTTATTTCCCATTTAAGAGGAATATATCAGGCATGTAGACATTTCTTCATGACCTCAGTAGAGAACACGTATTTCTTTTGGTGACTCTGCTAATGGAGCAATGTTTATTTCCCATTTAAGAGGAATATATCAGGCATGTAGACATTTCTTCATGACCTCAGTAGAGAACACGTATTTCTTTTGGTGACTCTGCTAATGGAGCAATGTTTATTTCCCATTTAAGACGAATATATCAGGCATGTAGACATTTCTTTTGGTGACTCTGCTAATGGAGCAATGTTTATTTTCCATTTAAGAGGAATATATCAGGCATGTAGACATTTCTTCAATACCTCAGTAGAGAACACGTATTTCTTTTGGTGACTCTGCTAATGGAGCAATGTTTATTTCCCATTTAAGAGGAATATATCAGGCATGTAGACATTTCTTCAATACCTCAGTAGAGAACACATATTTCTTTTGGTGACTCTGCTAATGGAGCAATGTTTATTTCCCATTTAAGAGGAATATATCAGGCATGTAGACATTTCTTCATGACCTCAGTAGAAAACACGTATTTCTTTTGGTGACTCTGCTAATGGAGCGATGTTTATTTTCCATTTAAGAGGAATATATCAGGCATGTAGACATTTCTTCAATACCTCAGTAGAGAACACGTATTTCTTTTGGTGACTCTGCTAATGGAGCAATGTTTATTTCCCATTTAAGAGGAATATATCAGGCATGTAGACATTTCTTTTGGTGACTCTGCTAATGGAGCAATGTTTATTTTCCATTTAAGAGGAATATATCAGGCATGTAGACATTTCTTCAATACCTCAGTAGAGAACACATATTTCTTTTGGTGACTCTGCTAATGGAGCAATGTTTATTTCCCATTTAAGAGGAATATATCAGGCATGTAGACATTTCTTCATGACCTCAGTAGAAAACACGTATTTCTTTTGGTGACTCTGCTAATGGAGCGATGTTTATTTTCCATTTAAGAGGAATATATCAGGCATGTAGACATTTCTTCAATACCTCAGTAGAGAACACGTATTTCTTTTGGTGACTCTGCTAATGGAGCAATGTTTATTTCCCATTTAAGAGGAATATATCAGGCATGTAGACATTTCTTCATGACCTCAGTAGAAAACACGTATTTCTTTTGGTGACTCTGCTAATGGAGCGATGTTTATTTTCCATTTAAGAGGAATATATCAGGCATGTAGACATTTCTTCAATACCTCAGTAGAGAACACGTATTTCTTTTGGTGACTCTGCTAATGGAGCAATGTTTATTTCCCATTTAAGAGGAATATATCAGGCATGTAGACATTTCTTTTGGTGACTCTGCTAATGGAGCAATGTTTATTTTCCATTTAAGAGGAATATATCAGGCATGTAGACATTTCTTCAATACCTCAGTAGAGAACACATATTTCTTTTGGTGACTCTGCTAATGGAGCAATGTTTATTTCCCATTTAAGAGGAATATATCAGGCATGTAGACATTTCTTCATGACCTCAGTAGAAAACACGTATTTCTTTTGGTGACTCTGCTAATGGAGCGATGTTTATTTTCCATTTAAGAGGAATATATCAGGCATGTAGACATTTCTTCAATACCTCAGTAGAGAACACGTATTTCTTTTGGTGACTCTGCTAATGGAGCAATGTTTATTTCCCATTTAAGAGGAATATATCAGGCATGTAGACATTTCTTCAATACCTCAGTAGAGAACACATATTTCTTTTGGTGACTCTGCTAATGGAGCAATGTTTATTTCCCATTTAAGAGGAATATATCAGGCATGTAGACATTTCTTCATGACCTCAGTAGAAAACACGTATTTCTTTTGGTGACTCTGCTAATGGAGCAATGTTTATTTCCCATTTAAGAGGAATATATCAGGCATGTAGACATTTCTTTAATACCTCAGTAGAGAACACATATTTCTTTTGGTGACTCTGCTAATGGAGCAATGTTTATTTCCCATTTAAGAGGAATATATCAGGCATGTAGACATTTCTTCATGACCTCAGTAGAGAACACGTATTTCTTTTGGTGACTCTGCTAATGGAGCAATGTTCATTTCCCATTTAAGAGGAATATATCAGGCATGTAGACATTTCTTCATGACCTCAGTAGAAAACACGTATTTCTTTTGGTGACTCTGCTAATGGAGCGATGTTTATTTCCCATTTAAGAGGAATATATCAGGCATGTAGACATTTCTTCAAAACCTCAGTAGAGAACACGTATTTCTTTTGGTGACTCTGCTAATGGAGCAATGTTTATTTCCCATTGAAGAGGAATATTAGTACCTTATTTCACCTATCATGCTTTATTGTTTTTCATACCTTAGAGAGGTGTGAGGGATAAACTCTTTCTTTAAGACCTCTGACAGAGTTTTTTTTTTCCTTCAGATATGCAAGTCTGCAAATGTTTCTGTCAAAGACTAAAAGGGTTTCATGTCCTTAGCCTCATGGGTGAAAACATATACCTGATTTCTTATTCTCTATCTTTTTCATGTCTTTTTATGCAGAATGCAATTATTGTCTAGACAACATGAAACAATAGAATAGTAACTGATATATTAATAACAACCTCTGAAAAAGAATAGTATCTAAATTATTTATTCATAAGGTTATTTTGCTTATATTTTTAATAATACTTCATCAAATATAATAAAGAACACTATAATTTTAAAATGAAAATGAAAAATAAATTAAATTATATACAATTCTTTTCATGTAAGGTAAATTGACATGATTTCACAAAGTATAAAAAGTGTGTAAAAACAAAAGTGATACATTTTTAACTAAAACCTAAATCTATTAACTCATAACGACATATACGATTATGTTTAATAATATACAATATTTTATTAAAAGTCTTCACAAAAATATTTTAAAAGTAAATGTAATAGGCAAAGTTAAATATATATGGCATTACTATAAAATCTAACCTTGTGTGGTCAAAATAATAACCACACAAATAAGAAAGTAGCTAAAGGGTTTGTGTTATCATTCAAAGTCTTTCACCTTCTTGACATTTTCTCAAAACATGAAAATATATAAGATATAATTTGACATTTATAAAACGCCTCTGAAATAAGGTCGATTGGGAGAATATATTTGCGGCCAATTGACTTTTATTTTTTAAATAAGAGTAGTATGATGTTAAATATTATGAATACAGGTTGAAATGAAAATAAAAACAGTAAAATTATGAAGAAATAGAAAATAAAGTGGCTAGGTAAGTTTAAGAAATGTTAAAATGAAGAATTCACTGGAAAACACACTGAATAGGCCAAAAATATTAAAATGTACATAGTGCCCCTAACTAGTAAACACGAGATCAGGGCTTAACTTTACAAGGTTCCATACCCTACCATCAAAAAAAATCTATGTAGCTACATTCCATATAGGAAAAGAGATCAAAAAGAGTCTATGTAGCGACATTCCATATAGGAAAAGAGATCAAAAAGAGTCTATGTAGCTACATTCCATATAGGAAAAGAGATCAAAAAGAGTCTATGTAGCTACATTCCATATAGGAAAAGAGATCAAAATGAACAGGCAAAACAGAAGTAACTATTTTGGAAATTTGGTGAATAGAAAGTTTAGGACAGAATGAGATCTTGATTAAATAGATGTCATAAAAAGAGATAAAATGGTAAAGCAGATCTGACTATTTTAGCATATGGAGGATATGCATTGGAAGACAATAGTTGATAAGATTAAAGTTGAAAAAAACCCTCCTAAGCTCGAATGTATGATCATGACATCATGATTGCAGAGTTGCATACCTGAAGCAGACCATTAATAATTAGACCCTATTATTGTTGTATAAAGGTGTCTACTTGTTAATGTGAGGAAAATGATTCAGAAAGATTTCTTAAGGATTGATATAATGCCCTCCCTCCATTATAGGGGGTAGGGGAAAATTATTGGATGCATGAGCAAGGTTAATTACTTGAAACAGATCTAACCCATAGAGAAACTACCTACTACTCAGACATGCTGAAATTTGCATTTATAAAATTAACTTTTATGGTTACAATGCTAACACATGGACAAGTCTAATTCACTGTTTTGAAAAATCCAACTGTCTACAATTAATGGTAATGAGAATATGGTGTCCAAAAATTACCTTTAACAAAAACCATATAGTTGTACAAGTTTTTCTCTTGCTCTGAACAGAAATTTTAACTGAAACCTCTAATATTTTAGTCAATAATAAGCAAAAATTTTAACATTTTTTTAAAATGTAAGTCAACGGAATCTATAAGTTTTTCATATACTACATAGTACGAGTAAATATAAAAAAAAATTTGTTGCTATTTTTTAAAAAGATTATAATCCAATTAGGTTTATTTTTCAATTACAAGTACCTATTACTGAAAATATAATGAAGAAAATTTGGTGGGAAACTTTTGAATTATTTTGGGCCTTTAAACTGAAATGCAACAAAATTGCATTCTTTTCTTATTACACACATTTCTTCACTTAAGCTGCTAATTAATTTATAAGAATACAACACAATAAAATACATAGACTATCGAAATAGATACAAATAAACTCTGATAGACAACAATAACACACAAACACAAAAATACATAACATAACAAGACAACTTATCACAAATATACCTCCTCATTCCGCAAACTTGAATACAAAGTAGCATTTAAAACATCCAACAAAACTAAAAACCACCTACACAGTACTAAAACACTTTAGAAGAAACATGACAGGGCAGAAGTATACAAGATCACATGCAACGACTGCCCCAGCTTTTACATAGGTCGGTCAGGGAGAAACTTTACCACACAATACAAGGAACCCATAAAAGACATAAAAAACATAAAACCCAAATCAAACTTTGCCATCTATATACAGAACACATTACACACATACACCAATCTAAAAATCTTTCACTACATCAAAAAAAACAACAATTTAGTAAAATATTCCAAAAAGGTATGTGTATACCTTTACATTTTCTTAAATAACCCTATAAGGGTAAGGTCCTTTATCACGTGGTGTATTATAGCACTTTAATTATTTAGGAAGGCTCTATGCATGTATTCCACTCTTGTTGAAATACATGGATAGACGTGCTCACACTAATTAAAAAATATGGGAATTATTTTTATACACAGCACCAATTTAGTCACATCTCCAAGACAAAAAATGTTTTTCCTGGTATTTTATAAATTCTTCGATTTTGTAGTCCATTATGTTCGGTGAAACTGTATTAATAACTTTACATTAATTTACGACTATACGAACTTTCATTTTGTGAATTTGTAAAATTCACCAACAATACTGTCTTTAGCAAAAGTACTACACCATAGTTTAGCTCTTCTAAACCATGCCAATTCTGTAGAATTGATATCTCTGTGATTAGACTAAATTATGAATTAGTGAAGATTTACTGAATATATCTAAAAATTACAGATATTTTCTGACAATATTATAAGAAAATTCTAGTACAATTCTAATAGGCCATTAAACTTAAATATCACATACTCTGCCACAAATTAAAGTTAAAATCAATATTTTCTTATTATTACAAACATTACCTCCGGGGCCTCAGAATATACTGCTTGGTACCAATAACCCTACCATCAACTTCTTTGGGGAGGCCAATCAACGTCAATTCCACCATTCCTAAAAAGTCATCTCGGGTCAAACGGTTCTCATCAAAAACTTGTAGCACGAGTTTATGCTCAGAAGGTTTTACCTGAAACAATATATTAGTATGTATCATTCTGTTTCAAATGTTAATCCATTGCTGATTACAGTCAGGCGTCATCGATAGTCAGTCATTTAATGTTTAGGCTCCCTTGTTAATGTGTTCTCTCCATGCTTCAGATAAGCACATGCAACACATTTCTCATGAGTTGCGACTTTTTTTGCCACTCCAAACTGTTACCATAAAGAGAAATATTTATATCTGTTCTCGGAATGGTAGAAGAAATAAAGTGGATTATTGCTGTCCTAATGGTTTCTATTAACCAACTTATGAGCTGCCACTTAGTTCAAAATTCTAGTCTTTATCGTTTATTTAAGTCTTGGTTGTGCGTCATGATGGCTAATTTGAGATTGTCCGTGTTGGGTTGCATGCTGCTTGATACTGATAGTGAGCTTAGTGAGACTGATAGTGACAATGATGGTTTAGTGTGATTGTGTGTATGTAGCTTTCCTAATGTAATCAGTATAAATATGTGTAAATATTTTTTTGAATATAGTTTTTTACAATCTTAAAGTCAGCAATTAGTTCTGTGAGTATAAGAGGGACCCTATAATCAACCACTAAGCATTCAACCGTAATATTTTATTTATTTATTTTACATATTTATTATTTTAAATATTTTAATTCATAATTATTCACTTTACTAATAATGATTACAAATAATCAAATAATATATTAATTAATTTAAATAAGTAATTAATATTTAATAATAACTGTTAGTACTATTATTTGTATAATAATACTTATAAATTATTAAAATTGATATTCAAAACAGTTGCCATGATCACGGAAATCAAAATTACTTTGTACTTGCAGGACGTTTTGGAACGGGAATAATTTTTTATGCGATGGGTTATATTTGTATAAATCATTTGTATATAAAATTAGTTTTGATATTTCATATACAATTACAAAAAAACTAATTTAGACTGTTATAATTAATACTTGGATCAAAATATTCTAAATATGTCCTAGGGAAAACTATCAAAAGCCTGTATAAATAAAACTATCTACAATATCTATTTCACCAACTAACTTCGAAAATCACTTATACTCAAGACACAATAAACTGTAAATCACTATTTTAACTTAATACTTTACTTTTCAACCATGAATTCGATAATAAGAATTTATCTCATCTTACTTGTATTACTTTCAAGTACATAATTTCATTTATCTTGCTGTTTCTACTGTGAATTCCCTTCTAATGTTTTTAATAAATTTCAAAGACAAATTAGAACTAAAAATTATGCAAGTAGATATTCAACTTTTAAAATTTTTTAAAATGCATTTTTGCAAGTCCATATCTTTTGTTATTTTTATATGCGCTTGTAAAGTAAGCAAAGTCTTGTTCTGATCAAGTTCAAAGTTAAAAAACCTTCAATTTGGTTCGGTTTATTTTAAATAAATAAAGCCACTTACCACACAATTTTTTATTAAAATTCTTATATACTCAAGTTATTCTTGTAATAATTTCCTTTGAAGATGATTGTTTTGCAACATCCTTACAACACAAGGATTTAAATATAATGTTTTGTAGTTAGGAGGTTTTATTCATAAACTTTTTGTTAATAACTTTAAAATTCAAGCAAAACTACACACACTGTATACAGTACCAAATAAAAATATGACGAAAACCAAAAAGCATAAATTGAAGAAACTTCAAGGTAAATAAAAAAGAAAGCCCTTCAAATATATAAAGGGCGTATTTTAAATGTAGGTACCGTTTTGATTTTCCCCCGTTGCAGCGGTCAGCAATTGGCACGTATGTACTTGTATCTGTTGGCAAGCCACAGCCACCATTTTAGATTCATTCGTCATTTTGAAGGTTGTTTATGTGTGTTTAAAATGCCTCCCAATCAAAAATGCCGCATGTGAAATACGCAGTTTTATAGGCGTGAAAGCGAATGACATTTATTGTGAGATATCTGTGAAATGTCATGAGGAAACGTCTTGAGTGATAGGATAGTGAGGAAATGATACTACTGTATACATGTGAAAGAAGTGGTTAAATGTTTGTTTTTGTGAATTTCCATCAGAATTTTCGGAGCCTAGTGAGGGCATAGCTATCAGTACTTCAAATGTTCTGTCATAATCTCGAAAAACACACTTCTTGAAACTTGAGGGAACTGATAAAATAATGATGAATAATAAACCGTCTGTTCTCTTTCAATTTTCCATAAACATTTTGCACCAAGTAATCAGTGATGAGTGAAAGTCGTCCACTTCGTCCCTTAACATAAACATTCGTAAAGGCACCTTTAAGGCTCTCGCCCATTTCCTTACAATCCCATCACTCATGATGTTGTCTTCATAAACTTCACAGATCTCATAAAGAATATCAGTTGCTTTCATGCCTTTAACATTAAGAAAACATATCACTCTGCGTGATTTCCCAGTCAGCATCGGAGACAATGTAAACACATGTAAACAACCTTTACCAGTGACAAATGGATCCAAAATTCCAGCTGTAACTTGCCAGCAGATACTGGTACACAGAGTGAATGTGTTGATTTCCGACCAAAGCACTAAAATAGTGGAATTCCAATACATTACTTACTTTAAAAACCCCCCTCATACTTTTATTTTATATATTACCGCCAAACTAGTATTTTACCACCAAATAGTTCTGAGAGCAAACGGTTCTAATTGTCGCCGCGAGAGACCGTCTGTTGACCGATAATAAAACAGCTGACCGGGTAAAGTTCGATATTTCCGGTATAGTTTAAATAAGGTCAGTCGTAGAGAGAGCCGGACTAGCGAGTAGAAAGAGATCTTCCTGGAAACAGACGGACTGCATCCGGCCGGATGCTAGCTTCCCGAGGATAATCAGTAAGAGGTAACTCATAAGTCCTAGTAACGACTCAGAACAAGTAAACAACTCATTTAATATTCTTTTTACATTTGTTGATAATTCGTATGTTTATTTGAACAGGAGGATTTTATGTCCGTTAATTGTACTCAATGGTATTTTAGAGTTAATATCAATGACTTCCCGTTTTATTAAAATCCTCCGACGGCAGTAGTGTGTCAGAATGGTAGCCGAGTGTGGTTTGTAAAATAATTTACAAATTTGTTTCATAAAAGAGAAAATTAAAAGAATTAATCAACGAATAAAGAAAGAGACGTATTTTTGTAGCTATATTTTATAATTATAATTCTGGGAAATATTGTGTCAAGTCTAACGATAATTGAATCCATAGTTTTATTTTTTTTAAATAAAATGTATGTATTAAATGTACAAACGGTTGCTAAAAATATGTAAAGTCATTTGCAGAAAAAACTGAGTAGGTCAGTTTGTTCAAAAACACCAGGGCAAATTGGAGAGCAATTGCGTAGTTGTAATCTACTCGTATCTTATCCTAAGTAAACAGTTCTGTTCAGCTTCTATTAAACCAGAGTTAACTTAGAGAAAAGGATTTAAAATTTAAAATCTTCAACTTAGCCATACAATATTTAATAGGCTTAGTATATTTAAATTTCTAAGGATTGAATCTCGCTTATATTTGTTCAAACATGCATTGCCTGATAGGAAGTAAACTTTATCTTGCCGAAAGCAAAGTAAACAGATAAGCGTATGTGTTGGGCAGATGGCTCTTAAATTATTGCGTTTTATTATTTGCTCTCGCAGTAGTTTATCCCATATGATTAAATGTAATGTCGCACACGTTTATTGACAGAGAATTTTCATGTTTTTATAAAATACATTGGAGGGAGATTTTTTTATTGTTAAAATTGTTGTGGCGTAATTTTAATACGTAAATTTATATAATTACTGATTTCATTTGTTGGTATATTTATATATTTGGTACAGTAATGGGGTCGTTATTAAAAAATGAGAATTACCTAAAATTTGATAGTGATAGTATCCAACCCCGGTTTAGGTAAGGTTCAATGATATAAAGTATAACGTAATTTTATTTACTCTCTCTCCGTACAACTAATTTATATTAATACGGTATCTCAATGCAGATTAAATAATTTCCTACCATAAGAATTTTTGTGTACGTATTTATGTTTTATATGTTTCTTGGGATAAAAGGATAAATTAGCAAATGGGGATTATCTAAGCTCTCACTCCCCTATCTGTAAGGAAACCCAAATAGAGAGCTTAGTACCTGAACTTCCTCCCTCTCCTTCCCTTCTCTTTCCCCCTGTAACTATCCCCAATTTCAAAATGAACCCGGACGCGCCGTCATTCTGAAGCTGTATTTGTAGCTATCCCCAATGGTATTTGTAGATATTGTCCAGATAGTTATGGTATAGGGATAACGCAGTTGAGAGAGAGAGAGAGAGAGAGAGAGAGAGAAAGAGAGAAAGAAAGAGAGAGAGAGTAAACAAGGGAATTTAAAGGGATATACGGTTAACATGGGAGTTGGCGTGGGGACACAATGGTACCGGCCATACCGAGTGTTGTCTGGGGGTGGTCCGTTTTGTGGGGGTGGTCTGTAATTTTTTTTTATATATATATTACCGCCAAAATAGTATTTTACTGCCAAATAGTTCTGAGAGCAAACGGTTCTAATTGTCGCCGAGAGAAACCGACTGTTGACCGATAATAAAACAGCTGACCGAGTAAAGTTCAATTTTTCCGGTATAGTTTTGAGAATGAAATAAGACCAGTCTTTGAGAGAGACATGGACTAGCGAGTCGAAAGTGATCTTCCTGGCAACCGACGGACTGCATCCGGTCGAATCATCCATCCTTCCTGAGGAAAACCAGTAAGAGGTAACGCATAAGTCTTAGTAACGACTCAGAACAGGTAAACGACTCATTTAATATTCTTTTTATATTTGTTGATAATTCACACGTTTATTTGAACGCACTGTCCATGGCCTGTGGAGGATTTTATGTCCGTTAATTGTACTCAACGGTATTTTAGAGTTAATATTAATGACTTCCCGTTTTATTAAAATCCTCCGACAGCAGTAGTGTGTCACTACTGAGACATAATCAATTTATGGAGCACAGTATTGTTTTATAATTAATAATTACAACCAAATAAAACCTCTTAAACCACAAAAACCTTTTATTTATGTTCTGCTGAACATTTCCATTGCACAGCAATCATCTTCATAGGAAATTACTAAAAGACTTTTAGCTACAAGTTCTAAAACAGTTACAAAAAACTTCAAATAAACATTAGTAACACAGCATTATCAAATGGTTAGAATCCAGTAAAGTTGTAAACTTCTTGGTAACTGTTACCAAAGTGTATATAGAAATATTAAAACACTTTTTATATTTGTAACTAAGGGTTTATTTGTTAATTACAACAACTGAGGGTAAACTCATAATTTCTTTTCAATGCGATTAAAACACAGAACAATTTAATGAACCTACAGACAAAATATACAAAAGACATACTATTTCAAAACATTATACACACAACTCAAGAGAAAATGCGTGTAACATCAACAGATACCAACATCATGGACCGAACATCCACACACGAAAAATAGAGAAAAATTCATCAGTGACTTGACAATGGTCAAATTTCCGAAAGGTGCCTCATCACACAAGGTAAAATTATTGCACTTAGTGGTGGATAAAAGTATTTACAATAGTAATATATTAACTTCATATATATGTTTGTTTTTATAGGATTATTTTATTGATAAACTATATGCAAAATCTTCTTTACAAATTATTATTATTGAGTTTAAATTAATATTTTACACAACGGTTTAAACCTATAACAAAAGTTTTATTTAAAAATAATATTAAAATGTTAATCAAATAAACACAGAGAATCAATGCAAATTATATGAACCATAGTTGGTTATTAAAACCCAATGTAAACAGTAACAAAAATTTTATGACCATGATAATGTAAGTCAAGATATTATAGACATTATTATCTTTGGCAAGTAAGAAAATAAAATATAGATTACACATATCAAGTCATCCACTGTGTTATTAATAAATAAAGACAACACTGATGTGGTGTGACTTATTTCCAGTAGAAACTAGTTTGAAATAATAAGCAAGGCCACCTTAGTATTTACATTGTAATCATATTAGAACCAAGGTCAGCTGTTTCCCTTAATCCTTCTATGACAACAATTCACCTACAGAACTTTCTTACACCACTTAATCACACATTTTTATTCAAAATTCATGAGTTTTATTATTTTTAAATTCCATGAAATGGAACTTTAGATTTTGATGGAACAGAATATTATAAGTAAAATTAAATATAAAAATTCAGATTTCAAAAAATTATTTGGAAATCAATTACACTCACATAAAAATTAAAGCTATTTTTTATTTCATAAAAGATAGAATTTTATTTCTGTAGTTTTCAATACAGACATAACAGAAAAAACCGTTCATGATGGTAATATTTTTTATGGTAACTATTTTTGTGACTTAAGGTCAATGTTAATTGTCGCTCTAAATTGGATATATTTTTCCTAACCTAATACTGCCCTCTTCTATTACCTTTTTGCACTTTTTGACTTAAAATGCTTAATAAAATTATAGTAAGATGGGCTATTGGCACATTTAAACCCTACAAATCTCCAGGTCCAGATGGGATCTATCCTGTGCTGCTGCAGCAGGGAATGGATTTGCTGGTACTGGTACTTACTAAATTATACAGGCTAAGCATTGCTTTAGGGCATGTGCCGGCAGCCTGGAAAGCTAGTAAGGTGGTCTTTATACCTAAGCCCACCGGTAACCAATCGGAAGGGAAAGGATACAGACCTATTACACTCATGTCCTTTGTTCTTAAGGGACTTGAAAAACTGGTTGATAGGCATATTAGGGGGGGTGCTTTGGCCATAAAACCACTGCATTGGAACCAGTATGCTTATCAACCGGGGAAATCCTGCGAGGGAGCTCTCCATCAAGTGGTTGGTAGGATTGAGCAAATGATCGCCAAGAAAGGTTGTGCCATAGGTGCCTTCCTCGACATTGAAGGGGCTTTCAATAACCCCTCAGTGGAGACGATGGTAAGTGGTGCAAGACGTCATGGAGTGGATGCAACCACTTGTGGTTGGATAAGTTCCATGTTAACAAACAGAAGCATTTCTGTAGAGGTGGCAGGGGAGGTCAGAAGGGCGGAGACAAGTCTGGGCTGTGCACAGGGGGAGGTTCTCTCTCCTCTGTTGTGGTGCCTAGTGGTTGACAACCTTATTGAACTCCTGAATGAACAGGGGTACTTCTGTCTAGGATATGCGGACGACATAGTTGTTCTGATCCTGGGCAGATTCCCTGATACAGTCCTTGAGGTAATCAGAAATCCTCTACGACTGATTGAAGAGTGGTGTAAAAAGGAGAACCTTAGGGTAAATCCAAAAAAGACTGCTCTCATTAACTTCACCAGACAGCGAAAAGATCTGACGACCAGGATGCCCCGCTTGTTTGGTGAATACCTTGAGTTTGTGGGGGAGGTGAAGTACCTGGGAGTTACTCTGGACAGGAAACTCACCTGGAACCCACATCTTGAGAGGACAGTTAACAGGGCCAAAAGGGCACTGATGACTGTGAGAAGAATGGTGGGTAAGAAATGGGGACTGAAGCCATCAATGATGCACTGGATGTATCTGAGGGTGATAAGACCTATGATTACCTATGGAGCGCTGGTGTGGTGGACAAAGGCCAACCAGGCACAGACAAGAGCTAAACTGAGCTCTATCCAGAGATTGGCCTGTCTGTGCACACTGGGAGCGATGTCAACTACAACAGGTGTAGCAATGGAAGTAATGCTTAACCTCCCTCCCCTTGAGCTTGTCCTTAGGGGAGAGGCGAGGCTAGCGGCATGGAGATTGCGCAACTCGAGCAACTGGGCTAACCTCCCAGATGTCTCGGGACATATGAGTATCGAGTGCGTGGTCAAAGAACCCGTCTTGGAAATGGGCAGCGACCACATTACTCGAATGTTTGCACCTGACCAGGTACACCAAACTGTGATGGAATGGTCAGGGACATTAACATCGGGAGCTCAGATCTGGTACACAGATGGCTCCAAGATGGACTTCGGCACTGGAGCGGGGGTGTATTGTAAAAACCCAAGGGTAGAACTAGTTTTTTCCTTGGGGAGGCATACCTCTGTCTTTCAGGCCGAGGTATATGCTATAAATGCCTGTCTGGAAGAGATAGCGAGAAGGGAAACACATTGGACCCGGATTGCTATTTTCTCCGACAGTCAGGCAGCAATTAAGGCACTAAACGGACATGTGGTCACCTCGGCCATAGTCAGGGAGTGCCTAATTAACCTACAAGCTCTGGCAAGGCACAATCAAGTCATGATAGGTTGGGTGCCAGGGCATAGGGGAATACTTGGAAATGAAGCCGCAGAAGCGCTGGCCAGGGAGGGGTCTTTGACTCCCCTGATTGGACCAGAGCCTGCGGTAGGTATTTCCAAATCCATGGTCAGGATGACAGTGCGAAGGTGGATGGCTGAAAGACACTGTGAGCACTGGATCAGGGCCGAAGGGATGAGACACAGCAAGCTAACCCTTAGGAAACCCTCCTTGGGGCTGCAGAAGAGTCTCATCTATCTGTCTAGGCAGGAATTAAGGATAGCCACAGGTCTTCTCACGGGACACTGTGGACTAAGGAAACATTTGCATAAAATGGGTATCTACAAGGATGAACCAGTGTGCAGATTATGCGGGCAGGAACTCGAGACTGCCACACACATTATTTACAGATGTGAAGTACTTGCTGAGAGGCGCTTCAACCTCTTTGGTGATGGAACGGCTTCGGTGGATGCTGAAGGTAAAACTCTAGTCAGGAGACTCCTAAACCTGGTAAGAGGGAAGGGGTTATTTGACTAGATCAGGGAGGTAAGTACAATATACCTTAAGGTAGCAGTGCTTCGGGCAATTCAAACCCGCTCCCAAGTTAAAAAAAAAAAAAAAAAAAAAAGGGTTTATTTGTTAATTACAACAACTGAGGGTAAACTCATAATTTCTTTTCAATGCGATTAAAACACAGAACAATTTAATGAACCTACAGACAAAATATACAAAAGACATACTATTCCAAAACATTATACACACAACTCAAGAGAAAATGCGTGTAACATCAACAGATACCAACATAATGGACCGAACATCCACACCAGAAAAATAGAGAAAAATTCATCAGTGACTTGACAATGGTCAAATTTCCGAAAGGTGCCTCATCACACAAGGTAAAATTATTGCACTTAGTGGTGGATAAAAGTATTTACAATAGTAATATATTAACTTCATATATATATATATATATATATATATATATATATATATATATATATGTTTGTTTTTATAGGATTCTTTTATTGATAAACTATATGCAAAATCTTCTTTACAAATTATTATTATTGAGTTTAAATTAATATTTTACACAACGGTTTAAACCTATAACAAAAGTTTTATTTAAAAATAATATTAAAATGTTAATCAAATAAACACAGAGAATCAATGCAAATTATATGAACCATAGTTGGTTATTAAAACCCAATGTAAACAGTAACAAAAATTTTATGACCATGATAATGTAAGTCAAGATATTATAGACATTATTATCTTTGGCAAGTAAGAAAATAAAATATAGATTACACATATCAAGTCATCCACTGTGTTATTAATAAATAAAGACAACTCTGATGTGGTGTGACTTATTTCCAGTAGAAACTAGTTTGAAATAATAAGCAAGGCCACCTTAGTATTTACATTGTAATCATATTAGAACCAAGGTCAGCTGTTTCCCTTAATCCTTCTATGACAACAATTCACCTACAGAACTTTCTTACACCACTTAATCACACATTTTTATTCAAAATTCATGAGTTTTATTATTTTTAAATTCCATGAAATGGAACTTTAGATTTTAATGGAACAGAATATTATAAGTAAAATTAAATATAAAAATTCACATGTCAAAAAATTATTTGGAAATCAATTACACTCACATAAAAATTAAAGCTATTTTTTATTTCATAAGATACAATTTTATTTCTGTAGTTTTCAATACAGACATAACAGAAAAAACCCTTCATGATGGTAATATTTTCCATGGTAACTATTTTTGTGACTTAAGGTCAATGTTAATTGTCGCTCTAAATTGGATATATTTTTCCTAACCTAATACTGCCCTCTTCTATTACCTTTTTGCACTTTTTGACTTAAAATGCTTATAAAATTATAAAAACAAAAATATCCAAAATTAAGCGTTTTTAGGTGTTTCAGATGTAATCGGTGTTGTAAAAAAATAATACCTGATGATGCAGAAAGTCCTTAAGAAAACAGAAAAACAATAACACTTGGTGCTGATGACCCACAAAAATTGAAAGTTTTGGAAAAAGTAAAAAAATAACCACTTCACAACACAAAAAAGTATAAAATATTTTTTTTATAAATCATAATAATATGTTATACTACAGTAGAATAAAACAAAAGGATTTGGTTCGGATACATTTGATTATTTAAAAAAATCCCAAAGATAATCACCATGTTTACTAGTAAAGAGGCCTCCATTTTGGTATGTTTTTTTTATTGCCATACAGGATGGCAATTATTCAATTTAATGTTTAAACCGTTTCCCTCATGTATTAGTATACATTTTTTGTATCCATATTGTAATGCACAACTCTGTTTAATAAAAATTTTTATCTTTTCTAAAATTTTGTGTGTGCTGAAAATAGGGATTTTCAATTTTTTTTAAATTTGTGTGGTATCAGTGCCAAGATTTATTATGTTTTCCTTGTTCCTGAGGTATTTCTACATCACCAGGTATAATTATTGTTAGCAATACTGATGACGCCTGATATGCCAATTACTACTTAAAATTGAATTCTTAAAATTTAGGTCCTTTTACAACTGGTGATGTTACATCATTGTTATTCTGTATTTCTGAAACCAAACAATATTTAAATTTCTTGGAACTTTTTTTATAAAGCTATTTACATTAAACTAACAGTTCCAAAATTTTGAGGTTAGGGAAATTTTTTTCAAGTCGTATATTCAAAATCCTATTGTTTTGTTAAATGTAACATAGAAACTAATGTTTTCAATAGACTTTCCAAATTACTATAATTTGATATAATTTTCTATAAAAACAAAAATGTTTATTTAGAATTGCAATATCTGTTACCCCAATCTTCTCTAGGTAGCAAGCAGTTTTTTTACAAAATTAGTATCCAGTTGGTTTTAGTTTATTTTTTTTTTTTTAAACCACATTTATTTTAAACATATACTTAAATTCCAAAAGACTGTAGGAACAATTAACAAATTCATCACAAAACTACTTGTGTGGTTTAAGACATTCTGTAACTCCAAAGTTTGCAGTAAAGGGTAGCCATATTTAACTTTACTCTTTTTTCAAGATAACTAGTACTAAAAAACCTACACTACAAAAAATTTTAATTTAGTACAGAAGATAATGATTTTTTTAAAAAAATAAACCTCTGAATTTTAGTAAATGTACAGTAAACATTCACCTTCTATTACAAATGTGTTTTCTGATAACCACTTATAGAAATTATCAATAATAACTGAGACAATAAATTTTTACACCATCTCTTATAAAGCATGAGATTAGCTTCATTAAGACAACTGCATCCTTTCCAATTGTCTTGTTTTCGTCTATTATTAAATCCAAAATGTGAAGCATAACGTGTGCACAACTATTTTTTTTATTGCTATAAGCTTGTACTTGTACTTCTTAGTCCAGGCGTCCAGCTCTAGGTGTAGCCGATAGCCCGATGTCCACTATATATTCGGAACGCCAAACTCCACAGCCCTCTGTTCAGGAGGAAGTCCTGCCACTTCTCCAGTTCAACCCTCATGTGGTCCCTCACCGGGATGGGGTAAGTGCAATCCTGAAGAATGTGCTCGATGGTTTCGTCTTGCTCCGTCATCACAAAGAGCGCACAAAGGTGATTCAGCAAGGTTAAACCGGTATAAATAAGCTAAATTATTGCTATAAGCTGGGTTTATAATTATTAATTTTTAGTATTACGAATGTTTTTGCATGTTTTTTTCAACTTAACGCCTTTTTTTAAAAGGCTTTCTGAATCATTAAATATAATAAAAACACATAAATAAAATTGACTCTACTGTAATTGATATAATAAGCGATATGCCTTGATAATTCAATACCAGACATAAACATCTGTAAAAAAATTTACAACTTACCCTAAAAATAAATTCTTCATTCCACGTTGGATTTAATGTCTGTAACAAGAAAACATATATAAGATTTCTTTACAATATAAACTTACTTTATTACCAACATTTACATTAAAATTCATTAGCATTTTAAATACTCGAAAACCCACTAATATACTAAAATATCTCTAGCAACAAGTTTTGTACTAGTTCAATATGTGAAACGTAAACTGGACACAAGTTGGTATCTAAGATTTTAGTAAAGTATTTAAATAATAAGAATAGTGAATTACAATTAATGAGTCCATTTTATACTTTACTTCAAAAATAATTATTATTTTATATAAATAGAGAAAAAAGTTTTTTTACACATAATACATATACAGTAGAGTCTAAAAAACTCAACAAAATGTGGATAATAATGTTGAGTTTGCCAGAATTGGATTTGAAAATGAAACCAAACACAAACTTTTCTCTTAAAGTGTGTAATATTTACAAATTAAATTATGTACGATATACAAAACCTACTTTTTTATGTTTTATAAAATAGGGTAAGTATTAAATAAAAGCTTACAAAATTTCATCTTATTTGAAAAAATTGAATAATCACATTCTTTAAAGACTGACAATGAAACAATATAAATAATAATAATATCAATTAACAAAGATCAAGTAAGAGGCTATAATGAATAAGTAATGCACTGACATAAAAACTTACTGCATACAAGTTGTGTGCAAAATGTCATTGAGAGGATACAAAAGTATAATTTTGGTCTGCTTCTCAGATTGAGACGCAGTGTGCTGCGTCGCCACACAAGCTTTGTAAAAACAAGATGTCTGTTGCCGATGCTCCATAATGCCTGAAGTACCGCAACACTTCTTGTACAGCCTGAAGTCCTTCACTGTGACTCAATTTTTTTGTCTAAGACATCGTTGTCACTGTCATTTTCATTTCGATCTTTTTCAGTCACTGCCAAAACTATTTCACTGTCTCCTAAAGGCTCACTGCTTCCATCCTCTTTCATGCAATTCTCCAAATCCTCTTCAGTTGCTTCTTCAGTCCCTAGGACTTTCCTCAACAAAGATACTAGGCTTAAGTCGACTTCAGAATCTTTTTTTTCTACAAAATCATTTTCTACGTGATAGAGCAGTTTTTTCCATGAGCAGATTAGGGTCAAGACGGGAAGTTTATTCCAAGACTGAAAAACCCAACCAATGTCATCCAGTAAATCAATTTTCTTCAGTTTCTCAACCACATCCATCCTGAATGACTTCTTTATCAACGATAATAGCAGATAATAGAAGAAATAAGCTTCAATCTATATCTTTTGTTTACTGATTCTAAGACTCCCTGATAAATTAGTTGACATAAAGAAGCCTTGTTGGATGGAATGAATAATTCTTTTCCTTTGCTATTTTGCAACTATTCTTCATCAATCAAACAATGTAACCTTTTTGTCTATTCATTCACACTCTCGTTTTTGCCAAGACTTTTTCACCACATACGGTCAGTTGTCTAACACCATAATGCTTCTTCCATCTGGCAAGCCAACTAATGCTTGTAGTAAAAACAGATTCTCTTTTCTTAAACTCCTCGTACAACTTGGGGACTTTTTTCTTGAAGCAGAGAAGCCTGAAATCAGAGTTCTAGTTTCCCCGTGACTCCTAAACCACAAATTAAAGCTTCTTGTAACGTTTTCATATTCACCTTCTTTCTTATTTTTCCTTTCTTTCAAAGACTCATAATCTCTTTGTACACAATAGCTCAATGTTTGACCTGTTTTTCAACCCAACAATATTGTTCTCCCAACACCTAGCTCCAATACTAGTTTATTTACACTTTCAAACTTATCTAACCTATTCAAAGCTTTAAACTTCATCTCTATCGACACGTTGAGTTATTTTCTTTCCTTTTGCAATGCTATAGCCACTGAGTTACTACACTATAAATATAAAATTATCAAACTAACACTTAAAAATAAAACGAAACTGCACTATGCACACAAGATAGACCACTGAAACACAGACACAATGTAAAGCCATCATGGACGGAACAGAACTGAGTTGATTGACAAGCGGAAGGGATGAGACGAGCAGTGATGGAAAAAACTGTGAAATGTGCCACAAGCATAGAAACATGCTCGCTAACAGTAGAGAGGCTGTTGCAGTTCCTATCACTCTCTTTTTCCAGTTTGCTTTCACACGCCACTTACCGGCAGTTGAGGAGGGACTGAAATTTATTCATCCTCAGACATGTCGAGTTGTATAGAATGTTGAGTTTTTGGGACCCTAAAGATAAGTTCCCACTGTTACACAATAATGAGTTCCCATTTATGATTGATAAAACCATTACGATTTCTTACAACAAATTAACTTTTCTGTATACTTTAAATTGTTTTCAAACTACCAGAAAAAAGAGGCCCCAACGAGGGGCGTTGGTGCCTCAATCTGTATTAGTGTAATGCAAACCCAATGGTATAAATTAGTTATATTTACAGTTTTACGTAATGTATAATACATATTAGGCATCTAGATTGTTTTTTCCAATTATCTTTCTTGTTATTTAGTTACACGATATTATTTTAAAATCAATAAAACATTTTGAAGAATGTGATCTTCAGACGAAAAAATACAGCTAACCTTAGTGTGTATAGAGTAACAGAAATACACTACAGACTCACACCAACAAAACACACCTGAGCAACAGTCTTAACAGTGATTCACGGCATTGAATAATGCACTGACCTAGTGCAAAACTTATCTGCTGAATAAATCGGTAAGTATTGGTTTTTTGCCAAGTTACACAAAAAGTATAATTTTTACAAAAACTTGAAGATGTACAACACAAAAACTGCAAGTTTTACAATAAGTGTTGAGTTATAGCAACTTGTAACAACTGCTAAGTGTAAAAATTTAATATACATGTAGCAAATTTGATTCAGAAAATTATAAATGGAATTATTACCAATTTTAGTATGTCATAAGAATCTAAAAAACTCTTATATATAATATGTATATACTAATACTTATAAACTCACCCTTTTCTTCGTCTTGGTAAGTACAGAATCAACTGTCTCATCTCCATTGATTGTGTTTAAATCTATCCTCACGTAAGGGTCGCTGAAACCAGAAAAAAAATGTATTTAATGACAATAATCGTGTTTGCTAGAGCATTATTATGGTAGTACTTGAATAATCAGTTACAACCAGCTAGAGAAAAAAAACATTAATAATTTGTTAACTACAAGAATTGAGAAAAATTATTTTTTTTAAAGAATAAAAAAATTAAGATACAAAGTAGAAATATCTAAAGCATTTTGTTATATATTGAAAATATCTGAGGAATATAATTTTCCACATAGAATTCAATAAATTAATACAACTTTTCCTCTACAGAGCAGAAAGACTGGTACAAGCAAATAAGTGGGGAGAAGTCATTATATAGGCAAATTCTTCAAAACTATGTCCTTTACTGATTGTTTTCAACATTACATGATAAACATTAGAGCCCTGAAATTTTTTAAGACAACACATTTGAAACGTAGAAAGACTAGAAATACTAAATCTATTTTGTAGTCTTCCTACCTAGAAAAATAATGTTTAAATTTTGTACTGAGCAAGTATATGTGAGGCTATTAGATTACTCATTCATGTTGAATCGTAAGATACCCAAGTATTCATCGTCACAAATGCAGTCTATATTGCCTCCATGTTCTTTATAACTTACGAGATATTGCTTCGACTTTATTTGTAATCTTCAATCATATACAATAGTACATGCTAGCTCAATAAGTTTACATGTAACTTCTATACATAACGCATAAAGACCATTATTGAGAATTAAATGGCAAATCTTTTGTGAAAAACATTATCTGACCCAGGCCTGTCACTGCTCATTTATATTAACCCTTTGCAAGGATCATGATACTTAACTTCATGCCAGATTATTGTTACAGAAAATTGTTCTTGTGACCTGACCAAGTCTATGTTAATATACTAAAGTATGTTTTCTTCTTCATTAACAAATAAAATAGTCATGTGTGTTAGATGATCAGACAAAAGTGAAAACAATGGAAATTACTCCTTTAATCATATATAATGTGATACCAATACAAATAAGTAACAATTTAGAGCTCATCGGAAAATATTTTCTTGAATTTTGTAGTCCATTACGGTCGGTGAATCTTATTAATCATTTAAACAATAGTTTATGACTATCCGAACTTTAAAATATTTTTTGATATTCATGTCTTCAATGATGTTTATCTCTATTACAAACCTATTAATAAAATCCTACACTTATTAAAAACACTATTTATTCGATAACATTTAACATCTAAACAGAATTTTCAAAAACATTTCATTGTTGGTCTGCTGTTAATATGCCAATCTTTGAAATTTTTGTTTTGGGTCAATTTTAAAAACAAATAGAGCTTTTTTATTATTGATAATGTGTTTACATTTTAATTAAAGTAATTCCATAAATAATAGATTTTTCATAAAAACGTTTTTCCGTAGTAGCAGTTTCATTTACAAATTTGTATGTAAAATTCTTGTGATTTGCGTTTTAAATACCTTGTTATTACTTTTATTTCTTTGGACACTTTTAAAAAAAAATTGTTACGCATAAATTTTTTACAAATCTGGTGTAAAATCTTAATTCATTTATTGGTCACTAAACAAAGTTTAATATCACAAAATACTAAAACATTACATTTTTTTTAAAACAAAATATTCATTTTCGCCATTTTTTTATGAGGTACTGAGACTTTTCAATTCTTGAGCTAAAACACCATATGAAAACAATTAAATTTATTTCTCAATCTTGAAACTTGATAATTCCAGTGAACTTTATCAAGAAGTTGAAACAAGGACAAATTTTTTTACTAGCTACACTGTCAGAATATTTCCTGTACTTGATAATTATCTTTTTTTAAAGTTGTTTGTTGTAATCATTTTGCATTTACTGATTAACTTTTTTTATTTCTACCAACAGATAATTTCCTGGAAGCTTCTTTCTCATTTTCATCATAAATCATCCTGTATTTTGTAGTAAAATTTCAATATGCAGATTGTACAGTGCCGGCAAAAAGTTTAGGGACACCCCTACATTTATATGTTTTTGCTATTGTCCTAAAACTTTCTGCCAATCATATATTAGTAACTTATCAATAAATTAAGCATGAAAGTTACGATTTTCCTGAAATTTTCATTCATTTATAAGTAAGGGTTGGCAAATTATATATTTTTTCCCCATTTTAAAATTTTTGAGGAAACCCCTGTTTTTTTCTAATTAAAAATGTATAATAAAAAAAATACACATCTGATTAAAATGATACTTTGTACAAATGTTTAGCATAACATTTAGAATGTAAATATGCATTATTTATTATTTACAAAAAATCACCTCTCGTTTGGTACCAGGTTAACTTTGCTTTAGATTTTCAGATTTTTCAGCATAAAATTCTCACATTTCAATAGCGAATATCTAGTGAACGGAGCCACTTGGAGCGGAACTGACTGTACCCCCGACCCGCCATGATGCGAGGAACACAACGGTACAGTCAGTTCCGCTCCAAGTGGCTCCGTTCACTAGATATTCGCTATTGAAATGTGAGAATTTTATGCTGAAAAATCTGAAAATCTAAAGCAAAGTTAACCTGGTACCAAATGAGAGGTGATTTTTTGTAAATAATAAATAATGCATATTTACATTCTAAATGTTATGCTAAACATTTGTACAAAGTATCATTTTAATCAGATGTGTATTTTTTTTTATTATACATTTTTAATTAGAAAAAAACAGGGGTTTCCTCAAAAATTTTAAAATGGGAAAAAATTTATAATTTGCCAACCCTTACTTATAAATGAATGAAAATTTCAGGAAAATCGTAACTTTTCATGCTTAATTTATTGATAAGTTACTATAATATGATTGGCAGAAAGTTTTAGGACAATAGCAAAAACATATAAATGTAGGGGTGTCCCTAAACTTTTTGCCGGCACTGTATGTCCATTGTCACCATTTATATTAAGCTTGACAGTTTAAGTATAAACAAATTGCAGCGTGTTAACATTTGGCTCTGATATTGCTGCAAATAAACTACAAGTCATAGTAACAGTTCTGAATCATTAAGTACTCTAGTTTTAATTAATGGAATGCAATATATGCAACAGCAATGCTCTATGTGTTTGGCACAGTAATGCTTATCCAGGATACACTGCATAGGTTTTACCTACACGGGATAACTTTTTAACTGTTAAGATGAAACCTGTCCATAGCAAACCCTTCTTTATTTAGTCAAAAGTTTTGAACAATCACTTTTTAATAACTAATAAAAGATTTACATTATTTCTTAATGTTTCTGAATTAAATCCTGTAATTTTTACTGTTCAGCTAAAAACAATTGGATTTTTCGGGAGTAAAAACATAATAAACAAACACATTATTTTTACAGATAACTATCCAGAAAAGTGGTTAGTTTATAGTGATGCATACTAAGAAGTGCTGAAGAAAAGAAGTGTGAATGACAAAAAAGTACCAAAAACTGTCTAAATGTCAGCAAGTATGTTAAGGTAATAGACAATAATAAATTTTACAATTAGTAAGAAATAAACTATGCTTTCAAATCTTCAAAACTAACCGAATGTTGTACAAATATTGCACACAGACCCCTGGCATGAATTGTTTGTTAAAAAAATTGGCATTGGTATTGTTGCTATAAGACAGTTGTTCCTAGTGTCAGTTCAAAATATTTAAAACAATTTATCAGCCTGGACCTGTGAAATATACAATGTTTCAAGTATTATAAGTAAAAATCATTTATATTAATTGAACTAGACTTCATCACAGAATTTTTAATATAAGGTAAACCCTCACTAAACTTCCTTTAAATTTGGATTTCCAGATAACCCAGATCAGTTTTGAAATGTCAAAAAAAAAATTCTAGAGCTACTGCTTATTTCAGTGCATAAGTATTTTTAAAATTTTATTATTATTATTTTTTTAGCTGCTGCCTATTCTGTGTACAGTTTGGTGGTAGACAGTCCAGTTGATGAATGAGTTAAGTGTGTTAATCTTTTAGTTTGTCTGTTTGTTCAAGTTTGCTATATTTAATGGGAAAAAAAAGAAAAAATGTTGTTGCAACAATGGAAAAACTACTTTATGCGTTAGGCCAAATTGATAAAGGCAAGTCATTAAAATTGACTATTGAAGTCTATGAAGTCAGACTGGGAAAAACCTACATGATCAATATAAAACAAAATGTAACAAAATGCTGTGTGACATGTTAACCGTATTTGAAGCTGAAATCAAGGAAACTAACAAGCCTCTTAACCATAACGCGGGTGTTACTTTACAGAGAATACATATTTTTAATATTTTACACGGTTTATTATGATGTAAATATATTTTTCCTAATATATTAAATTATTGTGTATATATATATATATATATTTAAGTTAGTTTTTGTTGGTAAAGATTATTTAGATTTTTTGGACTAGGAGACTGACAGACTTACCTTGATAAGAGTCCACTCTGTAGTCTTGAAATAGAAACACATAACATGTATATGTGTTTCTATTTCAAGAATACAGAGTGGACTCTTACTAAGGTAAGTCTCCTAGTCCAAAAAATCTATATAAATATATATAAACATGTTTACACTCACAAAGATTACTGTTAAATATTAGCAGTACGTTACCGTCGCTGTGCAAAAGAAATAAGGCCTGAACTCAATAAGGTACTCGTTATTGAAACGTTGTCTGTATAAATAAATAGTTATACCTGACTCACAAGTCAGCGGTTTTTATTTAACTATTATAAATATATTTTTATTATTTTATTTTTTCCTGATAATTTCCTGTTAAAATGGATATTAATTATGATCCACTGACTGTGATCCTGGTTGGTCTGACTTAACAAGGTTCTACTGTAATGGAATATGTTGATAGTTGTATCAGAAGATAGGATTTTTTCTGGTTTTTAACATACATAAAGCCAAAAAGGTATCACTATGTGTTGTTCAATGAATGTAGAAACTTGATATAGAAATGCCATAGTTTAATGCAATTTTGAGGTTACAAGCAAAACAATTTTAAAATGATAATTGATATCGGTTGATCTTAGTGATACCCACATAAAAACCTAAAATTACCGAATGCATCATACAAACTGTTTCATTACCACAATTTGTCTCTCATTTTATTACATTTTGTCTCTTTAATTAATTATTGTTCCTTGGCCTTCATAATAAGTAATGTAAGAATGTCGAAACTTAATCTCTAAAGTTAGCGTATTTTAAGCATTGTTTAAAACAAAATATAATGGTTAGAGGAAGTCTAGGTGAAAAATGTTCAATCATCAATGTATTAAGATTATTTAATCTTTAAGTAAAACTACATACTATCACAGCCCTTACCTAGCACCAAAAATATCTTTCTTTGCTAACTGATGTCCACCAATGACACGTAATCTCAATCTACTTGTGTTTTCTTCAGCCTGAAATAGAATTAATTATTTATTAAAACTGTTTTATATTTAATCAAATAACATATTCTAGATAAGATGAAAAATAAGCAGATGGATTATAATTTTTGCAAGTAGCTGTTAATTAGTGAGATTCTTAACCTAGAAAACAGACCGACCTATTTTTGTTAATTTTTTCCTCGTAACGTTGTGTGAATGTAATCTTTGTCACTCGCGATCAGATTGGGGAGGTTTCGTCTGTAAGCGTCCTTTCGTGTAAGTTATTTGTGCGAAGTTCCTCTTGCATAGCTATTTACATTACAAAAGACTTTGAGGGGTTAAATTATTACTGTTTTTGTTGTTATTATTATTTTAGTGTTGTATGGCGTTTTAGTATTCAAGTTTCACATTTTACTGTTGTTCCATTTGAAGAGGATAGAATTCGTAGTAGAGTGAAAAAGAGGAAATTCAAGAAATATGGCACACCAGCAATTTTGTTAGACATTTTTTTTAATGATTTTGATGAAAACTAGTCTCTGCCAGATGATGAACCTGACAAAGAAGCCAATGAGATTATAAATGAAGACAAACAATCTGAAAATGACCAATTTGTTGAAATGTTAGATTTTGAGGTTATAGAGAAAATCCTGCTAAAAATACCCCAGGAAGCGGTTACAGTGCAGTTTGATAATGAAAAAGTATTTTTTTAGTGAAAAATGAAAATGCTGTGGTACATTGAACCAGTAAAGCAAAGAAGGACACCAAGAAGAAACATAATTCTCATGAGATTGAATCATTTTCATGCTACACTAGTGGTGACTAGTGAGCTTAAAAATGAACGATTATGAGTTGTTTTTTTCAACAAAGACTGTAAGTTTCTGTTAGTTTTATTTTACATTAGAACCTGTTGTGTTATAAAACCAATATTTTTTATCCACTAATTTTTAGGGTTATATATTGAAATGAAAACATTCCTTATTATCATTAACATTTTGTCAAAAATTGTTACTAAATAATTAATCTCATATTTTTATATGCACTACCACAATAAAATATTTTTTATCCTTAGACGTTGCAAATGCCTTTCCCGTAATAAAACAGTGATCTAGGATACTCAGCTTACACGTTTTAATAATTCAAAATATTTTTAGAAATATGACGTTTAGAAATTCAAAATTGTACAATGATTTCCGAAATTGTTTACAATGTATTTATATAGTATTTAATTTTGAAATCAGCCAAAAAGAAAAATGAAAACCACCTGAATTTTAAACAGTTTTTGTGTGGAATGAACCTCAGCGAGCGCCCACTTCCGCTTGAAACTCTATGCGCTCCCTCGAAGATTAACCAAGATAAATGTTAAAATTGTTACATACCTAAAACATGGCTTTTGACTCTATACTTATATTATTAAAAAAAAAACTAATATTTAAATACATGCGCATAGCTAGGAATAAGCATTGTGTAAACCTGCTTTTGTAAGGCACTCAAACGTACAATATTGGAACTTATAAATCTGTAGGTAAAGGATTATTATGAAACTTATTTTAAAAATTAACATTAAATTTCTTAGAAAATTAAAGTGGGAACTGCAATTAGACAGATAAATTTATGAAGCCCAAAGCCCACAAGCACGTGTAGTTAATTCTTAAAGTAATCATTTTGGAGGACATAAATTCTAAACTTAGGAACTTAAGAGGAAGGGAAGCCATGAGGAAGGATGAGTACTAAGAAATAGAGGAGAGGGAGTGAAATTTTGGGAGCTGGAGAGAGAAAAGTGAAATACTAGAAACATGAGAGGCACGTTAACTCTGGGAGCTCGTGAAGGACTTAACTCTGGTAGTTGGAGGTGGAGTCTAGTGCTGAAAACCAAAGATGGAGGTGAAAAGGAATAATGGAGTTGTGAATCAAAATCAAGTCAAGGGTGCATAAGATGGTGGAATCACGAAGTTGTGAAAGCTACAAGCTCTCAAAGGAGCAACATTCAATAGATCAAGAAAGGAGAGTTAAAAATACAGATGTGATGCAAAACATATAAAATTATTATTAATATTAATAAAGCAGGTGAATAGTAAACAAACGTAGGAATTAAGAACAATTACTACTAGTGTATATGTGTGTGTGTGTGTGTGTGTGTTGTTAAAATTATTAATTAGAAGGGAGAAGATTTCGGTGCAATCTTCACACTAAATATGAATCATATGAAAGAATTCTGGGTAGAAACAAAATTAAGAAAGGATGTAAAGTTGGAAAGATTTTCCTAGTTTCTATGTGTGGAAAATATAGCTTTTAAGTAATAAAATAATCAATATAAATTAATTTTTGAGCACTATGAAATGAAGTTATACACAAAAAATGAAGACAATGGTTATTTTTAAAAAAATATAGAAATAAAATCTGTAAAATATGGTATGAGGTCTTAGAACAAATGGAATGTTCATGTAAGTGGAAGTATCAGTGATAAATAGAACCGTTAATAAATAAAAGAGTACTTCCAATGGTTCTTTGAAAGCAGAATTTAGAATCAAGAGATATGTGAGGGGTGTAGCATTGTCAGGGTTTGTGTATGCTTATACAGGTTTTGAGTTAAAATAGATTGTACTCAACTTGTAGGACCCTTTGCTTCTAATTATTTGATCACTGTGTATTTGCATTGTAGGAGTTGGTTTAACATCCAATATTCAACAGAAATTTTACTGACATTTCAAACGTCACAGCTACTTTCCCACAACCAAAACTATATTGGACGGGTTACATCATTAGGAATTACTGGTAAACTAACCAATAACAGAAACCAGGTTCATAAAAAAATTATTGCAAGGTGGAAGATACAGACTGAGTTTGTCAAGTCATTCACAGAAGTTCTGGCTCCTCAATAAGATATGCGTCTGAATTAAAATTGTCTGATTAAAAACTAAGGTACATTATGATTAGGGTTTACATTTTTATAAAATTATGTTAGTTTATATAATTCATGAAGAAGATTCAGTTCAACTACTTTTGTACTCAATATGATTCAGGTTTTTAAGGACTACATGAATAAACCTAAACTTTAGGATGAACGATGAAGCACATCTTCACCTTATTGATAGTGTAAACAAACAGAACTACCAGTATTGGTCATCAGAGAGCCCTCATGCATTATATCAAACATTTTCACAGCTTCAAAGTTATAATGATGTATAGAAGTAAGGAATGTAAAGCAACCCAATAATTTTTTGACAAGACTTGGATCATGAAAGTCCGTTTGAATCAGACTGAAATGCTAAAAACTTGTTCCAGGAATAGGAAGGACTAAACTCTTATACTGACTGGTTCCTACAGGATGGAGGTACACCATTAGCTTGGGCTTCAATGACCCTTTTACAAGTCTTATTCGATAATTATGTAATCTCATAATTTCAAGGTGTACCATGGCCACCAGGTTTGCCTGATTTATCTACGAGTGATATTTTCTTTTGCGGCTTTTGTAAGTCTGGGTGAGTAAAAGTAAGCCGTGAACACTTGAGGAACTTCAACTCAGCAGATAATCGATTACATTCAAGCTGATTTGCTTTGCAGAGATTAAGCCTACTTGAAAAATTTGGAGACTTTATATACAGGGATGAACATTATCTCAGTGCAATAATTTTCTACTTCCAACTTTTCTGTAATACCATCCTGTAACATACATTTATGCATAATAAAAATGTACTTTTCTTGAAAATTTAGCAGAATTGTGCTAATTTCACTACAGGCAATATTCACTATAATTGTCCATAGTCAAAACTTCCCATTTCCAAAACAAATTATATCTGAAGGAAATGTAGTCTGAGGATGTATGGGAACATATGAGTTCAATGATCATGTCTCCTAAACTTTACCATGCATTGGAAAAACCTGGACATCAAAGTGCTATTGTTTAGTCATGGCATTCTTCAGAAAGTAAATAACTTTATCCACTATTACTATCAGTATTGGCTTTAAAAGTGACACGTTTTTTTTTAGATACACATGGAATCTATGTTGAAAAACAAAAAAAATATTAGGCCAAAAAAGGAGAAATTCAGCTCCTGAGGGAGTATTAACAGATTCACACTACTGTATATGCAAACGATAGGATGAAAATAATAAAAGACTCAAATGAATAAAAATAAGATAGATTTCAACAAAATGTTTGAAAAAAACATTCCAGAGAAAAAATTGTATTTTTGTAACAATCTTATTACATGGAGATAAGTCAAGTTTACTATTAACAAGAGAATGAAAAGAGCACTTAATGGGACTGAAGAGGCATAAAACTCCCTGGATTAAGAAATAGGGATTTCACAATTTTTCAGTGTTGCAGATATAAAGTAAATATATTCTCTATCAGTTATGAGAAATTTTATATCAAATTACCTCCTAAGGATAAATGTAATAAAAATAGGTTTTTTTTAACAAGGTAAAATTCTTGTGGCAACTCATGACTACTTACTAGGTCAGGTCTAAATTATATGTCCATTGGCCATGTTTACAGTATTTAAACATTTTCTAGAAACATACAGGTATATTTTTTATGATTAGGGAGAGAAGGACCAACTAAGAGCAGAGTAGAAAGGTTCTACTGCAAGTTAAAAAAATGTTTGCTGAAGGAAAGCATGTGTTAGCCTCAGCAAACTAAAATAAATTGATGAACTTCAGATTTAAAAATTGGATTTTTCAAAACTAACCCATTATATTATTCGTGATTTGAGCCATCTAGCAGTATGAGTTAACTTGTAGTGTCAAGTGGTCAAGGAAACTAAACTGTGTGCTCTAAAAAAAAATTGCTCAGACATTAGAAACGAGACGCTGTGCTTACATGAAGCATAATACATTAATAAGTGTCAAGCAGACTAAACATTAAACAAACAAACAAAAACACGTAGTTTCTTCAAGCAAAAAGTCCTTATCTGTATGCCCACCAAAAGCACCTACCCTCTGCACTCTCCATAAAATTCACAAACCCAATGTCCCCATCTGAGCCATTATCAACTACGAAAATGCCCCTGCACATAAACTAGCAAAATACATGGGCAAAATAATCAGACTATCTATTAACTTGAACACAGACACACACATAAAAAACAGAACAAACCTCAAAAATAAAATAAAAGACATAAACATACCATCCAATTCAACACTACTATCACTCGACATAACAAATATGTACACCAACATACCCGTATTCGAAACCCTCAACATCCTAGAGACCCAATTAATACAGAACAACAAACCAAAAACCCACATCACCGAAATCCTAAACATCCTCCAAACCATTATCAAACAAAACTATTTCACCCACAACTCAAACTTCTATTTATAACCAGATGGCCTACCAATAGGCAGTCCTATCAGCAGTGTCCTCAGCGAAATTTTCCTTCAACACATAGAAAACACCATTGATACTCACAAACAATACACATGTACACAAAATCATTTACTGGCACAGATACGTAGATGATATCATAACACTATACACGGGCAACACCCAACAATGCGAAAAACTTCTCACCTATACTAATAAAATACACCAAAAACTCCAGTTCACCTCAGCGATTTAAACCCTATACTTTTTCAACCACACCATAATAAAAAGCCACACACAAAACACAGCTTCAACATTTACAGGAAAACCGCAGAAAACAGCAGACACATTTATCCACAACACCTCAAATCACCCTATACAACACCCTAACCAAATCACCTTATACAACACAAACACGCTGCCATCAAATCCATTGCTCCATAGACTTAAGAAGTTCCAATGACCACCAAAAACATAAATAAAGAACTAGTAACAGTTAAATATTCTGCATACACAAATGGATACAACACTACAATAACAGACAAACTATGGCACAATATACAAAAAAAAACACTAAAATTAACACTACAGATAGTAAAAACCAATATATCACAATACCATATATAAACAGAACATCAAATAAAATAGTCCACAAATTTCAAAAAACAGGATACAAAATAGCATACAAAACTAATATTAATTCACAATACAAAATACAACACAACACCAACAACAAAGATAAACTACAGCTACAAATTAAACTGTAACAAGTGCAACAAATTCTACATTGGGCAAACAGGTAGCAGCTTCAAACAAAGAGTCGAGGAACACAATCAGAGCACCAACTCAGCATTTTACAATCACATAAAAGAAACAGGACACAAATACACAGACATTTATCATAACTTAGAAATCTTTCACATCAACAAAAAAGGTCCACATCTTAACACACTAGAACAATACGAAATTTGCAAACACACAAATACAAACATATTACACGAACAAACCCAATACAAATCAAACATACTCTTTGATACTATCGAAAACCTGCTTTTAAAACGGTCACTGCTTAACCTACAACTCCAAGTAGAAGACAATGATGAAGATCGCGACATAGCTATCGAAAATGTTCTGTCACAGTAAGTTTTTACAAATTTAAAGTTCAGATAGTCATAAAATAATGTTAAAGTGATTAATTAGATTTAAAAGTTTAGTCAGTAGTTTAAGTAGGTATTTAAGAAAAAAGTTAAAAGTTATTTTATAATAAATAGAAATTATTTGTATATTTTCCTTACTACTAACAGTACTATGAACAAAGATTTCACTGCTAAGGATATGACTAAATAAGGAAAAAAGATAAAATCTTTTTAAAACAAAGCTTTTTTTAAAAAAGTGAAAAATTACTATTAAGTATTGCAATATATTGTTTTTATTTTAAATAAATTTAATTGTGACTTTCTTATCATTATGTTATAAACATTATATATATATTTGCGTACTATTTTCCATTCTCATGTAATCGATTTTAGCAAAAATAATTATACCGTACACCAGAAAGTCATGCAGAATATGAACAAAATTATAAAAACTTCCTCTCACGCCCCAAAAATGACAAATTTTGAAAAATAGAAATTCTCCCTCCACGGCACAAGTAAAACATTACTAAATCGACATTTTGGCTCTATTTTTGTTGTTTACAACAAAAGGCACAAAATGCCTTGAAATTTAATTGGACTTTCTGTTGACTTCCAAAAAATTACAAATTAAAAAAAAAAACAACTTCAACTCTTAATTCCTATTTTACAAAATGTTTCATTTTTAGAGCGTGAGCAGGTTTTATAATTTTTTTTGTATTCGAGATGACTTTCTGCATCACCCAGTATAATTTTTTTTGCTAAAATTGATTACATGGGAATGGGAAATAGATACCTATATTTGTCATTAAACACTTTTAAATGTTTATAAACTTGCATATAGTAGCACTTACTTATGTTTGTTGAGGACGGCCGTTTCAGGAGATGTGTCCCTTTGTCAACTCAGACCGTAACTCACAGAGTTTTGCAATTCTATCTTTTGAAGATGGAATCAACAAATACCTATTTTTGTGTTATTTTTTTTATATTTTAGCATATGGTTTTTTTTAATAAATAAAAACATACACAAAATGTAAAAAATAACATAAATATAATACAATGTTTATAACATAATGATAAGCAAGTCACAATTTAAATTTATCATAAGTTTTAAAAGTTGTCTGTTCTTGCTAGAGAAACAGAAAAACATTCGTTTTAATTTCCTTTTCATGATTATCACACTATAGAAAAATAGTTGCACTCACAAGATGTACAAAATTCATACATAATTACTATATAGTGCAATTAACCATGAGCTACTATAATATAGCGGATACAACAATTTTTAACAGTCAATCAACTGCTTGTTTACAGATAGCAAGCTTTATGCTTTTCCCTTTCTATAGCACCAAAGTACAATTTTTAACATATATGGTAAAGTTTAAAATGTGACTTTCTTGATGAACTTTATATTTTATTTAATGTCTTTTATGTTTTATGCAAGTTTTCATTTGAATATAACTAGAGATTTTTCAAGAAAGGGGTATTTTTAAACGATTTTTTTATTTATTTTATAACTGATGAAATGTTTGTCACATTCCAATACCTATCTTCAATCTTTTAATGGGCTTTGTTCCATTAATAGATCAAGTTCCATTAGCTAATAAAACAGAAATAATTAAAATGTCTTTTTATTTACTCAAGTCATGTAGCAATTATACAAATAACACTTTACCAGTTATTTATATGTTGTTCTGTTCAGGGATTTAAACTAAGAAAGGGAAAATGCAATGACCTTCTTTTGTTACCATAATATAACAGACCATTTCCTACACTGCTTTATCAATATATTACCAAACAGATTAATTTATAAAAACTCTTGAATATTTTTTAAAACTTTTGTTATATTTGTATTATTGTTCCAAATTGTACCTCTAGAAAATACTTCTTGGGATATTACTTCTTTTATTTTATATCTTTTTTTTGTTATTCTGCTTTTATTTTAATTATCATTGCCAATTTTATGTATGAAGTATTTTGAGTAGTTTTTAAATGCTATAGTCATTATAGGTACTAATTATTAAAAGTTATTATACGGGTCTTAATTTCTTCATGTTACATTATATCATATGACTTTCTTAATTTGTGTAAACATTTAATAACACTCATTCTTTATATACTGATACAAAATAATCTTTTTCTTTATTTGCTATTTTGTCCTATGATTATGATACATGTTAATGTAAAAATTTACTAAAATTCTAAACAATTTATTTATATACTTCTTTCCTCAGTTATAAGTAGGAAATGTTATATTATCTCTACATGATTATGGGAAAAAATAACCCAATGCTTAATTCAACATTATGAAAGAGTTTAACTGTCTGCATAATAAAGCCATTACAGACTTAACTTAGGTAAAGTTAACATTATTATTTGAATAAGGTTATATTTATGTTTCAATGACCGAGAATTTTTACAAAACCTTAAATCACAAGTGCTATGAAAATATAATAATCTTCAAATTATACGAAATGAAGTTATTGTAAACCAAATATTCTGTTATCAGGAAATTAGCAATAATTCATAGCAATTATAAAATATATGCCTAGGTAATAAAATTTAACTTACACCAACCTCCCGCCCAATTGAAGGAATATATCCGTAGTCACCTCCTCTAGGAACAAGTATAGCACGCCTATCTATTATAGACATTATTTCGAACAACTTATTCTAATCCATTTGTTAATAAAATATTCATTCTATATAAAAACAACCACACGACCAAACAGGCTCTATGACATATTGACACAGCTGTTGACGTAAGGCCGGATAGGCAGGAACTGCGGAAGTTTAATTGAAGGGAGAATTTACAGCACTGGAATTTATTATTTTAATAGCCAGTTTAATTAATTACTTTAAGAAATAAATTCCGCAATTGTTTGACTGATTCCACACACTCACAAATTCAAATGAGTACTTTATAAGTAGTTAGATGATACGCAATTATAATTATAGACAGACCTTTACACAATTTTACATAGATATTATATTAACTCCTATGTTGGAAAATGAGGAAGACAATGATTGCAATATTCATTTTCTGCTTTAGAATAATGTGTTTTTATATTAAAACATTTTCAACTAGAAACACTTGTAAATATGTTACACTTGCTTATAGTAATATTCACTTTCATAATTGTTGAGAACGACCGTTTCGGGTTAAGGTTTGAATTGACAATGGGGCACACCTCCTGAAAACGGCCATCTTCAACAATTATAAAAGAAAGTGCTACCATAGGCAAGTGTAACATATTTATAAGTATTTATAATTAAAAACTAGTAGCTCATGTAAAGATGAATTTAGTTAATATAAATAATTTTCATTTCACTATTTTTTTAAATATATTTTTAAAGGAGTAATTAAAATTCATGTCAATTGATATAAATCAATTAGTTTAATAAAATTATTATTATTATTAATGACGGATGATTGAAATGTAACGTCTGTAATACATATAATTCAAGATTAAATATGCGTTCTCCAAATTTTAAAATATTTCTTTAAAAGTTATGAAATATACAAATTTATTAACTCTTTACCTTCTCACACACAATCACTGATTCCTTCATTTATTGGAATTAATTATCTATTCAAGTTAACACATAAAAACATGTAAACAGCAGTTGATATATTCAAGTGAGGCAATGCTCACCACTCCCTAAATGATAAGAGCGGGGTTTTCTTACATTTAACCTGTCTATTAATTTTATGATATTTGTTTATTGGCATATTATGTTTTATGCTATGATAATGTGAAAAAGTAAGTAAATAATGTATAACTTGCAGTTTTCGTGTTGTATATCTTGAAGTTTTTTTTATAAATTGGTACTCTGGGTATCACTTGGCAAAAAAACTAAAACACTTGTAAATATTTACAAACTTATCTATAGTAGTTAGCACTTACTTATATTGGTTGAGGACGGCCATTTCTGGGGATGTGTGCGATTGTCAACTCAGACCGTAATTGAGGATAACAATGATTTGATCAGTTACGGTTTGAGTTGACAGTGGGATACATCTCCCAAAACGGCCGTCCCCAACAAATATAAGTAAGTGCTTCTATAGGCAAGCTTGTAAATATTTACAAGTGTTTTAGTGAAAACTAGTAGCTCACGTGAAGATGGAATCAACAAATATAAAAAAATTACTTACTGATATTTTTCATTTTGGTTTATGTCTGATATTTGATAATGTGAACAATGCAGTGACCTAGTGCGAAACATGTCTGCTGAAAAATATCAGTAAGTAGTGTTTTTTTTTCTTTTGCCAAGTTAATACCAAAAGTGTAGTAATTTAATGATTTATAAATTAGTAACTTCAGCTGATCTCTTTTATACTAAAGAATGAAAACTGACAAATGTATATTGAGTGTTTTACTTATTCATGTATGCCAATATGCTAAAGTGAAAATTCTTAAAGTTTTAATAAGTCTTTATGTAAAGGTTTTCACTATTAGAAATTAATCCCCATTCTCCCTTAGCATCCTAATACTAATATAATAATTGAAATTGTTACATCATTGTATAATAATTTAAAAATTTTACTTGTGTGCATTACTTGATTTCAACAGATGATAATACAACAAATGACACTTTTTTCTTCTACATTCCATTTTTGTGTTCAACAATCGTTGGGTTCAATTGTATCTCCCAATCAATACAACAACAGAAGCTAGCTTCATCAGTGACTTATTTATTCAGCCTATCCTTCCACTCCCTTCTGCTCCCTCAATCTCTACTATATTTGTGTACAGCCTGCTTACACAAACTATAAGCATTCAGCTTCAGGCGAGGATTCTAGGACCTCTTTTTTTAACTGACTTTTTAAAAGGCTTTTACAATAAACACCTGCTTCGAGTGAATAGGTCAATTAGGGCTATTCTAAAATTGTGTACTATTTTTAACAATCATGAGTACAAAATACAGTACATAATATTATTAATTGAATCCTCTACTGAAGCAGTGCTCCCCATAAGATCTTACACATCAAAAAAAAAAAAAACACTTCTAAACACATTAGAACAATATGAAATTTACAGACACACAAAGTAAAAACATATTAAACGAACAAACCCAATACAAATTACACATTCTATTTGATACTATTGAAAACCTGCCTTTAAAACCATCACCGTTTAACCCAACATCTCCAAGTAGAAGACACTGATGAAGATCGCCACGGAGCGATCGCAAACGTTTTGTCTCAGTAAGTTTTTACAAATTTACATAATTTAAAGTTCGGATCGTCTTAAACTAATGTTAGAGTTATTAATTAAGATTGACCGAATGCAATAGACTACAAATTTCGAATATTAGTTTATATAAAGTCTCCTAAGTCACTAGCTATGATCTTCTTTTAAGTGCTTTAGCTTATTGTTTTTATTATTGAGTGAGAAATAATTGAAAAGTTGAAAACAGAAAGTTTTATTGATTACCCTTAAACTAGAAAACCACATTTCACACAACAATGAATACTCAGATATAATTTACTGGTATAGATACGTTTACGATTTCATAACATTATACAAAGGTAACACATGCCAAGCACACATATTTTTAAAACACCTTAGTTCCATACACCCAAAACTAACATACACCATCAAAACAGAACAACAAATTCCTCTCAACTTCCTAGACCTTACAGTTAAACATACAAACAAACAAACACATAAATTCAACATATACCGAAAACCCACCAGTACCAATACTACCATTCACTTCTCCTCAAACCACCCACACCAACATAAACTATCCGCTTACAACACCATGATATATCTCCTGCTTAAAACACCGCTAGATAAAGAAGAACACTATCAAGAGTTAAACACCATAAAACATATAGCACAAACTAACGGTTACAACACAACAATGATTGACAAATTATACAACCGCAATAAACAAACTCAATAACCTAAATACAAACACACAACACAACAATCCCATAAATTACTTATCAATACCATACAGATCATCCAAAACCCACAATCTAACCAACACACTATGGAAATACTACTACAAAATAGCCTACTCACCACACAACACTCTCAATTTAAACCCAACAACAAAATCAACATCATTTACAACGCCACTGGAGTTTACAAACTAACTTGGAGTTTGTGCCCAAGTTTTTACATAGGCCAGACCGCAAGGTCTTTCTACACACACTAACAAAAACATATAAAAGCAATAACCAACAATAATTACCAATCAAACTTTGCGGATCATCTCAACTCCACAAAACATGACTACATAGACATAACATCTAACCTGCAAATTCTTCATAAACAACACAGAAATAACCAATGCTATACAACCGAACAATACGAAATATACAGACACTTCAAACTACACCCTACACACATACTCAATACACAATTACATTATAACTCACACATACTTTTTGACATCATAACTCCTAATACACACAAAATACACCCACACCACCATAATATCCCACCCCCACCCTAATACCCTAACCTACGAAAACCTTGAGATCAGTTACTGTTTGAGTTGACAATGGGTCACATCTAACGAAACGGCCGTCTTCAACAAATATAAGTAAGTGCTACTGTAGGCAAGTTTGTAAATATTTACAAGTGTTTTAGGGAAAACTATTAGCTCATGTGAAGATGGAATCAACAAATATAAAAACAAATGTATTTAGTATACAGTATGTATTCTAACAACTGTAGACATATTTTAAAGAAAAAAAACAAGTAATCTTTGCATATAAGTAGAATAATGTTTTTGGGATGAAAAACAATGAAGCACTTTATATATGATAAACTGACTCAGATTTGGAGCAATGGTTATCTTAGTACAAAGAGATTGTACATCCTTGTCTGGTTCTATTACAGCAGCAAATCAAATATTTTATTTATATATTAGGTGTACCTGATGATTTTGTTTTCATCCAATTTGGTAATCTATATAACGCAAAGGTATGAAATTGAAAGATTGAAATTCATGGAGAGAAGCTGAGCAATGATTAGCAATTAGCTGACAATTTTCATTGTGGTATTGCAGAGTTTGTGTTATTTGAAGGACTTCGACAATTTAAGTAAACATATTCAGACAAAACTTTTTTATTTACTGTATATACTGACAAAAATCATCGTGTGGTCTAAAACATTTTCGTCTCAGTGAGTTTCCAAACATTTACTAAAATTGTAAAGTCAGAGTCACTAATTAGTGTAATATTAAAGTTGATGTTTCCTCATTTGTAATGAACAATAAAATCCACATATTTTATTTATTTCAAGTATATTTTATTTTCCTTGAAAATTATTTTTCTGAAAGTTATAATATATCTTCAGGGATGACTTGAGGATTTATTTGGGGAAGGATTAGTGCCTATAGATGTCACAAAATACACCTAAAAAAGCCTATCAGGATTTATTTTTTGGTTAGGCACAGTTTAGGGGAGTCGTGACTACTGGGGAGGAGGGTTTGTTTTAGCGCTCTCCCCCAGAAATTGTTTAAAATTTAAATGGTGTGTTTCAGGGAATTTTCACTTTCAGGACAAATAGATATATAACGTAAACAAAAGAGTGATTTTCGACTACTTTTTTATTGCTTGGTGCATTCTAAATTTCGCTATAAAATTATGAGCAATTTTTAATCTCATATATATATATATATTTTACGTTATCCATTGTTTTTCCGTTGCACTGACTTTATGAAGTTAATATATTACTATTGTAAATAATTTTATCCACCATTAAGTGCAATGATTTTACCTTGTGTGATGAGGCACCTTCCGGTCACTTGAACATTGTCAAGATCAGTGTTTCGACAATGGTCAAGTGACCGAAAGGTGCCTCATCACACAAGGTAAAATCATTGCACTTAATGGTGGATAAAATTACTTACAATAGTAATATATTAACTTCATATATATATATATATATATACATAAATGTTTTATCTTTATAAATTATTCAAGCACTTGTAAATATTTTACAAACTTGCCTATAGTAGCACTTACTTATATTTGTTGAGAACAGCTGTTTCGAGATATGTGTCCCATTGTCAACTCAGACTGTAACTGTTTTTTGTAGGTTAAGGTATTGGGGCGGGGGTGGGATATTATGGGGGGGGGGGGTGAGTCTACTTTGTGAGTATTAGGAGTTATGATGTTTAAAAGTGCGTGTGAGTTATAATGTAATTGTGTGTTGAGTATGTGTGTAGGGTGTAGTTTAAAATGTCTGTATATTTCGTATTGTTCAGTTGTGTAACGTCGGTTATTTCTGTGTTGTTTATGAAGAATCTGTAGGTTGGATGCTGTGTCTATATAGTCATGATTTGTGGATTTGAGATGATCGGCGAAACAAACTTTCACAAAGAAGAAAGATCTACATAATTTCTAGCAAACATTTACGATATTGGATAAGTTATGATATTCCAATTATTGTGTGAGCTGATACATATTGATCCTTGTGCTGCAGCCATAACTCTTTTAAATTGGTATAAAAACCAAACAGAATATTGTGCAATTAAACTTTTACTGAAAAATGTAAAATCTATTATTTACTTCCCACGAACTTCATATAGCCTAAATTGTGCTGCTTCCTATAGAAAAATTATTATAATTTACTAAGGTTAACAAAACAGATGACAAATAAAGGGTAAATATTATCTTCTTTTATTTTGAAATTGAACAAAAATAGATTTAAGATTGACTTCTACCGTCTATAGACGTCCATTATTATAAAGAAAAACATTGGTTTCTTTTAATTAATGACAGCTTTATTCAGTCAGAGATTCAAGACTAAGGATAGTACGGCATATTCAGCAGCTAAAACAGCAGTTTTTGTGTTGTACATCTTGAAGGTTTTTTTATATATTATGCTTTTGGTATCACTTGGCAAGAAACCACTACTTACTGACATTTTTCAGTAGACACAGTTTGAGATTGGTCTTGTCTGTGACTCACAGCATTGAACATTGCACTGACCTAGTGTCAAGTGAAACCATGAATGTAAGCTAAAAAAAGCTTTAATGATCATGTTTAGCAAACATTTAATCCTAGTATCTTTTATAAAAATTAGTTTGTTTTTATTGGAGAGGTTCTTAGAAATAATCTCTAAGGTTATCTTCTCTTGAAATTCTCAAGTTCCACAGTTTCAAAATATTAAAGAAAAACTACTATTCAAAGATGTAGCCAGAAATTATTTCACAAGGTAACTGCCAAGGTCCTGCTAGTAATTAGGAGGGTTGCCTTTTTGAGAATACATATTAAATCATGCTAAACATGATTTAAGACAAAAACAACATAAAAATTATTCTTGAATTTTGTAGTCCATTACGTTCAGTGAATCTTATTAATCACTTAAACAATAGTTTATGAATATCCGAACTTTATATTTAGTAAATTTGTTAAAACTTACTGAGACAGAACGTTTTCGATCGCTATGTGCCGATCTTTATCAGCGTCTTCTCCTTGGAGATGTTGAGTCAAGCGGTGACGGTTTTAAAGGTAGGTTTTCAATAGTATCAAATAGTATGTGTGATTTGTATTGTGTTTGTTTAATATGTTTGTATTTTGTGTGTCTGTAAATTTCATATTGTTCTAGTGTGTTGAGATGTGATCCTTTTTTGTTGATGTGTAGGATTTCTAAATTATGATAAATGTCTGTGTATTTGTGTCCTGTATCTTTTAAGTGATTGTAAAATGTTGAGTTGGTGTTATGTTTGTGTTCTTCGACTCTTTGTTTAAAGCTGCGACCTGTTTGCCCAATGTAGAATTTGTTACATTTGTCGCAGTTTAGTTTGTATACGCCTGGTGCTTGTAGTTTATCCTTGTTGTTGGTGTTGTGTTGTATTTTGTATCGCAATTTGTTATTGGTTTTGTATGCTATTTTGTATCCTATTTTTGGAAATTTGCGGGCTATTTTGTTTGTTGTTTTGTTTATGAATGGTAATGTGATGTATTTGTTTTCCCTGTCTGTAGTGTTAACTTTAGTTTTTTTTTGTGTTTTGTACCATAGTTTGTTTATTATTGTGATATTGTATCCATTTGTGTATGCTAAATATTTAATTGTGTCTAGTTCCTTGTTCATGTTTTCTGTGGTCATTGGAACTTCTTTAAGTCTATGGAGCATGGATCTGAAGGCAGCGTGTTTGTGTTGGATAGGGTGGTTTGAGGTGTTGTGGATAAGTGTGTCTGTTGTTATGGGTTTCCTGTAAATGTTGAAGCTGTGTTTTTGTGTGTGGCTTTATGTTATGGTTAGGTCGAGGAAGTTTAGGGATTGGTTGGTTTCAATTTCTGAAGTGAAGTGGAGGTTTGGGTGTATTTTATTAGTGTAGGTGAGGAGTTTTTTACATTGACAGGAGTTGCCTCTGTATAGTGTTATATCATCGACGTATCTGTGCCAGTAAATAATTTTGTGTGCGTGTGTATTGTTTATGAGTATCTTGGTGTTTTCTATGTGTTGTAGAAAAATGTCTCTTACACAAAATACTCAACACATACAATAACCCAGGAGTATACAAACTAAAATGCAATAACTGCAATAAGTTCTATATTGGACAAACCAGGCAGATCTTTCGCCGAAAGATATAAAGAACACAAAAGCGTACTGCACACTACTATTGAATCCACCTTTGCAAATCACCTCATGGACACTAAACACTCATGCAAAAGTATGGAAAATAACAAGAGCATCCTTCACACATGCAACAAAGGCCATAAATTAAACACACTAGAACAGTTTGAAAAATATAGCCATAGCAACACACATAAAAATGACATCTTAAATGAACAAACACGGCACAGATCACACATATTTTTTGATCACATCACTTCTAACTTTCAAAAAAATGGTACCGAGGAAGCACAACAGCAACATTCCTAGCGGCAAAAATACGAGGCTGAAAAAGTCGTAAGACGAAAACGTTTCCTCCAAGTGTAAGTTAACAATTAACAACTTTTAGTTAACAAATGTCTGGTTGCAAGTAATAGCAAAAGTGTAATTTGTAATTAGAAGATTTATATTTACCATTAAAGACTTGTAATACTAATGATAAAGGCTGAAACAAACAAAGGTGGGACTACATGAACTGATGACAACATTTTTAATAAATATATGAATTTCTAATGGGATAAGTTAAGTGTTTTAAAAATTAAAAATTAGCCTTTTTAGTATGGTATCTATTTAAATATTTTTCCAGAATGAATGCCGTTAATACTTTTTATTAGTAAAATAACAATAACAAATGAAATAACCAAATACGAACAATAACTAAACAAACAATGTTATAACATTAAAAATTAAAACAGTTAACTCTAAATCTCACAGCACATTAGCTTATTAAAACATCCAGACTAGTTTCGATGATGATGTCGCCTTCATTAGCGCTTGGTTACTGATCGTCGTCAAAACTAGTCTGGTTATTTTAATAAGCTAGTGCGTTTCTTTTGATAAACTAATGTGTAGTGAGATTCAGAGTTAAATGTTTTAATTTTTACCGTTCTGAATTGTTCTCACTAGTTAAGCTATAATTAATTTAATAATTTAAACAATATTATGCTTAGGGATTATTACAATTTTCAAATATATAATGCTTTGACTAATAATGTGTTATAAAAGTTGAATAAAACTTTTGTTTTTAGTTGATGACTGCACTTCTTATATTCATATAAAGAGAAATATTTGTGTCAAAATTTAATGACATGTAGCCTACTATCTAATCAACTGAAGCATTCTTTAGAAAATACTCCACTGTACCGGAACTTTTTAGCATAATTTTTGAATACTAATTATGTACTGAGTTCTAACAGTTTACATATAGTAGAGCCAAGTGTTCAATACACGAAAATTATCTCTGTAAACAAAAAATTAAGAATAAGCTCAAAGTAAAGAATTGTTTAAATAAAACCCTTGTCTTACTTACTCCTATTAATAAATTATAAATTAAAATGTCCTTATATTAATAATTTGAAAATCATAAATACACATAAATTTTCAAATTATTAATAAAAAAATTAGTTTTAATTTATAAATTATTAATGTGTGTGTATATATATATCCATTGACCGAAAGGTGCCTCATCACATAAGGTAAATAATTATTGCACTTAGTGGTGGAAAAAATTATTTACAAGTAATAATATTAAATTCATACACACACACACACACACACATATATATATATATATATATCAAAAAAAAAAAAAAAAAAAAAAAAAACGTATATATATAAAGTCTTACGTACTTTAAATAATTACTTATGTGTTTGAAATTATGTAAAATTTGTTAAAAAACTGACTAATTTTTAAATAATTAATTTAGACAATACAAAATTGAAACAAAAATTCTTTATTAGTTGGGAGCTACTAGTTAATTCACGGGAGCTACTAGTTTTTAACTAAAAACACTTGTAAAAATGTTATTTTTGTCTATAGTAGCACTTACTTTTATAATTGTTGAGGATGGCCGTTTTGGGAGATGTGTCCCACACATCTCCTGAAACGGTCGTCTGCAACAATTATAAAAGTAAGTGCTACTATAGGAAAGTGTAACATTTTTACAAGCGTATTTAGTTAGAAACTTTCTAATCTTTATATAGAGGGCTTAGCACCCAAAACACTCCTGACAGCACCATTGCAAATAACAAACACTTCTGCGGACAAATTATAACTCAGTTCTAGTATAAACGTATGTTCATCAAAAAGATATGAATTATATTAAGTGTTCAAAACTTATTCTTGTAATTGAAGTATTGTTTAAGATATGATGGGGGTGGAAATTGGGTAGGGACGGAGGGATTGGTCAGCTATGTTATTTTTATATAATATGCCTATTCTTTCCAAGCCATCCCTACCTGAAATGTGTCCACCTTCACCCTCCACCTCTACCCTAAACAACCAAGAGATCAATTACAGTCTGCACTGATAAAAGGACCTCCTGAAGGGCAATCCTCATTTAGACAAAATGTAAGTACTATTACAGTATATAAGTAATATTTATGTACTTAAGTATACACGAATGATATAGCTCAAGTTGAAAAGGTACCAAATAATACTTTATTTGATATATTTATGAGTAATCTCACCTAGCCTTGGTCTTGTTACAGATGTATTACAATCTTAGATCCATCAGTGAACGAAATGTATTAATTAGGCATTATTATTAATTAGTATTATTTAGGCAGTTGTATGAAGTTTTTTATGTTTGACTCATTTATTGACCACATATTCTTTCATAAAAAACAAATTTGTCCATGTTTTGGTCTAGTCTCTGCCCACATCTCCCTTTCATGTCCTATTACAGGGGGGGAGGGTGATTTTATATCAAGAGCTCCTTCAGTGTATCTCCAAATAGCAGTTTATATCTTCTCCTACTTGTTTTTCAGTACCTGAAACCACTCAGTCGGTATGTCGGAAATAAAAAAAAACAAATGTTTGGTAAGTCAATTGTTCCTCAAGTACTCTAGCAGCGACTATTTAGGAACAAATTCGTTGCCATCATCAGGCCTGTGAACTTGTCTATATTGATTACGGTGAATGAAATACATTTTACTTGCCAATAGTCGTTTTTAATTTCCAACATAAATTTTTGTAAAGTGAAAAATATAATTTGACAGTATGCTATTTTCATTGCCTCCAGAAGAGACAAAAATTAGCCTCAGCATAGTGATGACAGAATAGATCTATCTTGACTGTTGTGGATGCATTCCCCACCTCGTATTTATTGCTCCTCTGCATTGTATTTTCCCTCCACGCCAGATTAACTCTCTATTCAGAAGAACTCCCATATATTAAGTACACTCAACGTAGATCATTACTACTACCAATACCCATCCTCTCCAGCAACATAAGTTTATATCATGAAGATGAGTAATGCAGATTTTTATAACTGAATGTATAGTGAATTCTTCCGGCACTATGCTTCTGTTACATTGAGTGCCTTCTGAAGTAGGTCACTAAAAACCTCATCAAAGGCTTCCATTACATTCTGTCTACCTGCATTTAAGCCGAAACTGTGTCCCTGGTAGAGGTGTTTTTGTTAGGTTCTGAGCCCTGACCGGTTCTGCCACTTACCATGTTGTTCCCTCAAGTAAGTGGGGAAAAGGTTCACGGACGTAGAGTTTTAATACGGAGGCAATACTCACAGATAGCGCCTACGACCACAAAAACTTTGTTAAAAACCCTTTTGCTCTGAGGACCACAAATGTACATCAGCCACTGTCGCATGCCACCTTCAGATCTCAAATGTAAATACCCATCAAAATTATCACCCTGGATGGGGGACAATTTTGTAATATTTAAATCGATCATTCTTTGGCCCAAAAATTTACTTGAAGAAGTAATTGACAATTTTGCCGAAATAAAAGCTCGGAAAAACCATTTGAACTTTTAATACGTATTTTTATGACTACATTATCTAGTTATGAAATATGTTTTATTATTATAACAAGCGAGGCTCTGCCCGTGAATTATGGCACACTTGACAACTACAAGTGCCTTCACGCTTGAGCGGACACGACAGTACGCAGTCTCGTAAATGCTAGAACCTTCTAGAAGTAAGAGGATAGAAATTACTAGAAGCGGCAAGTCGATATAAAGGTTTTGTTAAGCAAGAAGAGGGCAGTATTTGTAATGTAAAGAAGAGAGTAAAAGCTTTAGTGACGGAGTAACAGTGCATGTTAAGTGTGAATAAATTATTAGCGATCTCAGTAGTTATTGTTAGACCTTATAAAACAGTGTCTGAATCCTTTCAGAAGTGTTAAGAGTGTAAATAATAGTAGGCTTTAAAGTGCGTGAATTAATTAATAATTACTTCGTCTAAAATTGCTTTATAATTATTTATATTATCGATAATTGCCTTAGAATTGTATTATCGATGTGGCTCTAGATGTTCTACGTCTTGGACAGTCCATACTTGATAATTTTAACAATATATGCACACACAAGCGATAGAAAGAGAAAAGGTCGGTGTTTGATAGTGTCAATACATTATTCGTGCAGCCAGTAGTTAGTTCTAATTAAATAGTATTTAGACCCTTTTTTTATAAATGTCAAGTATGGATATATTAGTAGACATAAAAATGTGTGAATTAATAAATAGTTTGCTTTAAATTGCCTCATAATCCATTGAACTCCATTAATAACATAACAGTATTTATTTCTGTTGTAACTCTTAATTTACGAAAAAAACAAATTAGATTTGGGCGCCGGGACGCGGTAAGCTATAAGCTAGTTCTTATGTTATTGGTGTTACTCTACAACAGCGGTTCTCAACCTGTGATACGTGTATCCAGGGATAGGCCTACGTAGAAGCATGTGGGATGGTAGGTGAAAATAATAATGGCGGACATCAATATTTCTAAAGTGGCGGACACTTTAGACTTGAAACAAATACGAGGTTGCACTAGTAGTTGACAAGATAGTTGTGTAGGAGAGCATTTCCATCTTAAGCATTCATTAAAAATAAACAGAGAAATAAACTTGATACAGCTACAGATTTAAAGATCTAACTTTCCCAATACGATCCAGATTGTAAAAAGCTGAGCTCGAACATCCAAGCTCAAGGATTCCATTAGGAAGAAATAAGTGTTCACAAAGGTTCATGTAATGTATGTTTTCACTTACAATACAATACTAATAGTTTAGTTCTTCAAGAGCCCCAATCTAATATATAGGAGGCGCCTCCAAACAAACACCATCCTCATGGGGAAAGGCACAATTGTTTATTTTTTTAATATCTAGCCTATATAAACAAGAACTTTTTTGTTGCTTTCAAAAGTCTTAGATAAATAATTTTTAAGTTTTAAAAGTATAAAATTTTACCGGAATGCTCCTTAATAATAAGTATTTACTCGTTTGAAAATGCATTTAAATAAATTAAACTAATTTTACACTACTTAACTAAGTGAATACGTAATTGCTTACTTGCTGACGCGTTTCAAAACGATCGTTCCTTTTACGAAGCTAACCCTCTACTAGCGGCTTTTGGCTCTTTACAAACGGTATGACAGGGTTGGATTTATGACATTGGGTTAGGTGTCGGCGTCTTGTGTGATGTATTGGAAAAGACTATTGGCTTCAAAGTGTGTGTAGTCATTAAGTATATTTCCCCTGTCTCTTGTGTATTGTTTGTAGATTTCATATTTTTCTAAGGTTGTTAGTTTTTTACTCTGTTTTAATGTGTGTAGAATATTTAAATTAGTGTGTATGTCGGTATGTGTGTGTTGGGTGTTATTTAGGTGTTTTGCGTAACTGGATTTAGTGTTTGTTTGTTTTGTTTTGGTAATGTGTTCATCGAAGCGTGTGTAGAATGACCTGCCGGTTTGACCGATGTAATAGTTGGGACAATCCTTGCACGTTAATTTGTAAATACCTGAGAGTTTGTTTATGTCAGTTTCTTTTTGAAAAGGTTGTATATGTTTTCTTAGCGTGTTTGTTGTTTTGTAGGATAATTGGTAATGGGGTTTTTTTGAATGTGGAGGCTATTTTGTGTGTTATTGTGGTAGGTAAGGGATATGTATTTGTTATTTTTTGTGTGGCTGTTTGATGGTGTTTATGTTTTATTTTCCTGAGAATGTTGTCTATGAGTGTGTATTGGTAGCCGTTTTGTTGGGCGATGTGTTTTATGGTGTTAAGTTCTTCGTCGTAGTCTTTCTGTAGCATTGGTGTTTATTAGGCGGTATGTCGAATGAGGCAATGGTGGAGTTGTATGGTGTGTGGATGTCTTGTATTTTGTGTATGAGGTCTATGTTATTGTGTATGGATGTGTGATTGTGAAAGTTTATGTTGTCTCTGATAAGTTTGTCTATGTATGTGGCTAATTTATGTGAGGGTGCATGTGTGTGATTGATTAGTGGACGGATGGGTGTGTTTTCCTTGTGGATTTTAGGCATACATATGGATTTTAGCCATAAATAAATTAGGCATACATAAATTTATTTCAGAATTGTTTTGGTTTATAGTGTCTCGAAAAATCTGCGATAATCTAGAGTCAGGTAAATTATTAAACTTCAGGCAGCATGTCTAAATGCAATTTCAAATTATGTTGAGCAGTGGCAAGTCAAGCTTTAGGTTTTGAGAAAAAGTTTGTAAAATCCAAGGCAGACGAGTTGAACCATTGTCAAGGCTCGAAAAACAACGTTGAAACTCGTTTCAGTTATAAGACCAATTTATTTCGTGCTCATATTAAGTAACGTAATAGTTTTTTTTCATTAGGTTTTAAAACCAATATAGTTGATCATAATTAATATCATAATAAAAACAAAAATAACTTTAATACCTAACTGTACAAATTTGGCCTGTAGTATCATAATCACGAACGAAAAGTTAAGACTCAAGAAAATTTTGTTTTTAAGTAATTTTCCCCGACCACTTTCATAGTAGTAGTCCTACTGACAGGTAGCCTACTTTAGATAACTGGATTTTTTGTGATAAAAGCGTATACAAATAATAGGCCTACAAGTTCTTTTTGAAATATCTTTTTAGTATGTTATTTAATCACTGTAACATTAGTGTATGACTATCGGAACTTTAAATTTTGTAAATTTGTAAAAACTTATTGAGACAGAACGTTTTCGATCGCTATGTGGCGATCTTCGTCACTGTCTTCTGCTTGGAGTTGTTAGTTTAAGCGGTGACGGTTATAAAGGCAGGTTTTCGATAGTATCAAAGAGTATGTGTGATTTGTATTGGGTTTTTTCGTTTAATATGTTTGTACTTTACTATTTAGTTTAGGAAATTACTATTTCAATAGCCCACTGAATAATTTAATTAAATTGAATTGTCTGTTTTGCAATTATTATTTATAAAAGTGAAGTTTAAAAAATTAAGTCGTTCATTACGGAATTCTTCCAGAAACTGACAAACTTATACCTCCTAAATTAAAAGTATTGGGGGAAAATAAATTACAATTTGGATTTTGGAGCTTAGGTTTATAAGAGAATAGATCGACCATTCTGTTCTTGAGATTTCTGAATAAAAGAAAACGTTTAGCTATTTTGATCTTAATCTTATGGATTTTTTAAACTAAAGTTAGTGCTCAGAGGGGACGATATCCTCTTCCCCATAGATCCAAATTTAACATTGCTAACATCTGTCAAGGCCATACTAGTACGTTGCGTTGTTACGTCACTATTTCTGCCATTGAGATAAGCAATTGCGTCATAATTGTTGGCATTGATTTCGCCCTTGCAAAGATCGGGTGACCGAAAATAATTGGAGGGACTCTAAATTTACATAATACAAGAACGCTGTTGGTTTCAAATGCAGGCTATACATTATAATATCAATAATGCTTATCATTAATGACTTTAGTTATATCAAGGTTAATAATTATTCATTATGAAATATAACTACTATAATTATTGAAAAATTAAGCGTTCATGTTTGTGTGTGTGTGTGTGTGTGTGTGTTTGTTTACAAAACCATTTTTCAAACCATTTGTGCCTTTATTCAATTAGTCAAGAAAAGAAATTTGGAAAAGAAAGTTTGTAGCTTCAGTGTTCATTAACAAGTTACTTTTAGGTTAAAGTGATAGTGGTTACAATTTATAAAGCTTAATTATATTTAAAACGTTTCGGACTTACCCTTCTTAGCCCAATCAGCTGAGGTACGCATACAGACACCCTAAGCGGACGTGCAGGTTGCAAAGCAGAGGAGTCGGGCTGGCTCCCAGTGGATATCCTTCTCTTCGGTAGGATCCTCGTCAGACGCCATGGTCGAGCCCGAGGAGGGTTGATACTAAACGTGTTTTCGTTCTCTTCCCTCTCCTCTGCTGTAGTTTCTGTCATGTTATCGCCTAACCTAACCTCACACTGGTCGACCGCTCTAATTAGGTCTGCATGACTTTGAAATGGTAATTTCTCGGTAATTGGTGACAAATCATATCGTGTAAACAAGCACTAGGCGTACACCTACACTGAATCGATACGCTGTAAAAAAAAAACTTCAGACTGTTTTAGGTTATAGCCTACTTGACACAATCGTTCTACAAGCTAATCCTCTTATCAGAATAATTTAATATCTTTGCCCGGAGTGTAAGGTTTTATTAAATCTTTATCATGCAAACTACTTGGCTTGCAATATAAAATAACTGCTTTACATTCTTCCTAACTTAACGATTAGAAAGAATCGAAATGTTTAATATTTTCCAGAAAATCAAGCGATTACCGAAACGACCTACAGGGTTGTCGATATTATAAACTTAATAATTTCCTAATTCATTTACACTTCTAAACTTCTACAAAATAAGTAATCATTTGATCATTTAGTTTATACTTTTTTCAAAAACTGTCAATGCACTGTTCCATATCGTGTAAATTTTATATACTGGATGTATAATTTAGTTTAAACAATTTAGTTGTCTAACAAAACAGCTGTATCATGGTTGTAAAGAAAGAAGAAAAACATAAAACTTGTGTTTCAAAATGTTTTCAGGTCGGTCGTTTACTATTTTTTATATAAACAAAAGCTTATTATTTATAACTAAAGTTGATGGTTATGGAAAAAGGCGACAGAAATGACGAAAAAAGCAGAGCATAAAATGTGCGAATTAATATGCACTATGTAATTAAAAAGTGGTACGTTTCAAACACAATTAAGAATTTAAAGAATCTAAGACTAAACGAAATAAGTTGATAAATAAATACCGAATCAAAAGAAAAATAGCAGGATTACAATAAAAACTATATAAAACTGTACAGAGCCAACTAAGAAACAAAATAGCCTACTATAACCGTACGTTCATTCCTATTATATTACATCTGACTCTCCTAAACCATAACTTGGAAGCGAAAATATGTAATATCACCAACCCCCCCCCCTCCCCGCCCTTTAAACTGTGAAACTATCTATTTCACCTCTATCGCTTGAAATATCAAATTTCGCTTTTGGGATTTTTTGGAAACTCGTAGACTGTGTTCATCCTACAAAGTATGGGTCATTGTAGGCTCAGAGAAACCTATAAAAAATTACAAATAGCCTATATATATATATATATATATATATATATATATATATATATATATATATATATATCGCAATATGTTTTCTTGTGTATTAATAAAGAACAAAAGTCAAAATACAAATACAAGAATTATATTTGAATTTACAATTCAACGCTTTTCGTTGGCTAACAGTACCAACATCATCAGGAATATTAAACAATTCAAAACTCAGGAATTGTTTAATATTCCTGATGATGTTGCTACTGTTAGCCAACGAAAAGCTTTGAATTGTAAATTCAAATATAATTCTTGTATTTGTATTTTGACTTTTGTTCTTTATATGTATATGTATATATATATATATATATATATATATATATATATATATATATGTTTTCTTGTATAATAATCTAAAACAACATTTATTAATTTATATTCATAATACAAGAATATAAATTAATAAAGATTCTTGTATTTGAATAACCTATGTTGTTATATATATATATATATATATATATATATATATATATATATATATATATATATTATATTATATTAAAAGTATATGAATTAAATCATATCAAAAGTATATGCAAGGAATAATATATGCATTAAAAGTATTCTTGTTTTTGAAATGTTTTTAATTTATTACATTCGCTCTTCTACTGTTGTTGGGTTCACCTCGTCAATGCTGGATGAGATTCTAGCGAAACGTCGGAACTGCGAATTTATGGACTGCAGAATGAACGGATGTACTCCAGATAGTAACATTTCATCATATTTTTCCATCCGTGAAGGAATACGTATCAGCATATATATATATACACTATTTTTCGAAAACTTATGATGACGATTTTGTAGCAAATTATGACTAGGTTCATTTTGTAAAAATCCTTAAAGTAGTTTCCGAGAAATAATTTACAAATACATATTATATATATATATACAAGTTTTCAAAAACTGATGATGATGACTTTTCAGAAAATTTTGACTTAGTCCATTAGATTTCTGAGGTTAAAAACTCTCTATATACCAATTTTGGTAAATATTCTTAGAGTATTTTTACTACAGGAATATTTCTAGCACAAACTGAACTACAGAAGTAGCTGTTGCTTTGTAAGCGACAAAGAATCGCACCTCTTGGGAGGCCCGTCCTCTAAACCGTCAGTTACGGTTTCCGGACTTTCAACAGCTATCACGATAACAATGCAAGTTGACATCAAAAAGCTAATGGGTCGCACGATCACCTTTAACGAATCTTTGTTTGTCGTTGACCAAATAGCTGCAGAGATGCCCCAAGTACATTCAGAGAGTGGCACTCTCCTAGTAGCACCTCTGTTCCGAGGGCCAACGACCAACGATTGTTAGGTCAGAATCTTCCGGTAGCCAAGTTCATGGGACCGATCAAAGTTCATTAGTAAATCATTTATAAAATATAAGTTAAAAGGTAATTAAATTAATATACTTGCTTCGACAATCAGTAGCAACAATATAACATTTTCCAAAATCCATAGAAACGTCTAATTCTATTGTTGTATTCGATTTATAATCTGTTGTGAATAGCCCTCTGCGGAGCCAACATCGGTTAGTTTTATTTAATGGGTGCGGGCCGCTAAGTAAGTCGTGAGTAATCCTCCCTTAGGGAGCCGACACGGGTAGGCGCGGTGACTCCTACTGTAACCTGATTGGGGTTGTCTGGGGGTCCTTCAGTTATACGTTGAAGCCTCAAGTTATTCATTCTGCATTACGATTCTACCATAGAATATTTTTCTTTTTCTCTGGTACAATCATTTTACCTGACGAATTCTTGACCCTTCCTCGTCTCACTGCTGCACTCCTGCTCAGTGACATTTAGTTTACAGTTGGAGTCTCCCAAATAAGCATCAATGTATACATGAGATGTAATAAACAAATAAAATATAGAACACTGCATAATATATTCATTACACATAATAAAATGTATATTCAAGGCAAACTTAGAATGACCATAAATGGCAGAAACCGTTCAACTATAAGTTTTATAACTATATGAAGCAACTGTGGCGTAATGTTTATTTTTAAATAAATAAAACCTCTAAACCACAAATAACATTTTATTTAAACCTTATCAAACATAAGGTTTAAATAAAATGTTATTTGTGGTTTAGAGGTTTTATTTATTTAAAAATATAAGTTTTATATTTACTGAAGTTTTATATCAGGAAACCTATCTACGAACGGATCATACTCCAGTAGAGTCCAACATTTTAAACATCATGTTTCGGGTATGACGTGTATTATCATTTGGCAAAAGAATTTTAAAGCTACTTCTTTTAATCTTAGTGAAAGGCTCATATGCCATTTCCTGTGCATTAAAATGGAGTTTCTTGAATTGATACCAACATAATCAAACGTGTGACTTTGTGACTTATGGATTGTCATGGCAAATGCCGGTTTAACTAGAAATTGATGTATTTGCATAGTACATCCAATTTGACTCTTGCTTGAGTCCAATGTATTTCTGGAAATATGAACTTCTTAAAAATTTTCGAAAACTTCACTTAGTAAATTTCACTTCAGAAAAATTTCACTTAGCCCATTGCATTGCTGACGATAACCCCAATTTTGTTGTAAATCCTTAAAGTAGTTTTAGATATTTGGAAATTTTCAAAAATTTTATAATATTTTATTAGAAAATTTTTACTTAGTCCATTGGATTGCTAAGGTTATAAACCCCCTATAGGCCTATAATTTTAGTCAAATCCTTAGAGTAGTTTCCGACAAAATAATTTCAAATACATATATAAACAATTTTTCAAAAACTGATAATGACGATTTTTCAGCAAATTTTGATCCATTCCATTGGGTTCTTGAGGTTAAGAGTCCCCTATATAGCCTACTAATTTTTGTGAAAATCCTTATAGTATTTTCCGACTAAAATTTACAAACACACACACACACACACACACACACACACACACATATATATATATATATATTTAAAACATAGGTTATTCAAATACAAGAATATTTATTATTTTATATTCAAAGCTTTTCAGTGGTAAACAGTACCAACATCATCAGGAATGAAAATTACAATAATGTTATTTTATTATTGTTATATTGTTGTTATTAATATTGTTACATTATTGTAATTTTCATTCCTGATGATGTTGGTACTGTTTACCAACGAAAGGCTTTGAATATAAAATAATAAATATTCTTGTATTTGAATAACCTGTGTTGTTTTAAATTATTAAACAAGAAAACGTATTATATATATATATATATATATATATATATATGATGAGTAGTTATAATCTGGAGTACATCCGTTCATTCTGCAGTGCATAAAATCGCAGTTAAGACGTTTCGCTAGAATCTCATCTAGCATTGACGTGGTGAACCCTACAAGGCGCCATATATATATATATATATATATATATATATATATATATATATATATATATATATATTTTAAGATCAAATAATATACACAAATACAGGAATATTTAATTTATTGAATAATAAACTCAAAGCTAATAGCTTTGTGAGTTTATAATTCAATAAATTAAATATTCCTGTATTTGTGTATATTATTTGATCTTAAAAATATTCTAACAGGAAAACACATTTGATATTCTATATATATATGTATATATATATAAATATATATATATATATATATATATATATATATATATAATTTTCCGAAAACCGATGACAATTTTTTTCAAATTTTGACATACCTCATTGGATTCTTGAGGTCAAAAACCCCATATACCAATTGTTTTGAAAATCGTTAAGAGTATTTTTTTTAAAAATTAACAAATATACAATTATTAGTCGTTTAAGAATATTAGAAATGTTGCATTGGGGTAATTCCATGCAGCGCTGGCCCTAGGCTTCAGCATTTAGTTGCATAAGATTTTTTTGGCGCCCTTGTAAGGGTAAAGTAATTGCAATAATTTTAAAATTATTAAAACGTTATCCAGCTGCAAAATTTTAGTAAATGTTTAGTTTCAATCTTCGTTTTAAAAATTTTATATCAAGTTGGAAAATTTCAGTAGAGAAACACGTGATTATAACTTTTATTGCAGAACCTACAAAATGTTTAATCACGCGCGAGAGAAAGTAGCAGTTTGCACTCACCTGTGAAAACGGAAAAGCCACTTTTCTCCCCGGGTAGGAGGAAAATAGTATACCTACGCTACTCGAGAGGAAATGTAATGAAGGCTAAAGTTTTTTTTAAAGTATTATTGATCAAGAGTTAAAAATGTACAAAAACACAAAAAACCGTATAAAAATCACAATTTGTTCTACGTAAGGTACAAGCAAACGTATTTTTATCTTTTAATAAGATGTTATGTATATTTTAAAGTACAAAGAACTATTATACTCAAATTAAGTACCTATATTACTAATTTTATACTTTTTTGAGGAAATAAAAAACCCGAATTTTTTTCATACCCCTTCTCTATTTCATATACACATTCGCTTATTTTTTTTAGATCCTACAAATATCTTTTAAAAAAAATTCCTGTAATTATGAAAACCTCCTTGTAGAATGGAATTTCAGCGCCCCTAGTAGAATGAACTTATCTCCTAGTAGTTTTATATTTTTGGAAGGATTACTAACCGCTTTATTGTACGAGTTGATAGAGAGATATAGTCTATCTTCCGAAACCTCTGTCATCATTATAAGAGAAAGTAAACGTTTCTTTAAGGAAATAGAAAACTTAATTGCTAATACAAATTATTGCATTCGACTGATTGGTATGAACGTGTATCGTGACAATGATACCTAACAGGCCCCATTAGGTTTACAAGATGATCCTAACTTACATACACGATCTGGTTTGTTACAATACGATATATAAATACCAAATTGTATTAAAGTTTCACTATCAGACTACTTTTTAGATATTTTTAATTTATTAAAATCCTTCTATTAGCTCACACTCTCCTGATATATATCTTGTAGGAATTTTCAATCGTTAATAAAATACGTTTTTATTCATCCAATCAAGTTCAAATACATTTCTTTTAACCTATAACGTATGACAATTGACGTTAATACAGTTTTTTCAAATATTTATTCAATAATTCAATTGTAAAAATTTGGGGGTTTAGGTCGGATTCGAACTGAGTATCTTCATGTTCGAAGTCTAGCGCTTTGGCACTGATATAACTTTCCCCTAGCTTGAAATGTACTTCTCAAAGATGTATATGAATTTTTCATTTGCCCCCATCTGGTTGTCACCGAAACCTCTATTGGACAACCTTAAATTGTTGCCATGGTTACTTGCAAGGAAATTCGTTTTCTATTTTACTCCTTAATATTCTTATTCTGACATATGTATAAACACATTTATATTAATTGTAATTATAAAATAACAAGTTATATAAAAACATTTTTATGCCAATTATTACTGAAATAAACAAAGAAATTCTTTATTTTAGTTTCTATTTATTTTATAATTACAATTAATATAAATATGTATATACATATGTCAGAATAACAATATTAAGTGGCAAAATAGAAAGTGAATTTCCTTTCAATTTTCCACTTTCCTGTCTATGTGGTGTTGTTCTATTATTTTAATTTGTTACTATTTATACTCTTTGTATTTTTTCGTCGCTTGCATGTTGTAGTTTCTTTTTACTTTCCTTTCGCTTGGTACGTTTGTGAAGCAAGGTTCGATAACGTTAATCCAGTCTGTTTGTTTTATTCTTTTCATTCATTTTTAATACCAGAGCATTATTTATGATATTTTATGGTAACCATAACAACAATTTAAGGTTATACAATGGAGGTTTTTATTTAGATCTTTGAGAACTTCATTTCAAGCTATGGAAAGTTGGCTCAGTGCCAAAAAGCGTTAGACTTCGGACATGAAGATAGTTCGAATTGGCCTAGCCTCCCAAATTTTTATAATTTAATTATTGAATAGATATTTGTTTAAAACTATATTAACATCAACTGTCTTCCACTATAGGTTTTAAAAAATGTATTTGAACTTCATTGAATGAATAAAAACGTATTTTCTTAACGATTGAAAAATTTTCCAAGATATACATATAGGCTATATATATATATATATAAAGAGAGAGAAATAGAGAGAGAGAGAGAGAGAGAGAGAGAGAGAGAGAGAGAGAGAGAGAGAGAGAGAGAGAGAGAGAGGTAATAAAAGGTATTTTAAATAGAAAATAAAATTTTTCTTTGCTGAATTAAGTAAGAATTGACTTTAAAAAAATTTTTATATCTCTTGTTCTAATAATCATATCCTTATTAGGAGTTTTACTTTCAACCTATTACCAAAAAACCTTCATGGATTTCATCTCTTTACTTCCTTCTGTTTTTCAATTACCATATCGTCCTCGATATAAACAGATGCACTATTCACTAACTTACTTAACAAGTCCACCAGCCTCGTAGCCGAAATGGCTTCGGCCGACCCGCTATGCTGCTTGATTTATCTGTAACCTTTTCCAACTGGAGGTTAGAATATCTTACCACGCTTCTAACTGTTCTATAGACAATAGCAGTACTTGTCTGAAATGTTTGAATAATATTTATTCATTTGTTATTAATAATATTTATTGAATAATAACTTTTGTACAGATTTGCAACCCTTTACTTGACGTTTTGAGGCCTATTTATAAAAATACATCTTGAAATTATTGTTCAAACAATATAAACTATGTATCGATATAGTGGGGATAAAATAGGCTTTCATAAAATGTACACCTTAGTCTACTCAAAGAAAACAAATTTTTAATGTAAAAACACGAAGAGAAATAAAACTGCGACTATGTGTGATTAAATCTTGTTTTTGACAACACTAGCAAATCATTTTGCAATGTAGTTATATTACTACGGAAATTATAAATAAGTATGCAAAAGAAAAACGTCACTAAAATAAACCTATTGCTGTAGGTTCCAATGTGTCTATAAATTCGGAAGCAACAATTTTCGAAACCACTAAGTGTCAAGTTAGAATCTGTGTTTTCTTAGAAATTATTTCTTACAGCTCTACAGCTGACTAAAAATAAACAGAAATGGCTTAAAGACCATTGTTAAAAACAGGACCCGATTAATTGTTGTAAACAGAAATATATGACTAATAAGTTTTGTGTTTTGCTATAGGCTGATCTTTAGGTTATTCGGGCAGCCCGGAACTTCTTTTAAGGGGAAGTCCTATCCGTAATTTATGGCACATAGCTTAAGCGGAATTACAAGTCTTTTCATACTCGAGCGGACACAACAGTACATCGTAAATGCTAGAATCTTCTAGAAGTAAGCAGCAAGAAATTACTGGAAGCGGGATGTCACGCTTGAGAGGACAACCCAGCTGTATTGTTCTAGGACCTTCTAGTACGGAAACTACTAAATGCGGCAAACCGATATAAGGTTTTTCGTGAAAGGCCGGTGTTTACAATTTAGTGAAGTGTGTAAAAGCCTTAGTGACAGTGCGTGTTGAGTGTAAATATTAGCGAACTCAATATATTATTACTAGGCAAAATTAAAACAGTGATTCTATGCTCTTATAAATCTCAAGTGTGTAAATAATAGCACCTATACAATTGTGTAAATATATATATATATATATATATATATATATATATATATATATATATATATATATAGTAACATTTATAGAATGGGCTATATAATGTTATTTAAGAATTGGAAGAATAGATTAGAAATAACTAACACAAAATGTGAGATCGGAGAAATTCATTAAGAGATTAGTTAGATTAAATTAAAACTAATTTTAGGTGAAAGCCTAGAAAAGGTTTCAACATATAAAAAAAGATTCTGAACTGGAAAGAATGCATTAGGAAATTTGTTGGATCAAATAACCTAACAAATAAAATTAGAACAAGATAATCTAATAATAATAAAATAAAAAAAATTGTAAACTTTGTTAACATAAGGGCATAAGTAATTACTTGAGAGAGAAGGTAAAACACGATTGTAAACAATGAAGTGAGATAGGGGTTATATTTGTATTAAGCCATGCCAAACACACACATTTCGGAATTATTACAAAAGTAAAAAGCAAAGACACTGCACACACAAATAATAGTAATTAAATAAACACTGGAAGGTTTGTTGAGGATAGGATAGGTGAAACAGTATGTTAACCAAATTAAAACGGTTGAAAACAATTTCGATTAGTTGATCAAATTTAAAGCCAAGAAAGTAGGTCAGTGTTACAGTCGACTCTAGTGGGAAAAAGGAACCTCATTACATGAAAGTAAAGGTTTATGGGTAATTAATATGGAGTTTGGAGAAGGAATCGGCGCCATGTTTTAAACATTTTAAAAATAAAAACGACGCGTTAGTCTGGCGTGGGCAGCCGAACGAAGCGAAACCATTCTTAGAAGCCAAAATCCCGGTTGAAGCACCTCATCAAAATGATATGAATTTGTGAAGAAACTTGGCCAAAATAAAACGAAAATAAGTGAAGTTTAAAACTTATAATACAGTTTATTATAATTAAAGTAACCAAAAAGAATTTAATTGTGTGTGAAACATAAAATTTAAAGAGAACTGAATCCTATATGAACAACCAGCAAAACTCCGAAAATTGATAAGTACATAGCGCTATAAAAATAAACCTTTAGTGAACTTTTAAAATTATAAGAAAATCTAAAATTGTAAATTATTATAACATCTTGAAATAATATAATAGTTTAGTAGTAAGAAAGGCTAATCCAGTTCAAACAGGTTAGGGACCTTTTTCTTATTCCAAATTTAAGATTTTACATCAGGAAGCTAATTATTAAAACTATTTTCTAAAACACAATATCAAGAGCACAGTGGTACAATATATTACAATAAAAATATTGAAAAGAACCCCAATACCACAAAAATAATCAAAAATAACAAATAAGACAAGTTACTTAAGATTAAACCCTTATGTACATTTCGATGACCATGTCATCATCATCAGAGGGTCTTGTTACAAAACACAATCTAGCACACAAGAAGTTACAAACTAGAATGATGAATCATTCTAGTTTGTAACTTCTTGTGTGCTAGATTGTGTTTTGTAACAAGACCCTCTGATGATGATGACATGGTCATCGAAATGTACATAAGGGTTTAATCTTAAGTAACTTGTCTTATTTGTTATTTTTGATTATTTTTGTGGTATTGGGGTTCTTTTCAATATTTTTATTGTACTATTTTCTAAAATTAATCTTATTTATTAAAATTTATTTAATTAACCAAAGAGTTAGAAGGTATAGCCCATGCATAAAACCCCGAGATATTAAGAGGTGTTAGAAAATAGCCTAGGTTATAAAATCTTGTAACTAAAATATTAAGAATTGAGTTTAGTCTATTGTGTTAAAACTTGTCAAGTGTTTTTGTTCTGTTTATTGTGTAAATTTAAAAAAATGTTAAAATTAAAAGAATTTAAATTATTCCTGAGTTTTTGTTTTTAAATTTAATAGAAATTAAATTATTCATTCAAGAAAAAATTCTCCTTTATAAAAAATATTATTGTTATATATATATATATATATAAATAAATGTTTGTGAGTATGTATGTATGTGTGTGAGTGTAGGCCTATGTATGTTATAGACGCCTAAACCGCTTAACAGAAGTTGATGAAATTTAGAGGGATTGTTTGACATAATCCCAGGGCGGATCGTGTGAGGTTTGGTCTAAATCCATTAACAGGGCTCTGCCCCAGAGGCTTAGGATGGTTGAAAAACTTATGTACATATGTATGTATCTTATGGACGCCTAAACCGCTACACAAAAGTTGATGAAATTTAAAGGGTTTGTTTAACATATTCCCAGGATGGTGCGTGTAAAGATGGTGTAGATCCATACACGGGGCTCCGTCCCACAGGCTTTTGAATGTTGGGAAAGCTGTGCAACGATACCAGAATAACAACACAAAAACTGACACTCAACTTGATCTGGGCAGAAAACAGAGGGGACAAGTTAAAAGGAGAGATGATCTCAATTGCACGAATACCGATGACTTCACCAGATCTGCCTATTGATTTCAAACGACTACAACAATTTTCTTTGCGATTTGGATTCGCAATAACCATAAAATAAGGCACATGAACAATCATTGACCATTGCTGGATCAAATTTGGAACATTCGAGCTTTTAACACGGATAATTATATGTTGTGTTCTCACGTGTTGGGATACTTACAATTTATATTTTTATACGGATAATGAAATGAAGAAAAACATTGTCAATCCTCTAGCATTGCAGTAAATGAAATATAATTATTAAGATGTTTGATTTGCTTTTCTTATTCCAAAAATTATGATTTCGGGCGCAGCAACGAGCGCCGGTTAACATATATAATACTTTCACTATGTACTTAAAGAGGAATCTTACTTGGTATTTATGCGAGTTAACTTTCAAAGATTGATTGTATCTCCATTATCGAGCATCAATGACCGGGGGGGGGGGGTTTGTAGTAGACTGCCTGGTGTGGAATTTCCGTTGTCATTTTGTGTACCGTTATTGTTTTATTTTCGGATTCACTGCACTGTGGGAGTCTTTTAAGTGTCTTGGGGTTAATTTTGTCTATTAGGTTGAATAATTTATCGTTTCTTTATTTCATTTGTATTTGTTCGTTTATGATATTATTTTTATGTTTATAAATTTGTAGTTGTTAAAAAACATATATATATGTATATATATATATATATATATATATATATATATATATATGAGTGTTTGTGTGTATATATGTATGTTATAGACACCTAAGCCGCTGAACAGAAGTTGATGAAGCTTGGAGCGTTTGTTTAACATATTCCCAGGATGGTTCCTGTGTAGTTTGGTGTAGATCAATCCACAGGGCTCCGCCCCAGAGGCTTAGGATGGTTTAAAAACCGATGTATATATGTATGTATATGCGTGTTTGTATGTATGTATCTTATGGGCGCCTAAACCGCTGAACAGAAGATAATGAAATTTAAAGGGATTGTTTAACATATTCCCAGGATGGTTCATGTGAGGTCTGGAGTAGATCAATCCACAGGGCCCTGCCCCAGAGACTTAGGATAGTTCATAAACCGATGTATGTGTATGTTTGTGTCTTATGAACGTCTAACCCGCTAAATAGAAGTTAATGTAATTTAGAGGAATTGTTTTAAATATTTCCAAGATAGTTCGTGTGAAGTTTGGTGTAAATCCATTTACAAGCCCCCGCCCCAGAGGTTTAGGATTGTTCAAAAACGTATGTATGTTTATGAGTGTGTATGTATCTTTTGGACGCCTAAGTAGCTGGTCCTAGGTGGGCATAACCCATTGCTTGAGACTTTGAGAGCAAGTATAAACAGGTACAATGAGTAAATAAATCTATATAAAAATCTACCAAATAAAATTTTCAACCAAGTCTCGCCGCAATATAAGTAAGAACAGGAAATATTATAATCAAACAGATAAACCAAAAGCAAATAATAGATTGACATCAGAGCGAAGAGTGGGACTATTCAGAGAGGAAGAGTAATGCCTAGGATGCTACAGCCGATTTTAAAATTGTTTTATATTAAAATTATTAATTTTCAATCACGTCTTTTTGTAACTTGGAACCGAAGTCTGGAGAAAGAAATTATGAAAAAAAGCACGTGCGCTGTGTAGCGCTAGTAATAAATTATATACGAAAACCTCTAGCCACAAATATTTTTATTGTGGCTAGAGGATTTTACAATATTTATTATTGTCTATGCATATTTAAAATTTAGCCACAACTTACAGGAAAGCTATCTTGAACTTATATTTGAAAGAGTATGAAATGTATATATAATTTATTAGAAAATCATCGAATTAAAAAATATATTTCCATGGATTAAAGATTCAAAAATGAAAATAAACAGTATGATCCTGCTGGGGCTAACACCAACCCTGCGCCCTCCATTCAGTACACAACGTGAAATAAAATAATATATTAATATAAATTTACGATTTTGAATTTAAATATAACAATTTATTATCTTTGACTTCTTCGAAAGTTCATAAAGATCTCCTCCCTCTGACAAAGTCATTCTCTCATGGATATAAGCCATAGCCAGTACATCTAGACACGATACCTGGTATGGATCTTTTACTTTGTATGAGACGAAGTGCCTTATAATATAATAGTAAACAACTGCGCTGGATTTACATAAGGTCACTGGTCCGAGATCCCCACCGGTTGTATAATCCAACCAATTCCAGATTGCTACTGTCACCGTTCCATGAGAAGAGCCCTGGCCCAAGGCAGGTCAAAACTATAAACTCATTCCCAAAAACATTTTCCAACACAAAACGCCAGATTTACAGAAAATTACAACACAGAAACGGGTTCATATATAATTTAATTTGTACACCCTTTCTTAGCAAAATTAGTACTTTTACCCATCTGTAAATACTTATAGGTCTATTACTTACTAAAATATAACTACAAAAAATTACCGTATAATTAAGTCGGACCTATGTTTGTAGGTCAGAAATATATCAACAGAGCATGCGCAGAACTGAAAACCTAGCGTGACTTATTTCTACGCCAGGGCTCTTCTCGTTGCCGGTGATAGTACCTCCAGTGACGTAGATAATACCCCCACAGTCCGGGAAGGCGTGATTGTAGAAATAAAAATGGGCAGTGAAGAGGAGAAGGATGAGGTTTTTATTGGAGCTGACTGTTGGCAAAGATCTCATGATGTGGGACGCTCCAGAGGTTTTATTTACCTCAGACTAAAATATATTAATACACCTGTAAATAGGTCACACTTGCCTATAGTAGTACTTAATTTTATAATTGTTGAGTTTGGCCGTTTCGGGAGATGTATCCCATTGTCATTACAGTCCGAGTTGACAAAGGGACAAATCTCCCGAAATAGCCATCCTCAACAATTATAACATTAAGTGCTACTAGGCTATAGGCAAGTGTAACATATTTAGGCAAGTGTTTTAGTTAAAAATTAGTAGCTCACATTAGGATGGAATCAACTTATATAAAATATATTTTCATATAA